>JAZKJV010010187.1:600000-1040058 GCA_037367405.1 Ottelia alismoides | reverse complement strand
TAAGTTCTTCGGCCTGAGCATGTCATACTTAAGAAAATTGAGGCGGGATAAATTTTCTATTTGGACATTTGTCACCACATATGATGTAGTTTTCATGGCAGTTCTTAAAAATTCTTTTCTTCTGTTATAAGCTACGAATCATGTTCTGAACTAATGTGATTCCTTAACTTGCAATACAGGATATACTTGATGAATCCCTTCTAGAAGTAATACCAGATAGCTACAATGTATGGTCTGAATCCATTTTGTGAAGCATTGAGTATATATAACCTTTCTTATTTCTTTGGAACATTTAACTATATATAGAACATGAAACTTATTTGTTGTGCTTCCAAAAAGAAGAGTAAATAACAAAAGGGTCCTGAACTTTACATGCAAATTCAATGTACTCCCTGAATTTTAAAAGTCACAATATGGTACCTGAGTTTTCTACTTTGTTACAATGTGGCACTTTCATTATCTTTCCAGTTTGATAACTTGCTACCTTTTATTTATGGACTCTTATACCCTTCTCCAAAATTATCCGCTTTATCCCATCCCTAGCCTCCTTCCCCACCTCCACTGAGATGAGTTCAAGGGGATCCCAATATCCACCTCTTCTCCAACATGGCCACCTCTCTAATCCAACTCTCTCCATAGTCCATCCCCACCTTCCTCATCGTCGCCTCCTTCCCGATCAAGATTCATATCCATGGGAATACCAAACTACCAAAATGGAACCCTCGCCCCTGGTGTCATTGGGTGGAGAAGGCTTGGAGGAAGCCCATCGCCATATGGAATCTTAATGTTCCGGCACTGATGGAAAGGTGCAGCAATTGATCTCACAAAGGTGGAGAGGATCTGCTTTTTATCCATGATGGAAGTTTCAGTCCCCTATATCCACTGCTACATAATCCTTGCAAAGTTACAACGAGGTTCACAAGTTTAAACACTCTCCCCCATTGTCTCCAGCAGTGACATCTTGTCCATTTGTATTCTTGAGCAATTCTTATGACTCCGACAATGGTTGAAATTTGACTGCAAAAAATACACTCATCATCACCTTCCTCATCATCGCATCCTTCCTCAGTGTCGCCTCCTTCCCCATCAAGATTCATATGCATGAGAATATCCAAACTACCCAAAAGGGAACTCCTTCCCCCTGGCGTCGTTGGGTGGAGAAGGCTTGAAGAAGGCATGTCACCATAAGGAATCTTGATGTTTCGCCAGTGTTGGAGATGTGCATTAATTGATGTCACAAAGCTGGAGAAGATCCACTTTTCATCGATGATGGAAGTTTCAGTCCCCTACATCTGCTACAGGGTCCTTACAAAGCTACAATGAGGTTCCACGTGTTTAAAACACTTTCTCCACATTGTCTCCAGCAGTGACATCTTGTCCATTGGATTCTCGAGCAATTCTTCTGGCTAAGATGACGGTCAAAATTTGATTGTAAGAAATACTCATATGAAGACTTGAATTCTTCCCGAAACCTGGTCTCTCATTTATAGTATCTTCCCCAGCAAATATCAATTTGCAGGTCTTTCTTTTTCTTTTTTCTTTTTTTTTGCATTTGAGCATTGTTAGCATCATCTTCACTTGTAGCTTTGGAAAGACTGCCGATGAATGCGACATCTTTGAGATATACCAAGTTTTGCAGCTCACAGCTAAAAACGCCCCCTTGTTACTAGAATGGAACCTAATAGGATATCTGCCAGAAAACGAAGATGGGCTATTTTTCCAAATCCTACCGGGAAAACTGTCAGAAAACAAAGATGGACTAATCTTTTGCGCATATCAAAAATACCAGTATGCCGCAAGTCTAGATTGTAAATTGGGAAGATTTATGACACTTCCTGGTGGCTTTTTAACAGCCCAGCATCCACGCAAGTTTAAATCTTGCAAATTAATAACCTTAGATATTGATACTGACAAAGTTTTGATTTGAGAATCCTCGAGATTTAAAGACTGCAAGTTCTTCAGTTTGATGATCTTTTTTTTCTGAAGTCCCAGTTTGATGATCTTATCTGACAAGCAGTTGTAACAGTTGACCGTAAATCTAGATGCCATAAAATTATGCAAATGAAAAACCCAACAGATGAATCTTGACACGGATGGAGGCGACAACGAGGAAGGTGGGAAGGGAGAGAGCTGGAAAAGAAAGGGGGCGAGTCGGAAGGAGAAGAAGAGTTTGAGGATGACGAGCTAGGAGAGGAAGTAGCCAAAGGTGTCGCAGAGGTAGCCAAGAACACTGCATCCCCCCACCAACAGTGGCAGTCAGTACTGCCAACTGTTCTCCCCCTGCAGCCTTGCTCGTGTTGCCCGTGTGTCATATGCTCCTTCTCCATGCCACTAGCAATAAGATCCCCTTGATGTCATCCCAATGGAGGTCGAGTGGTGGGGAAGGAATTTAGGGATGGGAATAAAGAGATAATTTGAAGACAGGTAAAATAGCCCATAAATAATAAATAATGGATTATCTAATGAAGAATGTAACGAAGTCTCAAAGGGGAAAACGTTTCTGAGAGCTATCTTATGGATTAACTCTCATGGATCCGCAAGAGAGTGCAAGAGACTACTTGGATTCTCTCAATAAATAAAATAAATCAAAAGTCTATCATGCTTAAATCTAACCGAGGTTCACGGTCGTGGAGGAAACATGTCAACAAAAAGAGGAATTCTAGTTATAAGATATCTAATGAAATAGTAGTTGCTAGAAAGATTAATCCAATCCATAACAATGTCTCGGAAATACAATATTTCTGTTACTTGACTAACCAGAAGAAGCAAATACAATGGGTATACTAACCAATTAGATTGATGAGGTTGCAATCAATGCAAAACAACCAATTGGAAAGCAATAGCCATGCTTGTAATCCTCCAAACTATCTACAAAATTAACTATACCATTTGATATCTCGCTTAGTCAAAAATTTGATAAATTACATCGTGGAGGGATTGAATCACGAACTAACCAATTGATTTTAAAGAGCTTGTTACCATTCTTTATTTTATTTAGATTTCTACATGAAATGTGGTGAGTCGAATTTAGTATTTAGAACCATGAATGAAGAAAGGCATGAGAGAAAAACATATTGGCTAAAGACATACAACTTAGTGATAGTCAGCTAAATTCATTTGTTTATTCTTTGGGAAAGAGTCAGTAATAGATCATATTTATTCCATATTTCAATAAAGAGTAATAAATTACTTTTGGTTCCCGGCACCTTAGAAACCAAATCCACATATTTACAAACATTCTAAAACGCCCAAGCATCTTGGAAAGAACAAGAAAAAATCATTTTCAAGTACAATGGACTTTCAAATACACCAACACAAGCATTTGTGTCTTCTAAGAGCCATTTTAATCCATCAAAATAAAGAAACAAATGGGCAGCAACGAGGGTTAACGTACATAGAATCTGTGCCATTCCTTGAATGATATCCCCATGTCCCTCTTGGGAAATGGTAGCCAGATTGACTTTCTGAATATCAACGTGTCCAACAAACCCATGAATGATGCATGCAGCAAGGTGTTGTTGACCGGATTTTGCAGTGCCATCAATCAGTGCTCTAAAACCTGACAATGTCCCCCATTTCAGAGACAAATTTCTCCCAAAAAAAGAATGCATGTATTTGTTAGGGCTTTCTCTATAGAAGTCGAATTCCTTGTCTTCACAATTGATATCATCATTTAGAGTATGTGAACATGGAGATAGGCTGATCAAAAGCCCAGAGTGGGAAAGATTCATCTCCACTTCCTGTGCTACATCAGGATCCTGAATTATATCATGAAGGTGGGATATCCAACATCTACGGGGAATATTCTTTTGATCTAGTATAGGAATAATTGTGTTCCGTATGCCGTTTGACGCCCTCAGTATTGCTGGAGGAAGCCATACTCGCTCTTCAAAATAAAGATTCATAAGCAGCTGTGACAATGGATAAATAAGGGGAGGAAGAAGATAACACTGGAGAGGTGAAGAAACAATATCATTTGCAGCTATTCCTGCTTCTCTTCGGGAACATGGAGGAGGGGCACGTGAAAGAGCAGCCAACCAATCTCTTTCCTCCACAACAAAAGAAGGAAGATGAGGAGGTCTATCAGAAAACTGCCCTTTCTCTGCAGAAGATAAAATCTCCTGTAAAGGGCAATTCCTCTTTAAGGCTGTCATTGCCACTTGAGTGCACAATGCCTGCAAATCAGCGCCGGCATAACCTGCAGTTCTATTGGCAATCCATGTGAGAGTAGGTTCACATAAAGGTCTTGGCCAATTTCGAGTGTGAAGCGAGAATAGAAGATCTATCTTTTGCTGAGGGAAGTGGGAAGTACACCTCCCTATCAAATCTTCCAGGTCGTCGTAAAGCAGGATCAATGGAGTCAGGACGATTAGTAGCACCAATTACAATAACTGAACCTCTGGATTTTAAGCCATCCATTAAGGAAAGCAGAGTTGATACAACTGAACTATGTGTCTGGTCTTGTCTCTTTGAACGACATGGAGCCAAACCATCAATCTCATCAAAAAAGATTATAGACGGCTGAGATTTTTCAGCAACTTGGAAGAGAAGCCGTAGCTGGCGTTCAGCATCACCTACATACTTTCCCAGACAGTCTGCACCTTTGCGTGCAAAATATGCTATCCTTTTATCTCCACGAGCACATTCACCAATCAGTGCCCGCACCAATAAAGTTTTACCAGTTCCAGGGTGCCCGTGCAGTAGAACTCCTCTAGGAGGAGTAAGGCTCAATGAACTGAAGAACTCGGGATACAAAAGAGGTAATATCACAACTTCCTTCATGCAGCAGATGACATCATGAAGCCCAGCAACAGATTCCCAACCCTGAAATGATGTTTTGTTCTCTGTTGATGACCCTCCAATATATATAGGTGCGATTCTTAGAATATCTCTATGAAGCCTCTTCCTTTCTCGTTTCAAGAATTCTTCATCCTCGCCGCAATTGTCTAACCATTTCTCCTCGGCTTCAAAATCTTTTCGGGAAGCTTCATTAGATGTTTTTCTTATTTCCAACTTCAATTTCTTTATTTTCTGTTTCTTCATATATCGTGCATAAAGATCCCCTCGAGGTTGGAAAAGATGCCGATGATCAAAACAAGCTATGAGAAACTTGCAATGATCAAATATAGAATTATCAGCTCGTGCGCATGGCTGAAACAATAAGCCATCAAGTAAGAGGACAAATAACAATCATCAAACAGAAGAAGAAAGTAAAAACCGTCACTTCTTAGCCTATCATGATTGGAAGAGTGACGACCAAATGATAAGTTTTCGGGCAGCGATCTACACGACATCCAATTGTTGCTCCAGGCCTACCACAGCGGCAGCATTTCAACGCTCTCCCTCTGCAAAGTGCAGCTCTCACATTTTTTAGGCATCCTAGGCCAGCGAAATACACCTGAAAAATGCCACAATATTTGAACAAATTCAAAATTGCACGGTATGATGGTATGGCAACAAATGATTTTTTTATCTGCTAGATATCAGAAGACTAAAGGTGAAATGCAAGAAAGCTATAAAAGCACGCAAACAAATCCATCCAGTATTTGTGTACAACAACTCCACAGAAATATTCACCACTGAAGAGAGGTCGTTGATCGTAAGCATCTTCAACATAGTTAGATACAGATTGAATACATACAGATGCAAATTCAGTGGTGGGTGATTCGATTAAAAAAATGGAAGGTACAAAAAGTTATGTGACAAGCCCTACAGAATGGATAACAGAAAACAATAGTATCAATTGAGAATATCAGGCATGATTTTATTTAATGGGCCCTTGTGATAGGCATGATTTGAAGAAAAAATCCCACCACTTTATATGGGGAAAAGGGATTGGACATCCATAATTCTCAAAACAGGGGGCGCCTACCAAAAAATTCTAAAAGCGCATCACAAATAGCCTTTAGAACACGGTATTGCTACAAGCAACGAAGAGCATCAAGTGTGCCTACTTAGCCATGATAAACTTGAAAGCCAACATGGGTCGAGCGGAATTATTGTTCAGATTTTTTAGAATGAATTGTTTAATTATTGACAACGTGTAAAGTGCATCATAATTAAAGGCTTGGTAGATAAATTGGCTAGATCTATATGTTCATAAATCTATATGAAATTTATTCAAAGGCCCGTAAGAGATGACAATGCCCATAAAATATGAGAAGATAAGAAAACACATACATGAGATTACAACGTCCGAATTAATCAAACCAGGGATTGCTGTCCTTGTTTTACAATCATATTTTCCATTTCAACTACAACAAGTACGAATACAAGGAACACTTATGTAAGTGTATTTATGTTTATGGGACTGCAATGTGCATCCATTAATAGATAGATTGAAGACATTGATAACAGCTGATCATACAGCCTTGTTAAGGAACCAAGACGATGAAAATGAAATTTAGAATAAGCATCAGAATTGCAAGCAGATAGCATTCGATAATATACCAAGGAAAATGCAAATGAATGATCTTGAATATGTTCAAAGCAAGCCACACCTCTGGGCTCCACACAGCGCAATTCTGATGCACCCATACACGAGCAATCCCGAACTGATCGCGGATGGGCCCCAACAACCGACCAAGCCACTCCGGCTCGTCCCCGAAACCATCCCATACATCATAATTCGGCTCCTCTGCAGCAGACAATCCATTGTACACCTCATTCTCACTGTCCGCCAACTCCTGGATCAGCCTCTTAGGAGGCTTCCCATCGTGCCCTCTACCGCACAACCCACACCTCCTCCCTTCCTTCATGTGCACCCCATCCAGAACATCGCTAGGTGTGGCAGCTTGTACATCGGCCTCCTCTGGGAAAGCTTATTCTCCGATTTCGCATGATCGTTTGGATCGACACCATCCGACCTATCGGAGGAAATTGCATCCTTCTCATTCTCCATAGCTGAATCTCCAGGCCACCCATTTCCCGCTGTGCACATCCCCACACCCCCATCTTCACCAATACCTTCACCATCCTCCGATTTGGCATCCACTCCACAACCTCCCCTGCTATCCACAGCAACTACAGCAACCTCCTCCACCTTCTCATCCTCGTGCCTCAATGTTTTCTCTGCACTATACTCCCCGTTGCCATCGATCATCTTGTGATTCTTCTCATCCTCATTCCCTATACCTCCGTCGAGAAGAAACTGCAACGCCTCTTTGGATTCCTTCTTCACTGTAATCATTTTCTTCTTCCTCTTCTTCTTTTTCCTCCCTCCCTTCTTTGTTGTCGGGCCCGAGTCCCGTGTCTCTGACACGGCCAATTCCTGAACAGATGCCGTCCTCGCTTCTCGATCCTCTGCTTCCTCATCACCATCGTCCTTTTCCTCCTGCACCACTACAACAGCGGCATCCACCTTCATGGGACTCCTCGAGACGGCCCCTCTGGGAGACCTGGAGCGGAGCCTGGACCCCCAATTCACTGTCTTCTCCTCCTCGTCGTCGACGGGGATGTCGAAGCTGATGTGCTCCTTCGGGACGATGCTCTGGCGATTCTTCTTGCTGGAGGGGAGGACGGGGAGGGAAGGGGGCCGCCTCCGGGAGGCGGGAAGGGGGAGGAGTCGAGGATGTCCGGGGCGCGGCGGGGGCGGGAGCTGCGGCGAGAGGGGAAAGAGGGGCCGGGAGGAAGGGGGAGGTCGGCGATGGAGTCGAGGCGCCTCTGCTTCTTGCGGCCGCGGGCGGAGCCCCCCGGCGGGCGGCCCCGGCGCTTCCTCGAGGCTTGCATTGGGAGCAAGATAGTGGAGAAAAGGGGCTGGGACGGGGACGGGGACGGAGGCAATCGCGACCGCCGGGAAGGCTGCGCGGCTAAACGCATACGAGGGGTTTTTCTTTCTTGGATACTCCTCTTGAAATGCGTCTGGTGACAACGAGGGGAAAGGTGATTGGTTATCCCCAACTTTTGCAAATAGGTACTAATAAAAAGATACAAAAACCATCGAAATTCCTCGCGTCATTTTGGCATATTTGTCCTGATACGGCAATATTTCAAAATGAGAGTAAGAATTTCGATGGTTTTACAGTTAATCACGGTAGAGAAGGCGTTAATCATGGATAATTATAGTTTATATTTGTCAACAGGACCTCCAAAAAATCCACGATCGATCATGTACTCTTCGATGGGAGGGTGCAACGACGGAGGGTTTTGTTGGAGCTAAGGATTGTGGCAGATGAAGGGGTCTGTTGCATGAGTATAAGGTCGGTAGGTAAATAGCATGTGTATTCCCTCGTATTCATGTGTTTTTCATAATCGAGGCATTATATAGCAAGATAAAATATTGTCGGTATACCCTTATGTGGGGTTTGCTATTTCCTATGGTTACCATTAGGTGTTCAATCATGCATGTTCTGGAAGCTAGTTTGAGTTTGTATTCTATAGTTTGGGAGGACCATATGTGATTTGATGTTGATGATATAAAAATATTCTAGAAGTCATTATTGTATTGTTGACAATATCCCATTATTAGGATAAAGGGCCTCAAGATGTTGACAATATTATTATTAAGTCCTTGTACATATCGGCTAATATGTTTGGATAATTGTGCAGCTATTTTTATTAAGGGATATTTACACCCATAACCCTGAGTAATTCCATAATTACCCCAGGTATCCAAGATAATCACGAATTACATCCAGAACCCTGAGTAATGCTTAACTTTTACATGGTATAACCCTGTGTGAAGTTCCGTTCTACTTCTCCGTTAAGTATGACGGAAAAAGTTTTATATTGACCATTTTGCCCATTAAAATACATCCTATTTATAATATGATGCCATTTTGTAGATAAAAAAAAGAGTTGTCCCCTCCCCCTCAAGCCTAAGGCCTCCGCCCCGAACGTCCTCGTCAAGCATCTTCCTCCGGCCCGCGCGACCGACTCCGACATCGAGCTCGAACCCTCCCCCTCACTGTGCCTCCGTCCCCCTGCGTGTGAGCTCCAGGCTCTCCCCCGCACAGCCCTGCCCCCCCCCCTCCCCGCAGAAGCCCCCCCGGTACAGCCCTGCTCCGCCCGCACCCTCCCTCTCTCCCAGCGGAAGCCCCCACCCCCCGCACAGCCCTGCTCCGCCCCCACCCTCCCTCCCTACCTCCCTGCGGAAGCCCCCCCCCCCCCCCCCCGGCACAGCCCTGCTCCGCCCCCACCCTCCCTCCCGCCCAGCGGAAGCCCCCACCCCCCGCACAGCCCTACTCCGACCCCACCCTCCCTCCCTCCCAGCGGAAGCCCCCACCCCCACAACCCCGCCCAACCTAGGGTAATTATGGAATTACTCAGAGTTATGGGTAAATGTCCCTTTTATTAATTAGGTGAATTTAAGCATGAATTATCATAATAAAATTACATCTCATCGTACACATGTTCTAGCCCTAGCAAGATACATATTCAAAATATAACTTCCTAATGAGATTTAGAATCAACTTTTTATGTAAAAATGAATATTCTGACTAGGACTGACCTTTGCATTAATAATATGTTCGAGTTTCGATTAAATTCAAGATTTCGAATACAAACCGACTCTAGGTTCTGTAAAGTTTTAATTGGGTTTGGGTTCCCAATTAGGTAATATCATTTGATCACACGCATTCTCCATGATCTTGGATCAAAAGTTGAACAATGGAATGATTAATCTCTTTCTAATTAATGAGAGGAACTTATCATACAATCCAACCTTAGTACCTTTAAAAATCTCTTGATCCACCTCCTCAATCCTCTCCATATTTGGTCATTCCTTTTTTGACGGTCTGATCTTCTCAACAAGTAAAAGAAGGCTTTTTGATGGAGAATTGAGTTCATAATTGAATATTGGTTGACTATTGTAATCTCTCTTTTCTCCTTCTTGCTTTGTGTACTTTTCTTTAACCCTATAACACATTGTTGCTTATTTTTCATATAATGTTCCACGGGGTTCAATATTCTGGGTAAATATGTTGGCGTATTTTATGGTTTTTAGCTTCTTTCGATTTTTTTCATGCCCTTTTAGATGGTGATTTTTCGTTGTAGTTGTGTAACTATTCGATGGTAGGATGGAAAAGAGTGTACAATATCCTTTTGATGCTCTGTACATGGTTTAAATTATTGACAAATCCAAACTTCTTAGTGAACATTGCATCCAAAATTATCAGATGATCCTTCATCGAGCTTCTTCGGAAAGTAGGTAGGGTTGAAGCATTCAATACAAACAGACGGGCTTTTAGGGATGCTAATAGGGAACGCTTACAAAACGACTGTCTCGTTAGCAACCAGGGACGATGTTCATGCTCCGCCCATCGCTAACCCCATGCATATAGGACGTCCGCATGCCCTCATCCCATATTCAAGCATCGGAGGGGATGGTTATTCTTATGTTCGTCCCCTATATCCATGTAAGAAGGGGAGTTCCTTGATAGCCTCCCCCATTCCACATCATTCGGTGACAATTATAATCTTTCTTGTCCCATATGCAAATGTTAGATGGAATGGTTGTTGTAGTCGTCACCTATACTACTAGTAAGAGATGGTCGCTTAAGACCGTCTCTTTTTTGGATGATCAGTGATGGTCATAACAATCTCCTTTGCTTCTCTATGCTTGTCGTCGAAGGTTTCTCAACGCTTTGAGATATTTTGTCAAAGAGGATGGTCATCGCCATCCCAAAAGCTTACTAGAGGGGATTGTCGTATATTGACTGTCCCTTCTCTGTTTGATGGCTCGCCCCGATCATCACAGAGGGGACAATTGATGACCGTCCCCTATGGTGATTTACCCATCATGCGCATGGCTCCCATTCTCATTCACCAAAGCACCCATGACTCTCAACCTTCGTTGCCCTCTCCCCAACCTCTATATTGTCACGACCCCAATTCCGGGTTGTCGGATCCTCCCATATCTGGTTTGGATTACTCAGCAATAATTTATTCAGCAATCACAACTAGCATTCAAAAAAAGACTACAAATAAAAATACTAAGTATTTATTTCTTCTCCATTCACAAAATAAAGTTCTCATGATACATTGTCCCGCTACAACCATTTACATGTACATCAGTTGGAAGGAAATACACAGAAAGATTACCAACTACTTTATAAAGTAAAGCTATTGTGGCTGACTGGATGGATAATGTACTTGCGATGGTTCACCGAAATACCGACACATGTTCAGTTTTCCATAAATCATAGGATAACAATTAGCGAGTGCTAAGCAACGAAGAAGAGAAAAGCAAACAAATGTGTGATTTTTCAAAACTTGTTATCACAAAAATATTCATTCGTTCTCATCAGTTTAATTCTTATTCCTTTCAATTCCACATCAGGGATTCCAGGGAATTACCTCACCACTATATGGACTTCATAGTTGTAGACACTTCGGGATTGGAGATTGCGTTGATCTAGTAAGCTTATGTCGTCGTACGTCGTCTCAACCAATCCTTCAATATTACCCTGACAATTTCCTTTTCTTTTATTAATCAAGATCTCAAACCCTAAGTCCGGCAAACAAAGGAGCACACCGTCCTCGAGGATTCGGTTGCTTAAAACCTCATGCTAACATTTAATCATATAACCTAGTGGCTTTAAATACATGTTATCGTAACCCAGCCGATATCCAACCACCCATGCCTCCACATGACACGACTACATCTTTCGTCGTTTAACACGAAGATATTAGCACCCGTTACCACGCGTTGCAAATTATTTATTTCGTGCGCACTTATCATAACAGGACAATCGTGTATCACTTAGGTATGGTCACGCCAATACGGGTTCCTTCCGACAAACCTACAGGTTGCATGCCCAACCTGTATTTCTACTCTCAATCATCCTTAACGTAACACATGATCTATTTCAGGATCCAAAATGATACACATCAATTCCTGCGATGCATTTCTTCCGTCAGGCCTTCAATTTGCATATTCATCAATATTGAGTATAGACCCCCCCCCCCCCAAACACACACACACATATTAATTCATATTATATACACTCATATTTATGCTTATTTTAACTCCCAAATCCTATTTTTTCAAGCCACTGCATCAATCCGATGCTTAAACCATATTTTAGTGGGAATCACGTAGCAACTTCTCATATTTTCTCAAAAATAGCTAAACCTAGGGTTCTTCGTAGTGAAGAACATAAAATCAGGAATTTCACTAATCTCGTATGAAAATCCAACAACAAAAAGAAGGATTTCGTAATCTAATCGAGTTCTCTCTTGCGTATGCAATGCTTTATCGTGTTTTATTTTCAGAAAGGATGATTTAAGGCTCCTGAAACGATTGAATCTCATTTTCGTAGCAAAAACATTAAAAACGTGCCAAGAACGCGAAGAACGCATGAAGAATGTGAAGAACACATGAAGAATGTGAAGAACATGTTCTCTCTCAATTTTTTGGTAGAGTTTCCCATTATATTGGGACATATTTCTAGAAATTTTTCAGCAGAGTTTCCCCTTATATCGGGACATAATTCTAGGAAAATTTCAGCAGAGTTTCCCCTAATATCGGGATATATTTCAAAATAAAAACGAAAAGAGTTTCCTCTATAAAATCAATAGAGAGGAAAAAGAGGGAAAAAAGTGAAACTGAAAGAATGTAATCAAGTTGCAAGCGATGGAGAATCGGTAGACACCACACGTCTTAGGTAAGTGAAGGTATGCGGAATCACAAGGTTCACTGACATGCACAACCGCCCGCACCTAAGTAGGGTATTACACATAATTCTCCATCTAAACAAGTATAAAAGCGGAATCAAAATAATAGAACCATAAGCAATGGAGAATCGGTAGACACCACGCGTCTTAGGTGAGTGAAAATGTGACGAATCACAGGGTTCACTGATGTGCATATCCACCCGCACCTAAGTAGGGTATTACACAGATTTCTCCTCGAACCACAACAGAAAACGAATCAGAAAGAAGATGAATTGAAAACCAAACTGGAAAAGATCTTGAATCGAAACGAAGCCAACCAGAAGAGGATCGTACCTTTCTCGTCCTCATTCTCCCGACAGCACTTCGCTAGCGCTCCTTCCCCGCCTCCCTCTGCTCCTCCTGACCTCTCGACCCTAGCCTTCGGGGTAGTGGTGGTAGTGGAAATCATAGAGAATTAATGGTTAGGAGGCTATTTATAGGCTCCAGAAAACCGTTAACTACGGTTAGTAAACCATGGTTTAGCCCTTAGCCGCATTTAGTGGCCCATGATTTTGGCACAAGGTTTTGGCCAAAGCTTATCGAAACTTAGAGCTTAAGTTAGAACTTTCCAGAATATTCTGGATTCCTTATGATGCTTAGTTACCGCTAATCATGATTAACTTTTGCTAATCACGATTTAACTTTCGCTAATCGTAATTTAACTTTCGCGACTTACGCTTAACTTTTGCTGATATAAGATTAGTATTTGCTAATGTTGATTAGTGGTCCTTGATCCATCATTAGTCCTCTTAATCATGATTAATCGATCTTAATGACGGTCATTACGATTTAATGACATCTTAACCATCATTCTCTTTCTTCTAAAAATCATAACAATTCGAAACAAAGTCTGATTTACACGAAATAAATTCCGTTGGTTTCCTCTTGACGAATCGGATCTTGTTATACAGGATCCGAGAGATGTTAAGTTCAAGGCTTTACATATCCACTCCTCGATGTTCTTCTCCACCGTCCTCGGTGCTCCTTTGCGGTCAACGTTTCTCCTTCATTCGCGCTCTTGCTCCGCTTGCTCCTCCAGATTATGCCTTTAAGTGTCGCAACTTAATTTTTGTAATGGCTTGATCTTTGAGATCATTTTTTATATATGATTGCTCTTTTCCAATAAGATCTTATAGATAAAATTTTGATATACCTTTAAGTGCCCAATATGATTTGATTTTTGTGCGGGACGAGACTTCCAATAAGCTCTTATAAAACGAGTTTTGATATATCATTGCACTTTTGTCTTGTAATTATCTTCCTTAGAAATCATTTTCTTCATGTGTGTAATCAAGACACTTTAGAGGATTTATTAAGTCATAAAATTATATGGTACGATCTTTAAGATTGTAGATACCTCTCTATCTCTAGTGAGCTATCAAATCGAGAAGAGTAGTATTCTTTTCTCTCTATCACTTCACTTTGTTAAAACTTGCTCCAGTGTTTTTGGTTCTGTCATAATTCTTAGTATTTACCATGTCATTGCCATATCATATGATTAAATATGTAATTTAAATAACATTATTAGAAAAATCATTAATGATTTTAAGGTTTTGGTTAATTCTTGTGACAAATAGATCACTAATTCACTATATATACACATATGTGTATGTAGAGTAAGTTATTTTTATATATTAAACTAAATAAAATCTAAAATCAAATATTTTGAGTAGTTGTTGAATGTTGATTAGTTTTTTCTATTTGCATAAGCTTCTATCAACAGGCTTCTGGCAACAAGCTCCCCTGATAATTAGATGATTGAGTCGAGAATAAAGTTGGGTTGTTAAATGGCTTGTGTAGATTGTTGCTTAACTTCATAATAATAAAAAGATGAAAGTGAATTTTGGTTATTAATGTAGTGGAGAACCTATATGTGTTCTAAATCCCCTTTTCTAGAGGAGCCATTGATTAAATCCAAGACAATTGTTGAGATCTTTCAGAGACTCAATAGAGCATGTACTACATCCTCACTTCTTGGAGTCAACTGATTGGAGTCCTTTGAATTGAACATCACCTTGATCATCGTAACCTCTAAAGAGTAACCAAGATATATTTATATTATGTGTATTGTATAAGAAAATAGACAAGAGTTGGGTGAATAAAAGATTTGATGATTTTTTGATTTATAGGAAAGGTGTCAGTAAGTTCTTTGATTGGCCTTTTCGATGTGAACGCTATGCAATAATGTTAGAGGTGAAGGAGTTAAGATTCAATGTTCATGTGTAAGATATATAAACACATTGATTAATAATCGGATATGAGTTTACAGGCATCTTATTTTGAATGGGATTTGGTTATATTACATAAATTGGACTTACCACGAAAAAGGTCTTCAACGTGTTCTGGAAAAAAAAACAGTGTTGTAACTTATGATGAGGATCCAATGTAGACAGATGTTGATGATGAGATATTAGAAATGTTAGTTGATATTCGAAGCCCTATTTCATATGAAAGTACAAAACCCGATCAGAATGATTTTCGTAAAAATTTAACAGATGCAGAAACTTATTTGGCTCCCGAAGTTGAAATGTCTCGTCTAAGATCTCTATATTCATCAATTGGGACAATAAAATAGATGATATGACACGATAATATCAAAAAGAAAGATACAAATGGTATTATTTGACATCTTTCATACTTAGAGGAGTAGGTAAATTTTGATTAAAGATACCCTTCATTTGCTGAGGAGGTTAAAAATATAATATTAGGACTTGCTTCTAATGATTTTTATCCATTCAGAAATATGAGCACAAGCTACTCTATTGACATGTAGTACTAGTTATAATCTTTCACTTTAGATGTCGATGAATTCATCATTTATGGTGATGTCATTATTATTACACATACCATACGGGAGCAGGAAATGCAGTAGATGTTTACATTCAACCTTTTATAGAAGAACTTAAGATCTTATGGAGTACCGGTGTGCAGACTTATGATGCAGTGAAGAAATAATATTTTACGATGCACGCCTCTCTAATGTGGACCATTAAGTCAAGCCTGCATGCCCGATTTGTAAGGAAACACGCAAATCACATGATTATCAACGAGTATGAAACATTATTATTTAGATCCAGACGTTTCTTATTTGTAAAACATAGATAACAGAAAGGTGAGGATGACAACAAGTTTGACGACCAACCATTCAGACATCGAATCACCTTCGTTCAAGAATCAAAACACTTAATATGCCAAGAAAGCAAAAAGATCGGTAGATTATGTTTGGGTTAAACATACAAGTAGAATTTAGCAGGAGGTTGGTGAAAATAATGTATCTTCTTTCTAGAATTACCATATTGGAAAACTTTAGATAGCCATCATAATTTAGATGTACTCCATATAGAAAAGAATGTTATGGAGAATATCTTTGGAATACTAAATATTTCAAGTAATGCGAAGGACAGTCTGTGAGTAAGGCGTGATTTGATACAATTCAGAATTCGGTAAAAGTTACATCACGATGAGTCAAAATAATTCTAGAATTATATTATGCAATGCAACTTATACATTATCTAATGATGAACGAGATAGAATACTATATTTTAAAAAAATCAAAGTATCAGATAGATTATCTTCTCAACTTAGTAGATGCACAAATGAGTCAGAAAGAAAAATAATTACGTTGAAAAGTCATGATTGTCACGTGCTTATACAAGTTAAATTTCCCTTGGCAATCGGGGGATTCCTTCAGTCTGATGTGATGTAACTGTTAATCGAACTTTAGTCAATTTTTTAAATTACCATGTTCGAAAACTCTAGATCTTGATTACTATATCGATTACAAACGGATGTTTTCATAACATTTGTAAGTTAGAACAAATATTTCCTCTATTTTTTTTGATATAATGATACATTTGATTGTACAACTGATAAGTGAGGCTAGGGATGGGCATTGGGCTGGGCCGGCCCGACCCAGCCCGAAGCCCGGCCCAGCAAACCCGGCCTGGCCCAAGCCCAAATGAATAATGGGCCGGGCTTGGGCTGAAAATACATGCCCAATTTATTTTTGGGCCGGGCCCGGGCTTTCCTCGGCCCAGCCCGACCCGGCCCGCAGCCCGGCCCGAAGCTAGGCCCGACGGCCCGACCCGACTATAGGCCCGATGACCAAGCCCGCCCGTCAGGCCCGAGACATGTGACACAACACTAATCACTCCATGAGGCTTCTCAACAGCGCCCAAAGCATGTGACCACAGGGTCCGTGCATTCGCCTGCGATGCTTCGCAGCTACCTCTTTCTTTTGGAGTTGACTGGAAGTTTAACATATCAGTCAGGATTGTGAGCACTGCATATTCCTAATAGAAGAATCTGTTTTATTTGATACATTCGTGAATTGCGAATCGAATTAAGTGGAAGGATGCATGTTCTTGTGTTGTTCCCCAGTCAAAAGGAAGCTAAAAGGAAAGGGTCGTAAGAGGAAAATGGGACAGAGAATGTAGTAGAACACTTGGCAGAGACTGATCTGTGAAATGGAGTATAGCCAACAACGACAAATAGCTCCACATTCTCCTACGTGGGTCCTACTTTTTATCACCTTGTGTCCTACTGTTGTATAGCTCCACACTTTTTATCACTTTTTATCACTCCTACGTGGGTCCTACTTTTTATCTTTTTAAAAAATTAAATAAATCAATTCCATCAAAAAATAATATATTATACCATCATATCATATAACAATTATAAACTACTCCACTTTTACTCACTTTTTCAAACTTCAATACAATCACATCATAATAACTACTCACTTTTTCAAACTTCAATACAATCACATCGTAATAACTACTCATTTTTTCAAACTTCAATACAATCATATCACAATAAACCCATTTCTAACCCACCTCCAGTTTAACCCTCTATCCAAATACCAAAACCCAAAAATAGGTTACCTGCTACCAGTTTAACCCAACTAAACACACATACCAAATACACCCTTAGAGATATTTATGTGAAGAATGTATTATATTTTGTGATATGTATGGCCATGTTCGGGTGGTGGGTTATTCAGGGGTAGATAACCCGCTTTTGTGGTAGTGTGTTTGGTTGGTGGGTTAAAGGTTGGGAGGGTTTATGTGATTTGATTGTATTGGAATTTAAAAAAAGTTGGTAGTTATTATGGTATGATTGTAATAAAATTTAAAAAAGTGGGTAGTTGTTGTGATGTGATTGTATTGAAGTTTGGAATAGTGAGTAGAAGTTGAGTATTTTATGATCTTTAGATGATATGATGGTATAATATATATTTTTTTTGATGGGAAGGGAGTGGGCCCCACTAGTTGATTAAAAGTGTGGGTTTTAGGGGGTTACCCACCCAAAGTAGGGGGTAACCCCCCAACCGAACACCACTTTAGGTGACGTTCAACAAGAGGATAAACCCTTGTCAGTTTACCCCCTTCAACCCAACCCTTCTCTTTCCCATGTGGACCTCACTTTTTATTTTAAAAAAAATAAATAAATCAATTCTCCATCATCAATTCCATCAAAAAATAATATATTATACCATCATATCATATAAAAACTATAAACTACTTCACTTCTACTCACTTTTCCAAACTTCAATACAATCAAATCACAATAACTACTCTCTTTTTCAAACTTCAATACAATCAAATCACAATAACTACTCTCTTTTTCAAACTTCAATACAATCAAATCACAATAACTACTCTCTTTTTCAAACTTCAATACAATCAAATCACAATAACTACTCTCTTTTTGAAACTTCAATACAATCATATCATAACAAACTCACTTCAAACCCACCCTCAGTTAACTCTCTATCCAAACACCAAAACACAAAAACGGGTTACCCCCTAGTACCCACCTTAACCCACATACCAAACACACCCTTATATTGTTCTACGTATAGGGTGGAGCATTAGATTGGGTCGGCCCGGACCCGACCTTGATCTGACCCGAAAAAGCACGGGTCTGCACCGGACCAGATGTAGATGAGGGACGGGCCCAAGTTCTCGTTCTATATAATTTTCACACATGAGTTGGGCCCAACCCGAACCTGAGATGGGCCTTGATGACCCAGCCCAACTCGTTTCCTGATTTGGCAATGACCTCCCCATTTCAAAATGTAAATCCTCAAATATTGCATCCGTGATCCGTCACCTCCCCTCCCTCTCTTTCAAATTTTTGATCTCCTACATGTATTCCACCAAGCATTTATTACCCTATCTGAATTTAGTAAATTGAACGATACATTCCAATTTTGCATTACCGACCATGATCCAACATGTGTCCACGATGAAGCACTGGTACTCTCCCTCAGACGGTAGTACATGGCATGTCGGCACCCCATCTTCGATCCGTCCTTCGCGATGAGTCGAGGGCCCTCATCATCCACTCTTGAATCTGCAACAAATCCAAACAATCCTCCTCGACCGGTCAACTACCACTGGTAGTTGTTCATATTGTTTTTTAATATGTCCTCTTGGTAAATATTACTCGTCAATTTCAACACCCACGAATAATGTGACCAAAAATTTGACAATAACTTTTCTACATTTTTATGTGTATGCTTTACTTGTTTGATCTGATAAAAATAATTTTATAAGATACACGTAATATTCATGCGTGGTGATGTTAATTTTAATCATATCCGTACTTATTTAATCATGTAATAATTTTAATAATGAATAGTTTGATGTTTGGTGGTGGAAATATGTATGTCATATGTGTGATGTTGATATATTTAGTAACATAATCAGATCTTGGTTTTGTGTGAATATTGGTTACTTATTGTATCCAAAAGTAGTAGGGTAATGGACGATGATTGTGATAACACCGGTGGCAATCATGATTATCTCATTGAGATCAGTAGCGAAGGTCACAAACAACCCAAGCATTTTTTTATCAGACATTTGGATTAACTTTAAAATTGTTGAGTTTTCAGACAATTGTGAAGAAAAAATGCAAATGCTTAAAATGTCATCATATTCTGACATGTAGAACGCAATGTGGGACGCAATTTAAAAAGACGTGTCGATAAGTATTGCATACACAGTAAAAGTAAAAATACTGGTCAATGACTCCTATATTTTTCAACATCTGAAAATGCAACTACCACGCTTGGGAATAGGAAATCTGAGCAGGACAGGAGTCGGGAAGACCTAACTCGATTGATTATTCAACATGAATTATCTTTCCGCTTACTTAAGAAATATGCTTTTAAGGTATTTGTATCAAATCTGTAACCGAGGTTCAAGCATATTTCTCGATTTACTTTAAAAAGAGACTGCATAAAAATGTACGATACGGGGAAGTTCAAATTGAAAGACGAGATTAAAAATTCGTTACATAGAGTTTGCATTGCAATAGATCTATGGACATCAATCCAAATGATCAGATATACTGCAATCATTGTCCACTACATTGATGAGCATTTGACTCTCGAGAAAAAAAATCTTAGCTTTTGTGTACTTCCATCTCCACACGTTGGAGGTAATATTTATGATAAAATTATTCATCAATTATCTGAGCGAGATTTTGAAAACTTGTGCATAGTAACAATAGACAATGCATCTGCGGATGATGTGGTAGTCAGCAATTTGATTGAGCATTTCGCTCTCAGGTCTAGTCTTATTCTCTACAGGAAGATTTTTCATGTGCGTTGTTGGACAAATATTTTGAACCTAGTTGTTCAAGATGGTTTGATTGAAATTAAAGATATCGTTGCTAAAATCAGAAATTTGGTCAAGTAGGTGAGATGTTCATAATGTCGAAAGGAGGAGTTTGAGGAAGACATCGAACAAGAACGAGTCTCTACAAGCAAGGGACTGGTTCTAACGTAAGCATACGATAGAATTCTATTTTTTATGCTACGGTCAGCCTTAAACTACATGAAAGTTCTCATTCTCATGAAGTCATGTGATGCATACTCGTTTGACATCCCGAGGAGAACGGAAGTAGTGGATGATTTTTGTACAGCTTTGGAGGTATTTTAAACTACAACAAAAGTTTTTTCCGAGCATCAATATTCCACCTCGATTTTTTTAATGATATACTTGAAGTCAAAAGAGAATTGAATATTTACTTGCAAGCGGTGACTTCTCTGTAAGAAATATGACAGCATAAATGAGTGTCAAGTTCGAAAAGTATTGGAAGGAACGTGGATGCAATTTACCATCGGTGATCTTGGTTGCCCTTGATCATCGGTATAAGTTCGAATAAATTCATTTTTGCTTATCAGAAGTTCACTCGGATTCCGACGCCGATGATTTTATGGACGAAGTTGAGAATCCATGTCAAAAATTCCTGAATAATAGTCTATGCAATTTCAATCTACAATGGCAAAAGAGTGTACACAATCTTAGTTACCTACTGTGGTAAGTGACAATACAGGTTGATCCACTGCAGGAAAGAGGATGGAGGATGTTAATGCACAATTTTGCAAGAAAAAGAAAATGATGGTGGGCTTGGAGATAAGATAAGCTGAAATTGATATGTATTTAGTTGATCGCTCTTCATACTTCAATGCCGAGGAAAATGGTTCCTTTGATATTCTGCATTGGTGAAAATCGAATTCTAGCAAGTATCGAATACTTTCTAGATTGGCTCGTGATTTTCTAGCTATTCCAGTGTCCACAGTTGCTATGGAGTATGCATTCAGCACAGGAGGTCGAGTATTGGATACTTACCGTAGTCGGTTGGATCCCAAAATAGTAGAAGCATTGATTTGTATTCGAGATTGGTTGTTGGGTCCATGATCATCAAATGACGAAGCTAATGATAATGAGGACTTGGTCCCTACAGGTATGTCGACTATATTGTTAGCTCATAATTATTTACTTACAATTATTATTTATTGTCAAAGAAACATTTATTTTTAATTGCATATGTGCATATGGATGAATGATAAGAAAAGGAATCATCAATTTAGGATTAAATGATGGTGTAACAGTATATTTATTTTATGCTTACCTAAAAACTTTTATACTAGTAAAGATTTATATAAATGACCGGTGAATATTTTATTTCAGGTTCAAGGGGGGACCACACATGTTACAACGAATGTTGGATTTTTCTTACGTCGATATAGACAAACCTTATTTTGATAGATAATTTTATTTATATCAATGTCATGCTATGATGTAATTTGAGACATGACCATGGCATTGGAAAAATGGTAGTATCTATTTTCCCCTTTTTTATAATATATATGAAAGGATTCAGAAGTACAAGGTTTTTTCATTGTTACTACGCTATGTTGTTGCAAGCTGTAGTATGGTATCTCGATGCAAGATCAACATCAACTCTTCGGAGTGTACAAGTCCAATTGTATTTTTACAGTACAATGATAAATAAAAGGGAATGTGCCTTCCCCCTACGATGAATAAGACATGTAATACACATGTTGTTTTCAATGGACGTGCAAGTATTGCACGTCAGTGAATAATACAACACAAGAAATAATTAAATTTTAATATGACAGATTTCCTTGGAATTTGTGGCATTGTTAATTTGATTTGGATTGTATGATGTTTGTCAACTTCTGTTTATCTGAAAAGTAATCTTATGTGAAGTATATGTAATCCATTTAGATGCATCTTTTCATAATATAATAAGTCGATTTGTTTTCGGGGCTCATGTATTAGAACTTGTTCAAAAGGTTAGATTGAATGAAAATGATGATGGGGCGGGTTGAGTCCAGCCCAAACTCGGGCCCAACCCAATGGGCCTTGGGTCGGGCCTATGCCCTCAAGTAACCCAAAAACTTGGGTCGCGACCCGAGCCAAGAAAATTTGACGGGCACGGGTTGGGTTTTCTCGGGATGGGTCGGGCTCAGCCCAATGCTCCATCCTATCTACACATTAGCATGAGCCAAATTAGGAGATAGTTTCCTTAGTGATGTAGGGGAAAAACATAATTCCCTTGATAGTGGACACGGTTTTTTTACTTCACCACTGCAATAAATATCACGTGATGGGATGCGACACAAATATCGCAGACATGAACGCGTGATACATATTTCGTATATAACAGATGTGATATACATTTTCCCCATGGAATGTTTAAGTCGACCTGAAGGACCCTTCATCCGCTCATCAACCAAATTAGCAACTATTTTTGTAGACCTGAAGCGCCCTATGTCCCAGTATGCCTCCTTCCTCATGATGCACTTCGAATCCGCCACCCTGCCATCACCTCCATCCGTTTCTCCGGTCTCTGGTGATGCTTTTCCATCTAATTGCATTGGGGTTCCACTCTTGCAGATTCCTCATTAAATAAGCAAACTTCTTGGTAGAGGTTTGTAGAGTTGTAATGATTACAAGCACCTTCATACACTCGTTCTTGAGGATAATGTTCAAATTGATGGTGACAATCTTAGAAAAAAATGTCAGTATACAAAGGGTGGTTGGAAATAGACATCGACATCATTAAGGGTCGATTTTTTACCATGATGACGATAAAAAATAAAACACAAAGGCCCAAAAGGCATGTCCACTGCATTGAAGTGAACAAGGGAAAGGACTCAATTCCAAGTTGGCCAACTCCTCGACGACTATCACGAATGCAAGATGTACGATGTTGTTATATCCATATGTTGCATAAGCAATCAATAGTTTTTGCTTCTACTTATCGTATAAATGAGTCTCGTTGATATTTATCAATGGCATGCAATATTTGAAAGGCTCGATGCATGGAACGAATGACCCAAAGGTAACATTGAAGTCCTTGGCAATGGGATTTATGCAAGTCATTGTGTTTTGTATGTTGGATGTCTATTTCTATTTCTGGAATAGCAACATTCAATGCATGCAAAAGACAAGCATCTCCGCTCAAGTTTTATTCCAGTTACCAAATATTATTGTTGTTAATTTTCTCCTATCATCCCAATGTCTTTTCTTCGTATAAGAATACTTGTATATTTTGGGAATGTGAACCCTCAAAGTCAATACTCGAATAGTGGGTTCATTCGTCATTACGATTAAAATTGACATGGTAATGAAATTGCAGTCGAGTTGAGGAAGATCGTGTTTAACAAATGGAATTATGCAAGTGTGTGGGTCGTTGATCTTAAAGATCACCCACATACCATCAAATCTCCTGAAATGATCATGTAGAAACCACAACCAACCATTCAAATCCACAGTGCAAATGATAAAACAAACCAATATCATGGATTTTTTAATCATGAAGTTATAGTGGACTATGTGATATTTCTTAATTGCATATATCAAAATCATCTTTTATCTTGAATGTTTTACCCTTTCGAGCTCGTCTTCGAAACTGACAATCTCATACTTCTTTCGAAAATCATCCTCGAATGCTGCATGGAAGTCACATCCTCTGACTCTGTAAAACGATGTACGTGGAACAATTGTTTGATCAACATTGTCATCGGCTATTGGATGGTCATTCACATCACATTATCCTCAAGCTCTTCACCACTTTCCTTGTCTAACTCATCATCAGTTACACTTGGAGGACAATCATTTAGGACATAGTTAACTTCTCTCAAGAAAAACATCAGTGCTGATTTCAAAAGCATGTGAATATTGCATTACAAGGCCACTGGTACTCCGAACCACAGAAGAACCCAATGTGGATATATCACGAAGACCATCCAAATTCGATGTTGTGATCGAATAGCTCTTAAAAATAATCTCAGCGTGTGTCGATCTTCCAATAGTCATGGTGTGTAGAAAAATGCTTTATATGTCATTATTATATACAATGGCGTTAACGTAGGCTCATTACATACACCGTATGGGATGTGACGTGACAATTTAATTTGGTGGATATTCATATCCGAGTTGAACTTCCGATGAACGAGATTCAACAGAGCATCGAATGTAATAGTTGTTGTTAGGCCTAAACCATGCATGTTGGTGTTCCACGAATCCCCGACTCTACCCTTCAAATGGAACATGTAATGAATTCCATTTCAACCTAACATATGGATGAGCAACGGATTTGTAAATAAAAAATCTATAGAGTGATCATCACATTTACTCTGAAGTTGGTGGAAACAACATGATTCATTCAAAATGCTCCATTTCTAACATATAAAATCAACGTTTCCCTAGCGCTTGGAGAGATTCATGGGGCCGACATCAAACGGTGGAAGCCCTACAGGAGAAGACGACACCAAAGGGCTCCATAAGCGGGAAGAAGCATCGTTAGAGACTAGAGAAACATATGAAGAAGGTGATAGGTTGGATTAGGGGAAGCAGGCATATTGGACAAAAGGTGCTTCGAGTCGACGAGGGAAACTGCAAATGGGGGTATTGAGCAGGTAGAGGGCACTTCAGGTCGACGAAGGAAACTGTGTACTAGGGTGATGAGCAGACATAGGGCACTCCAAGTCAACTTAAACATTTCATAGTAACTAGATATTCACAATTGATATATTTGATATTCATATGACGCATTTAAAGCATGCAATACTTGTGTGGCATACCCAACATGCGATATTATTGCAGTAGTGAAGTCAAAAAACTTTGTCCAATATACGGGGAATTTTGTTTTTCCCAGATATTACTAAGGAATTTGCCTCACCAAAATTATGAAGTTATGTACTCAAGGATAGTCCCAATATCCATGCGACCAAGCCCAGTGACACCTTCACATAACTTATCGAGGTTTTGGGGTGCTCAATGGTTATTACATCGTTATCTAACGAGCTCATACTTGAGAAACTCTCTGGATACATTAGAACTTATTGTGGTGTTGTGGACATTGCCATTTATGCAGAGATCATCAACGCTAAGTGTTGGGACAAGGTAACATGCAACATCGCGGAAGCGTGGAACGAAAATCCCAAGCAAAATAACAAAGATGAACAACCTCCACAAACACGTGAGCCAACAAATCACAAACAATAAACAACCACATTGGACGCAGATGTTAATGTGGAAGCCCACAAAAATGGCGGTGAATAAAATCATGGAGTCGATACGACCAAAACACTCTACTATAATGGTGATATATTTGTTACCCACAAAGAATGATACACAAGCCACGGCATTATTGTTGGTTTAACATCTAAAATGATGCCACCAGCAAGATAAAAAATGGAGATGAACGATACCAGTGAATAAAGAACCACATCCACTACTCTCCTCCAAAATAAATATTATTGATGCACATTGCACTGGCCAAGAATGAGGATGCACAAAAGGTCTGAATAACTCCTTCACAATCGCACACAGATGCAAATAGTGGAATTGAAGAGAGATCACCAATATATATATCACCAAGCTTATCTACTCATATAAATTATGTTATCTAAAATATTTTTCCGATGAAGAGAAAATACACATGAGATATGAAGCGGAATGATTTTACATCGTTATTGCTCAATGTATTCAACTAAAAATCACGTCATGAAATCCCGAGTGTTCTCTCTTACCAATAGACACTGGATTATCAATAATGAATCATCTAATTGACACGTTGATTCGATTTGTATTAACTCTGCATGTTTTGAGTGTAACTATTAAGCAATCAATGTCAATGATGGAAATTATGAAATTCGGACTTCAAACTAAAATAGATGATGAATTTTATGGTGTCCAAGTATCTGGGTCGTTTGTTTGCATGACATTCACATTATTTAACTCATGATTGATTACATCAAGTTACTAAAAGGCAGGGAAAGATTTCTATGATTTTGAATGACATCCACAGTGATATAAAAGCCACGTCAAGATACTCATCACCAAGAAACATTGCATTAATTTCCACGTAGTGTAACATGTATCAAAAGAAATTTTGTCATTTTATACATGTATCCCAAAAAGACGGCAGAAAAGAAAGTAACCACAAATAAACTACAACTATCTATGCAAAAGGTTGTCATGTGTACCATCAGAAGAAAATCACCGTATGAACATCGTAAGCTAAGAGTCATGCTAACCAACTACTATGTCGCATGCACCTCCCCTACCATCCGTGTTAGGGACAAAGAGATGTCAACAAATGTTGTGTACAAGGAGAAACTTGAAATTAAACAAGAGTTTATGTGGTTACAAAAGAAATCAAGTATACAGGTAATGACAACATATAATAATTTAACTATTTGCATGGAAATAAGGTTATTTAATAACTGTAAATTTTGAACTTGGTCGTCTCGCGGATATCATATGATCCAGCTCGTCAAGAGGAAACCAACGGAATTTGTTTCGTGTGAATCAAACTTCGTCTCGATTTGTTATGATTTTCGGAAGAAATAGAACTAAGGAGGTTTAAGACGTCATTAGCCCGTAATGACTGTCATTAAGACTAATTAAATATGACTAAAGAAACTAATGATGGATTGAAAACTACTAATGATCATTAGTGAACACTAATGAATAATTAGCAAAAGATAGACCTAAGTTGCGGAAGTTAAATCGTGATTAGTGAAGTTAATAACGATTACCGTTAATTATATGTCATTAGCAAATCTATAATCTTCTGGATTGTTTTAATTTAAGCTCTAAGTTTCGGATAAGTTTTGTCCAAAACCATGGGTCAAAATCATGGGCCACTAACCGCGGTTAAGGTCTAAACCATGGTTTTCTAACCATGATTAGCGGTTTTCTAGAGCCTATAAATATCCCCCTACCCCTTTATTCTCTACGGTTTCCACTACCACTGCCACCCCAAGGACTAAGATCGAGGGGTCGGGAGGAGGAGTAGGAGGCGAGGTAGGAGCGCTAGCGAAGCGCTGCTGGGAGAACGAGTAAGAGGAAGGTACGATCCTCTCTTAGTTTGCTTCATGAGTTAGGTTTTCAATTCATGTCCAGCTTTCTTGATGTTTTCCTTTCGATGATTTTATAAGGGGAAACTCTGTCAAAATTTTCCTAGAAATATGTCCTGATATAAGGGGAAACTCTGCTGAATTTTCCCTAAAAATATCACCTATATAAGGGGAAGTTCTGCCAATATTTTAAGAGAAAATTATGTTTTTCGCATTCTTCGTGTTCTTCGTGTGTTCTTCACGTTCTTCGTGTTCTTCATTTGTTCTTCGTTTGTTCTTCGTGATCTTGAGACGTTCTTAGTGTTTTTGATATGAAAATGAAATTCGATCATTTCAGGAGATGTAAATCATCCTTTTCCGAAAACGAATCACGATAAAGCACTGCATACGCGAGAGAGCTCGATTAGGTAACAAAATCCTTCCTTTTATTGTTGGGTTTTCATATGAGATCATTGAAATTCCTGATTTTACGTTCTTTTCTACAAAAAACCCTGATTTTGGCTATTTTTGAGAAGAATCAAAAAGTTGCTTTGTGATTTCAACTAAAATAAGGTCCAAGCCTCGTATTGATGCAGTGGCTTGGAACGGTAGGGTTTGGGGGTTAAAAATAGCATAAATACGAGTATATATACATATGAATAATATATATGTGAGTCTATAGTAAGTGTTGATGATTATGCAAATCGAAGACTTAACGAAAGAATTACATCATGTGATTTGATGTATATTGAGTTGGATCCTGAAAAGGATCGTGTCTTATGTCAAGAATGGCTTGGAGTAGAACCACAGGTCGGGCATGCGACCTGTAGGTTTGTCGGAAGAACCCGTATTGGCGTTGTCCTACCTAGGTGGTACATGATTGCCCTGTTATGATAAGTACGCACGAAATGAATGATTTGTAACGCATGGTACCGGGAGCCAATATCTTCGGGTTGAATGACGGAAGATGTAGTCGTGTCATGTGGAGGCATGGGTGGTTCAATAGTGGTTGGGTCATGATGACATTTTTTTAAACCACTAGATTATATGATTAAAGGTTAGTATGATGTTTTAAGCAACTAGATCCTCGAGGATGGTGTGCTCCTTTGTTTGTCAGGCTGAGGATTTGACACCCTGATTAATAAAAGAAAAGGAAATTGTCATGATCGTATTGGAAGATTGGTTAAGGCGACGTGCGATGGCATAAGCTTACCAAATCAACGCAATCTCCAATCCCGAAGTGTCCACAACTTCGGATTCCATGTAGTGGTTAGGTAATTCCTTGGACTAATCCATGACGTGGAATAGAAATGAACAAGACTTAAACTAATGAGAAGGAATGAATCTTTTTGTGTTATCAAGTTTTGAAAAATTACACATTTGTTTGTTGTCTCTTCTTCGTTACTTAACATCCGCTAATTGTTATCCTGTGATTTATGGAAAACCCAACAGGTGTCGGTGAGCCAACATAAGGACTTTAGCCATCCAACCGGTCACAATAGTTTTACTTTTTAAGGTAGTTGGTAATCTTTTTGTATATTTCCTTCCAACTGATGTACATGTAAATGGTTGTAGTGGGACAATGGATCATGTGAACTGTATTTTGTGAATGGAAAAGTGTTGAAATACTTCCTTTTGAGTATTTTTCTTTGCAGTTTGTTTCTGAATGTTAGTTGTGATTGTTGAATAAATTATTGATGAGTAACCAGATCCAGATATGGGAGGATCCGACGGTTCGGGAATCGGGATCGTAACAATAACTATGTATACTAACCACTTTCTCACCGACCACAACCCAAAGATCAACCCTAGCAATTCATTTACTCGTTATAGTACGATGTCGGAGTAAGATATCTACATTTATGTCATGTATTTTCCTTGATGTCATTTGTATGATGTGACGTTAGATTTCATCGAGATGTAGATGATTTATGAAGACTTACATGTCGCGATATTTTTCCCTGCCACAGCCTATTGGCGGAACAGTAACCAAACTCAAGCGGCGAAGAGGCCTTCGAAGGGACTCATCTGTCTTGCTTTCCCAATGGAAGAGTGGCCAATGGGAAAACCTGACAAAACTCCAACTACGCTCCTGAAACAGGTCGGAGAGACTCTCAGGTCCGAGTTGCTTCACTTTGCTTGATCCCGTGTAGGAACAAACTAAAGAAGCTCGACGAAAAAAACCAAGGGTTCTCCAACCTCGGAATCCCAACAGAACTCAAGGTCAACAGAATTGGTCAAATAGAAACACATGGAACCCAAGTAAGTGGAAAAGGTTGCGGGCTCACGATAAAACCGAGAAAGATACTTGGATCCTAGAACCATGCACTAGGCGCTCACTGCCCAATCCAGACATCCCAACTCCATCCCATGTACTAGGTCATCGCACCCTCGCACGGTCAAGTGTAAGAAGCACCTTGACTGAGACAAATATTTGTTATCATCGATGCTCTCCAAACCATATATCCATGTCGACATCCATTAACAAGCAAAAAGTGTACATCGACCGTATGATCTACTATAACACGCTGCATACACCTAGTTTTAATAAGCTCGACCACTTTCTCAACTGGACCCTTAAGAACTAGTGGTCCCCAAGCTGAGCCATTAGCCGCTACGAAAACAAAGAAAGTCAGAAAATCGTCATCCAAGCCATGATGCCAAGACTACCATATATACAATTATCAGAGGAGTGCAATAGGCTCCTCGACTAAAATCTCAGAATGATTGTTGAACTATGAGATGTCAACTACTTGAAAGATTAAGTCACAACGATCAAATACTCTTTATACTTCTAACCCAGTTTGAAGACAACACTTATCTCTACTTGGATTGGCCTTTCAACTTTGAATGTTTATTTGCACAATCCCATTATTACACAATCAATTACTTAAGACTCTACATGGTAATTGGTATTATAAAACAATGAGTCATTGTGTTGTGATTTATCTCGGAAAACACTTTGTTTAAACAAAGATTATAAATTATAAAGTTTGCGGTGCACTTGATCACAATATGGAGGAATGTAATGTTGGAAACAAGGGGGATAAAAATACGGCTGAGACAATAGAGGTTATGGCTCCTACTGATGGCCAAAAATACGAAGAGAGTAATATGTTATTTGATAAACCCAACAACATGACTAATGTTGTACACAGAATAATACTTTAAAACACAACATATCATGCAACAAATGAAGCACGAGCAACTTTGGTTTCTTTCAGTTATTTGTAGTGCAGTCGCAACTTTTTATTGCTCGTGGACAACGACAACATTAGGTTGAGTTGAAGGGAGCTGAGCCTAAGTTTGAGCAGCTGCAACACTCTGATGGAAGAGGGAGTTTTTTAAACACATCAAATTACCTGACGACATAATTAAATATCATTTGATTAATTCTCTATATCATCTTTCATGCATAGTTTTCGGCATACTCGCAGCACATATGTACAAGTTCATAGGGGAAACCCCAGTAATAATTGATTATAGAAGTCCGTAACCAAAACCAAGAAATGAAAACAAAGATCACCCAAACTTGAGCATCCAAATCATACATACAGGAGGATGATCATAACTTGTCCAAATAGACAACATTTGGTGAAACTCATTGGGAACATGTTAATTCATAATAACGAAAACTAGTTCCTCTTTTATTTCTTGCATATATATCAATATAAGATGGAATTGCTATCAATAAAGATTTGCCAAAAAAGCAAAATGTCAATTACGCTCCCTAATAATTCTAACAAAAGTTCAACATTATATGAAGGATTCAAGCTAAACAAGAGTAAAATTTCCTTGGCCATCGTGAGACATGCAATTTCTGGAGTTCCTAATTGTTTTACAAATCAACGAATCGTTCTTAAAACTAATACTGATGTGAATTTTTTATAACACGAGCTTCCCAAATTCACATTTCAGGAAAGAATCACATCAACCATATCTCAGTTTCCCCATGCTTATTCAAGAACTAATCAGATGAACGATTTCAAAGAATGCTCTGTACCATGTCTGAGTTATTCATCAACATGGGTATATAACAATGATAAGTTCAGCTTTCTCTATTGAATTTATACAAATGGCATGTATGTGACTTTCCATCCTTAAAAAGATCACCGCAGAGATCCAAATGTTGAGGGGGTCTTTCCCAGAACCAAGCAAAATATTGGCAACAATGAAACTAAAAGATAACTCATACGGTCAGAATCGGATTGTTGAGGGTTGAAACTTTGAAGCTAAATTCTGAGCTTGTGCATATGAAGTGGTGTTTAAGCATAAGCCTTTGCTCTTCCTGTTGCATCTACTTAAGTAAACAAAATGTCGGATCTTGCACAAGAAAGAAAAAGGGCATCATAATGTGTAAATCAACATGCATGGCAACAAAAGAGGATTTTAGCTTGTACCTTGGAACCTTAGAAATGGAGAAGATAGATCAATAGCAGCAACAACAACAAGGAGAGGGAGAAAAAGAAGGTGGGTTCTTTGTTGGGATGAAGAGAGGAAAAGGAGGAGGAGGAGGAGTTGTCCATAAAAATAAAGAGAGGAAGGGATACATGTCAAAATTTTAAAACACAAGAGCACGCCTATTTGGGTCATGCATAGAGATTTTATTTTATTTTTTATATTTTGTATTTATAACTTAGGAAATGCTAAACTCATTACCGAAATCACTTTGAATTTTTGATTTGGGCATGTAATAGTTCGTTTAGACCATCTCAGAGTGACGATTAAAATGACTCCAATATCCATATTTTTCCGGCATACAATGAGTCCAGAAATCAGAAAATATATTTTTGATTCATGATTAAATTTTGTGATTAAAGCCGGTCAAATGACCCTGATCGACAAACACCCGATTCCATTGGTTCCGATTCATGAAGACATAATTAATGATAGTCTCCGTTCACATCGTCGTCCAAATCTTATCACAATATTTTTTTGCACCACAAGATATGTTACGATCGATTTTTGATCGATCGTGCCCGAACAAGATCTGATCCACAATCTACAGATCGATCCATGCTTATTCGACATTAATTGGACTTTTATCGGGACACGCAGACCCAAGTCAAGTCAAATTCGATTTTGGATTCAAGTAGTTCAGATCTGAGCATTATAAATTTATTGTTGGTTGTTTGATCATGTATATCGAGAAGGACATTACATGGAGATTCAACACCAATCTATTGATAAACATCAATAATACGAAAAACCTTTAATATGTTATTTTCATTTAATTTTAGTTAAAGGAAAATGATCAAGAGGCTACTGATGAAACTCGATTTCATCATTTTAATTTGCCTATTTTAACTCCCTTGCTTAAACATGTGTCAATAAAAATCAGACAAAAACATGTAAATATCAGAGTCATTGAATAAATTAAAAACACAAAAAAATAGCAAAATTAAAAATCATGGTGTTTTTACCCTTAAAAACGCCCTCAAAAATATTTTCTACCTTTGTTTAACCTCATCTCCATTTTTGGTCAACATGAAACTTGTAGATCTCATCAAGATCTACAATTTCATGTTTTGACTTTTTTCAAATTTGGCCATCTACTCCCTCATAAATCAATTTCTTCATCGTAACAATTTGATTGGGCCACGTGTCTCTTTCTGGTTGAGCCACGTGGCTGCATCTCCTCGCGCCATGCGCCCTGGTCCACAGTCGTTGGATGGAGATTTAGAGGCCTGAATCACCACCGTTCATCCCACCTTGATCCCTGCCATCCGATCAAAGCCTGGGATCCATCACAGTCGTCTGCTAGCGCCTCTCCCTTAGCCCGCCACACGTCACATCCTCCTATGCTCGATCTTCTCCATCTCAACCGCTCAAACCACAAGATCAAGGAGCTCAACTACAGCTAGGATCTGATCGAGGGTGGCATGATCGGAGAGCCCAAGATGCGCCACGTGGTGAACTATGGGGACGGCAAGGGGTGAACGGTCATGATGAGAGGAAGGTGCCAATCGAAGGGCTGAGGGCGCATCCTGGGCTCTCCGATCATGCCACCCTCGATCAGATCCTAGCCGTAGTTGAGCTCCTTGATCTTGGCTATTGGATCACATCTTCAACTGCGGGTTTTAATAAATATCCCTGGAAAAGGACCAAAATACGAATAAAAGAAAGTTCGGGACCTTCCCTATAAATATCCAATGGCTACGAACCCATCGTCAACCTCCAGACGCCCTCTCTCCCACGATCTTCTACTCGCGCACCCATCTGCCCCTTCCATTTTCCTCTGAGTCTTCGTCCACCATCTCCACATCCTGACACCACCACAACTTAGACCGGTCGTCCAGCATCCTCGCGAACGTCCACTGACTCCATAACTCCCCTCTGCTCGCTCCATATCCTTCCCGCAAAGCACGACCATCGTCATCATAACCACCCCCGTCACTCCTTAAATACGTCATTGCCGCCTCTAATAACCTTCGTCCGCCTTTATGCGGGGTCATGCCCAGCATTCCTCCGCCTCTCAGTGACAACGAGGAGGAGAGATGGAGTGAGAAGACGACGTGTACCCCCTGTGCCGACCCCTGGCTGATGTCAGCCAAGTCTGCGGTGGCTCCGCCTCCACCAAGCTGTCTCCACTCGCCGCGGAGGTCCAACGATGACCAGAGCCTCTCCATGAAGCTCGAGCACAGGCGCCACTCCACCATTAGCTAGGTAAGTCGTCTCAGACCTCCTCTTGTTTTTTTCTTGATTTCTAGCAATTAATTAGGCATTCACTCTCCTTATCACCCTCCATTGATCATCGACTTCGATTCACAGCGCATCCCTCATCCTCGCCCCACCAACTGACCGTCTCCTCTCTCCTTCCACCATCTGAACACCTCCTTCGCCTTCATTACTGCTCACAAGCCCCACCACTTCACTCACATACGCAATACTTCGCTTCGGCTATTGGTACTAACATTGCAGGCCTTGAATCTTCATTGGCCGGAGCCCTCGTCGGAGTCCTCTTGACTAGCTCCGCTTCCATCACCGGAGCATCGAGGGACTTCTCCAAGCATCGCTGCAGCTCGCCCGAACCTCCAGCTCCCTCGACGATCCCTCAGGAGGTTTTGGGGAGCTCTGTAGAGTCTTAAAAAGAGAGGCAAAGCTACAGTAGCTTCGCCGGAGTTCAAAGATCGTCGCCAGCCTGCGACTGAGGAGGAAGAAGTAGGCACCGTTGGATGCTCCTCCCCGGAGCTTATCCAACGGTGCAGAAGCAACCATGAAGACATCTCGTGCAGCTTCTAGCTACCGTCCGATCTTGATGATCAGACGGTCTTCGATCATCCTCGTGTCATCACCAGGGCCTCTCCGAGCCTCAGCACCAGACTAGTTGGCTTGGGTATTCCAAGCCTCATCCGAGCCTTAGCTTGACTTCGAGCCTGCATTGAGCCTACGTTGTCTGCCGAGCCTAGCCGAAGCTTTCCCGAGCCTCCTCCGAGCATGATCCTTCACAAGCCTGGAGCGTACGTGCTGGTCACGTACGGACAATAAAATTTGCAGGAAGCTCCAACCAACTTCTCTAAATCGCAATCAGGTCCCGAGCTCACGTGCTGACCACGTGCGCTAGGGGTATTTTGCATTTATACTCTCGCAAAATTTAATAATTGCATAAATACCCCCGCATGTGTGGGATATTTATAGGGAAGTCCCAAAATTTCTTTTATTTGTATTTTAGTCCTTCCTAGAGACCTTTTTGCTAGTTATCTTTCATGTTTTCTTACAATTATGCCCTTATCTTCTTTTATGCATATCTTGAGCATCGTATCTCTGTTTCAGTCAATTTCAGTTTCATTTCAAAGCTTGTTTGATGAATTAATGGCATAATTCGTTTCTTGTGTTGACATTGTGATTTTGATGTATTATTTTAATAGCCAAGTGTCTATTATGTATTTATGCTTATGCCTTGCTTAAATTATCCGACAAGTTTGTTACATGAATTGAACCTAAAATTAACTAAAGTTTAAATTGCTCATTGTTTTGTTCTGATTTAGAGCATATTTGCATTACATTTAATCGCATCTATTTGCATGGTAAGAAGAAAGTAAAAAAAATGCATATTGTCTTGCTTGCAAGCATTTCATCGATCTACCACTTACCAATCTAACACTCAGTGGAATTAATTTAAGTCCAAATAACACGAGAGAGGCTCGTGTCCTTGAGTTCGACCTTGGGCTTGCCTGAGCAAAAATATAAATACGAGCATTTGATGCTATTGATCTATCACTTAGATGGTTTTTGATGGACCAAATTTAGCCCGTCTGCAATAACCACTGAGTGTTAATTCTACACTACTAAAGGGCTAAATTTACGGCTCGTCAAATGGTGTCGTTGCCGGGGACACGGCTCATCTTTAGTCTTGTTTGGATTTTATTTATTTATTTAATCATTTCTTTTATGTAGGTCGATTTGATCATTTGTCTTGCATCATAAAAAAACATTCTTGGAGCTCAAGGAGGCCTTGGATCAATTTTCGATTGATATCTAACATTTGCTTTTGTGTCAGGCCTTGGAGCTCAAGGAGGCGAGGAGCAGGTGCTTCCCCGCTGCGAGGAGCTGCAAAAGCATTCTTGGAGCAAGTTGAAAAAAATGTTATTTTGCGTATCATTCCATTTCATGTAATAATTGTCTTTACAACGGTCTTCGATCGTAGACTCGCACTTGTAAATGAACGAATTATATGTGGTTGTGTGGGGATCGCCCCACCTTAGTGTCGACCGAGGACAAGGCACGCAGCTCTTCGAGCTTCTTTCACCTTCATTTTTTAGTGCTTGCTCGTAAGTAGGACACACTTTAAACAAAGACGCACATAGCATCGCTTCACTTAGCCAAATTTACATGATGTTCTTCCCCGCTAATAGAAGCATGTTTAGGCGCGGTTTCCAATCAACTTGCATACATATGATTTTGGTTTTCAATTCAGTCCAAGTTTTCACGTATTTTTGCTAAGGCACTGCATATTTTCTCGCTTAGCTTAGATCATGGTTTTTATCGATTAACTGGCTTTTCTCGATTTCCCCTCATACCTTTATCACCTAGGTTAATGGAAAGTGGGAACGAGCGGTAGACGTTGATTGCTTAGATTATGTGCTCACCTTAATTCAATAATAACCTTAAGCAAAATAAGTTGGGATTGTTAATTACAAGTCAACCTAAAAATGGAGTAAAATCTTGTTTTGGGAGAGCAACACCTGTATTTACGCAGTTGGTTATACTTGATTCTTTTTCGCGTAAAATAGAATGATTTAATCACCAATAAAACTGAGAAGATAATCAACCAACATTTGTTGGTTTCATGTGTGAGTTGGTGAAATAAAAAGGGTGTTGAATGCTTGTTTGAGCCATAAATGTTCCGAAAACCCTCCCTTAGGCTCTAGGTACTCCATTGATCTCCGAATATTCATCTGCTCATTTGTATATCCATCTGACTTCTTCGTTCACCTCGGGTGTCTTCCAACATCAACTCTCTTCATACTTAGGCTACTCTCAGCCTAAGTATAGGGGGGACTTGAGTATCTGTGATTTTCTATACTCATCTTTCCTTGCCTCGATACTTAGGTTATTTCAAACTCAAGTATAGGGGGAGCCCTCCTTAGTTCTCGCATATTTTTCTATATTTAAATGGACCTATGGACTTGTATCATCTAGTGTTATGAGGACATTGCAAAGTTTAAGTATAGGGGGTGTACCATATATATAGTATATGTACTTTAGCTAAATTCTGAAAATTTTAAAAAATTTAAAACTTTTTGGCTAAAGAAAAATCTTTTGAACTAAGTGGACAAAATGATTTTTAAGTCTTTCTATATTATGTTACATTATCTTTATAACATATTTCTTGAAAATATGTTGAAAATCTTTATTTGTGTGACATGGTTTGGAAAATGATTTTTCTTTCAAGGAAGATGAGTCTAACTTGTGTTCTAACCTTCAATAAAAAATCCATAAGAATGAGAAAAATCCAAAAATCCTTTAAGAGTCAAATTAATTACTAAATCCAAATAAGTAGCCGCGTTCAGTGAGGGTTCTCCTTAGCAGAGTGGGTGGTTTAGAGGACATCGCGTAAGGCTCCGTCCTCAAGCAACGGGCTCCGGCCTGTACTTACATCCATACTAGCTGAATGCAGATGCATCTACTTAATTGAGTTTAGGTAGTTATGATGTCTCTTAAAGAACAAAAAAATGAAGGAGTTGGATTAAATCCCCTACATTCACACTTCCACTCAGGATCAGAGATGTTCAAGAAAACTTGGTTTTTAGATTTCGAGTTTTTTGGTTAACCAGCCTTAACCATCAGGGTCTTAGACTTAATCATCCACATTTCCCTAGGTTTCTAGATTTGCATGTTATATTGCATGCTTAATCTCTGACCATAATAACATGATCAGCACATCACATGCACCACTGCGGTTTCGATGAGATCAGTTGACTCTTCACTTGAGGAACTGGGCTGGGGGATTTGAGTCTGGATTTGATCTAATGATGCTCGAGGATGGGATAAAATCTTTGAATGCTTCATGAAACCTGAGCGTCAGCATTTTTAGCTAGTATGAGAACTTGGTTCTTATACTAATCTCTTGACATTGACCTAAGTGCCGGGGTGTGAAATAAATCAAAATGTTAATCAGTGTGCGCCAACTTTTGGTAAAAGCAGTGGAGCTAGCCAAAATTACTACAAAAGCAATGAAAGGTCAAAAATAAGCTCTCATTCCATACAAGTCAATTATCAAAGAGCTTCCACCAAAGGCGAGCACTCCCAACCATTTCAAAGTGTTCACTTGGACCACCGCTACTAGGACCAAGAGTCAGGCTTGCACCAAAAAAGGGCTCTGCATCGTAAATGTTACAAGTCTGGGTGTAAAGGTATGATGGGTACTCAAAAAAGACACACCCCGGTGTATTCCCAGGAAAACAAGTGCAGAGGGCTCCAATTTCTCTTGACAGACGCAATAATCAACACCAAAAATATGTGTTGCGTAATAAGGCACTAGAGAGAGTTCTTGTTACAATGAGAGGGATAAAAGGAATGACACAATCCTATTCCCTCCATCACTGGCCGTCCATCTACACTTTCAAGTCTAACAACTAAAGAGACGGTGGACTGGACGTACGCTTTGATTTATTCCCTAGTGTTGAGGATTGGGTCCTTAGGAGAAATTCTTAGAGCAAGACATTGGGTGACGTTTTGACTCTATTCTCGCGAACGCAGTCAACACTAAAAGTCATACCCTTAGTATCTATGTACATCAGAGAGCGTCTAGATAACTAGAGGAATTGGATGCCTCTTGATTAAGGTTGGGTTGAGCTCTAAGATTTTGGATCTCTAAATTTGAGAAGACTTGAACAGATCAAATCCTGTACGCACATGCACAAGGGAGTTAAACAAGTTCATTCATTTTCTTTGATGCTCGGGGATGAGCATAGTTTAAGTATAGGGGGTGATGAAACTCGATTTCATCATCTTAATTTGCCTATTTTAACCCCCTTTCTTAAACACGTGTCAATAAAAACCAGACAAAACCATGTAAATATCAGAATCATTGAATCAATTAAAAACACAAAAAATAGCAAAATTAAAAATCATGGTGTTTTTACCCTTAAAAACGCCCTCAAAAATATTTTCTACCTTTGTTTAACCTCATCTTCATTTTTTGTCAACATGAAACTTGTAGATCGCATCAAGATATACAACTTTCATGTTTTGAGTTTTTCCAAATTCGACCATCTACTCCCTCATAAATCAATTTCTTCATCGCAATAATCTGATTGGGCCACATGGCTCTTCCTGGTTGAGCCACGTGGCCGCATCTCCTCGCGCCACGTGCCCTGGTCCATCAGCCGTTGGATGGAGATTTGGAGGCCTGAGTCGCCACCGTTCATCCCTTCCTTGATCCCTGCCATCCGATTAAAGCCTGGGATCCATCACAGCCGTCTGCTAGCGCCTCTCCCTTAGCCCACCACGCGTCACATCCTCCTCCGCTCGATCTTCTCCATCTCAACCGCTCAAACCACTTCGTGTCCTCAACCCTTCGATTGGCACCTTCCTCTCATCACGATCGTTCACCCCCTGCCGTCCTCACAGCTCACCACGTGGTGCATCCTGGGCTTTCTGATCATGCCGCCCTTGATTAGATCCTAGCCGAAGTTGAGCTCCTTAATCTTGGCCATTGGATCCCATGATCCAATGGCTACGAACCCATCATCAATCTCCAGACGCCCTCTCTCCCACGATCTTCTCCTCATGCACCCATCTACCCCTTCCATATTCCTCTGAGTCTTCGTACATCATCTCCACGTCCTGACACCTCTACAACTTAGACCGGTCGTCCAGCATCCTCGCGAGCATCCACTCACTCCACAACTCCCCTTTGCTCGCTCCTTCCCACAAAGCACGACCATTGTCATCATAACCACCCCTGTCATTCCTTAAATACACCATTGTCTCCCCTAATAACCTTCGTCCGCCTTTATGCGGGGCCATACCCAACATTCCTTCGCCTCTCGGTGATAGCGAGGAGGAGAGATGGAGTGCGAAGATGACGTGTTCCCCACGGTGTCGACCCCTGGCTGATGTCAGCCAGGTCTGCAGTGGCTCCGCCTCCGCCAAGCTGTCTCCACTCGCCGCGGAGGTCCAGCGATGATCAGAGCCTCTCCATGAAGCTCGAGCACATGCGCCGCTCCACCATTAGTCAGGTAAGGTGTCTCAGACCTCCTCTTGTATTTTTTTCTTGATTTCTAGCAATTAAGTTGGCCACCACTCTCCTCATCACCCTCCATTGATCATCTACTTCGCTTCACCATGCATCCCTCATCCTCGCCCCACCAGCCGACCGTCTCCTTTCTCCTTCCACCATCTGAACACCTCCTTCACCTTCATCACTGCTCGCCGGAGATGAAGATCGTTGGGGCTCCATCTCCCTTCGCTCACAAGCCCCACCACTTCACTCATATACGCGATACTTCGCTTCGGCTATTGGTACTAACATTGCATGCCTCGAATCTTCATTGGCCAGAGCCCTCGCCGGAGTCCTCTTGATTAGCTCCGCTTCCATCACCTGAGCATCGAGGGACTTCTCCAAGCATCGTTGCAACTCGCCCAAACCTCCAGCTCCCTCGACGATCCCTCAAGAGGTTTTGGGGAGCTCTGTAGAGTCTTAGCAAGAGAGGTGAAGCTACAGTAGCTTCGCTAAAGTTCGAAGATTGCCGCCAGCCTGCGGCTGAGGAGGAAGAAGCAGGCACCGTTGGATGCTCCTCCCCGGTGCTCTTCCAACAGTACATACGCAGCCACGAAGACATCTCGCGCAGCTTCCAGCTACCGTCCGATCTTGATGATTAGACGATCTTCGATCATCCACGTGTCATCGCCAGGGCCTCTCCGAGCCTCAACATGAGACCAATAGGTTTGGGTATTCCAATCTTCATCCAAGCCTTAGCCTGACTCCAAGCCTGCATTGAACCTACGTTGTCCACCGAGCCTAGCCGAAGCTTTCCCGAGCCTCCTCCAAGCCTAATCCTTCACCAAGCTTGGAGCGCACGTGCTGGTAACGTGCGGTCAAGAAAATTTGCAGGAAGGCCCAACCAACTTCTCCAAATTGCAATCAGGTCCTGAGCTCACGTGCCGACCACGTGAGCCTAGGGTATTTTGCATTTATACTCTCGTGGATTTTAATAATTGCAAAAATACCCCCGTGCGTGTGGGATATTTATAGGGAAAGTCCTTAACTTTCTTTTTATTTGCATTTTAGTCATTCTAAGGGACCTTTTTGCTAGATATCTTTCATGTTTTCTTATAGTTATGCCCTTATCTTCTTTTATGCATATCTTGAGCATCGTATCTTTGTTTCAGTCAATTTCAGTTTCATTTCAAAGCTTGTTTGATGAAATTTTTAATGGCATAATTCATTTATTGTGTTGACACTGTGATTTTGATGTATTATTTTAATAGCCAAGTGTCTATTATGTATTATGCTTATGCCTCGCTTAAATTATCCGACAAGTTTGTTACATGAATTGAACCCGAAATTAATTAAAGTTTAATTTGCTCATTATTTTGTTCTGATTTAGGGCATATTTGCATTACATTTAGTCACATCTATTTGCATGGCAAGAAGAAAGTAAAAAAATGCATATTGTCTTGCTTGCAAGCATTTCATCGACCTACCACTTATTAATCTAACACTTAGTTGAATTAATTTAAGTCCAAATAACACGAGAGAGGCTCGTGTCTCTGAGTTCGACCTTGGTCTTTCCCAAGCAAAAATATAAATACGACCATTTGATGCTATTATTATATCAATTAGATGGTTTTTACGGACCAAATTTAACCCGACTGCAATGACCACTAATGTTAATTCTACACTATTAAAGGGCTAAATTTACGGCTCGTCAGCTACCCAGATAGAGGTTTTTGTGGGATCAAAAAATCGAGACATCGGAGAAGAAGTGCGATGGGTCGACGACGCATGAACACCAATTCATGTAAGGTAATTACGATATACAATAATTGTCCATACAAAAAATTCCTTTGCTTATTTTTAAATCAAATATGCAGAAAAAATCCATGTAGTCGACCCTGCTCAAAGTGGGAGAAGGCTTTATTGTTGTTATGCAGGAGGAAATGATCAAACTAACTACGACATGCTTCTTAGATAGCACGGGGATGAGCACCTTATCACTATCCGCTGAACATGCGTTCGTCCAAGCCATGTGTAAGGAACATCGAAGATCTGTAAGTGGTACAATACATATGCTGGTGGGTCTCGCTCATTGTCTCAAATAAGCCAACGAGAGAAAGAAATTGAGAGAACTATGGGAAGTGAAGGCGAAGATGTCGACACAGGATGAAGGATGAAGATATGAAGGAGATGCGATCTGATATGGCCAACGTCTTGGCTTATATCGATCGTCTGCAACACAATGTTGATATACCGATAACACTAGCACTCGTTAGCAGTGACAAGGAGAGCAGTGAAAAGGAGGATAACGATGAAGAGACTGAATCAGATGGGAGCGTTGTTCAGTTTTACTGTTATACTTTTCTATTTTTCTAGTGTTGTGTATAACTTAATAACTAGAAGGACATTTTTGATTTTTTTTAGAGTGTTTGTAGAATGATTGGCATCTATGCATATTAGACAATGTTTTATATTGAGAAATGGCTAATTAGTTTATTTAAGTTACTTCATCACTGTTACATGGACATAAAAAATATCGATTAATTTTATTTTTTATTTACGTTCTAAAAAGAGATGGTCATAACCTCCCCCTCCACACCGGGGATGTCTACTAACATTTTTTTAGTTGGGAGTGGTGGGGGAGGCATGGGGACAATTGTGATCATTCCCTCCATGCTTCCGTGCACATCCCGCTATGCTGGGGACATCATATGATGTATAAGGGATGGTTATGACCGTCGCCAATATGAATTAGAAGGAACAATCCCCTTCGCACCAGGATGCCTACTTGCATTTTTTTTAGATGGGGGGTTTGTTATGACTGTCTCCTTGGCGCTTCCGCACACGTCCCTGTCGTGCTGGAGACGTGGCATGACCTATAAGGGGCAATTACAACCCTCTCCTATATGAACTAGACAAGACGATCGCAACCGTCCCCTACGCAACATGGATGCTTATTGGTGATTTCTGAAGTGGCATGGGGGGGGGGAGGGGCAAGTGGGACGATTATGACCGTCCCCTCTGCACATCTATGCATGTTCCTGTTGTGTCTGAGACATGACATGACCTATAAGGGAAGGTTGCGACCGTCACCTATATGAACATGACTAACCGTCCCATCCACCCCAGGGATGCCTATTAGTGTTTTTTTGGAGTGGGGGGACAGTTATGAATGTTCCCTCTGTGCTTTTGCGTGCGTCCCCGCTGCGTTAAGGACAACACATAACTTATAGGGGTCTGTTACAACCGTCGCATATATGAAACCAAAAGGGAGAGTCTTTATCGTCCCTGATTGTCACACTACATGGGACATTTACAACCATCCCTCGTATAATGCAGTCGGAACCGTCCCTTATGGTTTCAATAGGGGGAGATCATTGGTCGTCGCTTATGGTTAGAGAGATAGAGACGGTCGCGATCATCCCTTCTTGTATTCAAGAGGGGACGCAATGGGCCCATCTCCCCTCTTGTCAAATGAGACACATGTACATGGGACTTCAGGAACTGTCTCCTCTGAGCAGCACAATATGAGCTAAATAATCGATTTGAGATATATGTGATTGAACTTTAATTCTTGCTTTTATCAATGTTTTGAAAACCGGACCGGACCGGCCGGTTCGACCGGTCCGACCGGTGAACCGGGCCTGGACCGGTCCGGTTAACCGGTTTATAGCGGTTCGGTTGAAACATTCAAATTCTGGTTAACCCGTCCGGTTCAATCTATTTTTTTAACCCGGTTTAACCAGGTTCAACCGAAGTTGAACCGCATTTAATTTTTTTAAAAATAATCCTAGTGGTGGGAGTTGAACCCATGACCTTTGATTGCCTATTTCAAACTCTTAACCAACTATACTAACACAACTTTTTGCATATATTGCGTTTTAAATATAATTATACTACTATTATGTTATAGAGTAACTAGTCCAAATAATATATATATGATGTGTATGGTATTTGATGGAGTATATGAACAATATTTTATGTATAGTGTGAAATATATACATTGTCTATGTATTTTATTTATATTTAAGTATATATTATATATATTTTTATTTCATTTTAGTTTGATTAACCGGTTCAACCACTTTTTTCTCACCGGTCCGATTTAATCCGGTTTTAAATAAAGATGATGTCATCATCCGGTTGAACCGGTTTGATTACATGGTTCAACCCGATCCGACCATTTTGACAAGATTTCCGATTCGGTGTCCGGTTCGGTTTTAAAAACATTGGCTTTTATATCTGATCTGAATGAAGTTGCATGTCTTTTGACGTTGAAGAAATTTATCCACTCATATAATATTTTATCTTGAATATTTTTTGCTTTTTGTTTGTCATATGTTGGCTAACGTAATGTCAGCATTGTATTCTCTATGAGAGAATGAGGTGAAATCTTAGATTGCTTATAAATGTTTGATGTGGACGTCTTAAATATGAGGTGAACATCTTCTATGAATGCCCATGTTTGCTTTTGTGTTCTCCAACATGTATGATCTTCTACGATCCTTTGCATGAATTTCACACAATCGTATCACAATCTGTACAACTATTTTAGATAGAAATTCATGCAATCAATATCTCATTTGCCTTAATGTGTTAACAATGCAACTCAATAATGGGAAATATATCCAAGACATTCAAAATTTCCATATTGTCACTCATAAAAAACATCGATCTAATAGAATGTGTCCACCAACAAAAAATATAGTACAAATTCCATGCTATCACTCAATAATCCCATGTTATCAAAAAGACCAAAATTATCATTGGAAAGTACACAACTAAACAAAGTTTGGATTTCCTTGCATGTCCTTTGCCCATGATGTGTTCCGAATGCGATAGAAATTATTGATGTATTTGAGGATGCATAGACAACCTTGCAAGTTCCAGCACTTGAAAGAAATAATTGTTTAATAAAATATGTAAAATCAGATGATGACATGTTATAGGGATTGAAAATTATACTTACAAATGAATGTGGCCATCAAAAAGCCAAATGCATCTTCCATGCTCGAGTGAACCACTCCCAAAACGCAAAAAAGTTGGATAGTTTATACAATGTTCTTGCACCTGAAATAAATGGTTGTTTAACGAACTATGTACACAAATGGAAATGATCTTTAGATTAAGGAAATACTAATATAACAACAAGACACTTACAAACTAGTGTGTGATAGTGCTTTACTGTGACGTTGTTCCCCGACGCATTCTGCTTGATTGCGATGATGTTCCCCTACGCATTCCACTTGATTGCGACGATGTTCCCCGCCGCGTGACAACCTTATGACGAACATGATCACCCTTGCAAATTCTAATATTGTGACCATATTCTCCACAACTAGCACAATTCAATTAGCGATGATGCTTTCGTAGCCTGTGGGGATTAGGTGCTTCATCATGTGTTTTCCTTCGTTGTTCTTTGGCCTCCCTGAAACCCTATGCACATTTGGTAGCGTGATTGCAATTGCATCAATATGTGGCCAATGAGAACTATCAGGCACCACCGATTGCATGATTGGAGCATAACTCTTTAAATACGTGTCCTTACGATAACAAGTATCGATGCCGTTCTTTGGCCTCTCATTACACGAAAAATGATTGTGATGGCATGTTTATAAGGAATTCCTGTCACATCCCATTCTATGTATCCGTAGATTCTAAGTTCAAGATCCACTTCGTATACCTTCCCCTTGATGTCCACCTCAAACTTGCGTTCTCCGCATGTATCACTTCGGAGTCACCTGCATGTTTTTTCCCTATATTCCAGTTTAGATTAGATTGTCAGAAAAATTTCTCCAGTATAATTCTTCAATGAATCCGCTCTATTTGACTTCATGCCAACAGCTTCTTCCTTATGGACTCCAACATGGTTATAATTGGTTTCTCCTGTGCCTCTAAAATTAACTTATTCCATGATTCACACGGGTTGTTGTTAACAATATCACATTTGGACGACATACGAAATCATGCTCTTGACCATAGTCCACTATCATTCTTCATCAACCAATTGTATACTTCCACACCATTAGGTTGCTCATTCAATAAGGCCATGGCTTCCACAAATTCATTGGTAGTTTGTGATCCTGCCGCCCTCCAAAAGTATTTTTTTATGGAAATTCCTTTAACTGCTTCTTGAAATTTTCATATAAATGACATGCACAAAAACGATGCTCTACATATGGCATGAGCAAGTTAAACGTCTCTACAAGACCCTGAAATGAAATTCAAGACTCAATAACACCTCATATAAATAATAGTTTACTGAAATAAATTGCAAATTTACTAATCTTTTGTCGATCCGAGATGAAAGTCGAACCATTCTCACTCACATGACCTATAGTTTCAAGCAAATACTCTAAAAACCACTTCCAAGAGTCTTTCATCTCTTTCTCCACAACAACAAAGAAAGGGGAAATAATTGTTTGTTTGCGTCACGCGCTATAGCATTGAGGAGTTGTCCTCCACATGGACCCTTTAGATGACTTCCATCCAACCCAATAAATGGCATGCATCCTTGCAAGAATCCCCTCTTCAATGGCTCAAAGCAAACAAATAACCTTTGAAATGCTCCTCCATTCCAAGCTCTAATTTTACAATACTACCATGCATTTTCTATCTTAGAATGTCAACGTAATCCCATAATTTCTTATATTGCTTCTTGTGGCATCCTTCGATGAGAAGAGTTGCCTTCCTCTTTGCACAATACGCCTTCATCTTGCCAATGTTGACCATGTAGTCTCTCCTTATGGATGCTTGCGAAGCACTAACCTTCCAGTCAACATCATCTTTAAACATCTTCAAATATCGCCTTGACAACCATTTTGAAGATACTAGCTTGTTTTGTAGTTGTCTTGGACATGTGTGATTGGAGTTGACAATTTTAATTTGAAATGTCCAAGCTGTATTCATCCAGGATGCATATAGATAATAAGGACATGTGTTTACCTTGCAAGAAACTTGAATTTTGTTCCCCTTATTCTTTATAAACTTGATTTCATTCTCACTTAAGATGTTATCATGTCGGATTGCATCCTTTAGTTCAACGGGCCCTGTGGATTGCATTCCAAGGGAAAGGATTGGTGTCGACATGTTCGAATCTTGGAAAACATCGCAAGTTGATTCAATTTCGTCATCCTCCCCATCGGTACCATCAAGACTAATCAAGTCATATGATGACAAACCATAGTCTTCAATGTATGTGTCATCAATTGCCAATAGTCTATTGGCATCCTCTGCTTCATTGTCATCGGTACGTTCACTGTCGCTATTGTTCAACATTTCCAATAGTAGTTATTCAACAGCATCGTCATTCACTCTGTACACTACACGATCTCACATGCTATTCTTCAGTCGTGTCAACAAGAACTGCAACCGTCTCTTGTCGATTATGTTGTGCAAATGTGTCAAATAAATTTTGATTCGAATCAAGCAATATGAGCGAGGATTTTTTTGACACAGGCTTTTACCACATGCGATGTTTTGTAGGATTGAGACTGATTTCATACAGGGAAAGTATACATCTTAATCAATGACATAAGATCCAAATCAACATTTTCCACAACATCGAATATGCCATTGTTGTATTCCATATTAGAGTCGAATTTACCAGAATGCCAAATTTCAATAGTCCAATACCCATGATTCGCAATTCATGTAAGAGCACATCAAAGCATATTAATACAATATATTATGTTCCTGTAAATATTAGAGTATGATTTTTAAACAATCAAAATGCAAATACTAATTTGGGGAGATTCCGTGAGGTCATTCAAGGGTTTACGTTGGAGGATATTTATAATCAAAAACAGATTTTCATTTCAAACACAATGCATTGGAAATTAAATATGCAGAAATTCTGCTATACTAAAACGTCAGACTGCAGAGATCTGATTTTGCAATCTAAATTCGAATTTAAAACCCAAACACAATCTAGAAAGATGGAAAATCAAAGCAAAATGTTGATGGTTATTAAAGTGGAGACTACGGAGGAAATGTTTCACAATTGAAGGCCACCGTCATCGGTTGGTGCAAATTTGGGGAGGAATTTAGATGTTAAATACGAAGGAAAGAACTTAAACCTCACGAGCTTCTGAAGTTCCGTTCCATCTGCCTTTGTGCCAATGGGGTGGCGTGGTGCGAGCAAGGGGCCCGGTGCTGCGAGAAGGATAGGCGACCTCTCGTGTGCTGCTGCGCGTATGGAGGAGATGCTGCGTCGACCACCTGGGCACAGGAAGGATGATACTCGATAGAGGATAGAGGTGGGGTTAGGGCACCGTGAGCACGTGCAAGAGAATGAAAGGAAGAGTGGGGTTGGATGTGAGATAGGAGAGAAGAAGTCCAAGGGACGCGATGCAAAGATTTTGAAAGGGTATTTTGATTTGGAGCCCCGCAATTTCTAACATCACATTTTGTTGCCATTTTCTAAACAGATCTGAGACCCTATTCTTTACGATTTAAAGATTGGACACATTCTGAGATCAGACCCATAGATGAGGTCTCAAACTGTAAATTACCCTAGATTTGAATTCCTAGTTCCCATCTCCTCGTCCTAAAAATCCCAAAGAGTGCGTTTGGTTGGTGGGTTTTCCGGGGGTTATTCGGGGGTGGGTAACCCGTTTTTGTTTTAGGTGTGTTTGGTTGGTGGGTTAAGGGTTGGGAGGGTTTGTGTGATGTGATTGTATTGGAATTTGAAAAAGTTGATAGTTATTATGATATGATTATATTGAAATTTGAAAAAGTGGGTGGTTGTTGTGATGTGATTGTATTGAAGTTTGAAATAGTGAGTATAAGTTGAGTATTTTATGATTTTAAGATGATATGATGGTATACTATATAATTTTTTTGATGGGAAGTGAGTGGACTCCACTAGTGAGTTAAAAATGAGGGTTTTTGGGGTTACCCACCCAAAGTGGGGTAACCCCCAATCCCAAACGCACCCAAAGGCAAACCCTTCTCCCCCCCGCTCCATGGCCTCGAGCACCCCGCGGAGCCCCCGGCTGTTTTTCCGCGACATCGCCTCCCCATCCCCCAAACTCTCCACCCCCCGACGACCCTCATCCCTCTTCCACCATCTCCAGCTCTCCCCGTCCGACCTCCCCCCTCCCCCCTCCTTCACCCTCGACGACCGCGCCGACTTCTCCCCCGACGCGCCCCCCGGCGAGCTCCCCCCTCCTCCCTCCCCCCACAACCTCTCCCCGAGCCCCGACCTCCTCACCCCCTCCCGCAGGCCCCCCGCCAGGGACTCCGCCGCCGAGGCCACCCCCTCCCCCGCCGCCACCCCCAACTGGTGGTCCCCCGTCAGGGACGACGACCGGGGGAAGGGCTCGCCTGTTGATGGGGTGGTGGAGCCTCGTGCTCTCGTTGCGCTCCCCCCACCAAGGGAGGTCGTGAGGCCCGAGCTCAGGGAGAGGACTCCGCCCACTGTTGTCGAGGGGGACGAGTGGGTCACCATTTATGGGTATTATTCTCGCTCTCTGATGGATAATTGTCGCACTTACGATTGTTTATTCTTGTAGAGAAGGTAGAGTGGGTTTTGCAAAAATATAAATATTTTAATGTAGAAGATTTATTGTTCAATTTTAGTAGGTCTGCCACAAATTATGCATACTTACTCGGCAACAGAGTTTCGTAGTGCATGTACAAGTGGGAATGTTTACTCGATCAACCCCAAACCCTCTTTCTGATTGTTGGAGAATTGAACACAATTTAATGTATCTCTGTCAAATTTCATCCATCCAATACATGGATCTTTAAGCTTATCTACACATTATTAAATTTAGTATCCCGCATCTGCTAATCATTTCTAAACTGTCCTCACATTACGAATAGTACTAAAAAATTATCTTTTGTTTCAATAGTAATCTGAGAAGCCACTCATTTTGAATTTCAGCTGTGAATTTGTACAAAGTAGTATATTATCTAGTTTTTCAGGCACCCTTTAGCTACGTTAGCTTATCTGAAAATCTTTATATGAATATTGTGCCCAGCTCGGTCCCTTGTCTTCCTGCCACCTATTTTGTAATTATCGGTCGTCATCTCCACCTAGGGCTTAGCACCCAATTTCATTTGTATTAAAATATTTTTTCCATATCCTTGTTCTCAATGCAGTGTGCCTACCACCCAAACGACCAAGGTTCAAATCCCACCATTGCGTGGGTTGCGTCTGGTAGTCGACAACCAGTGTAAATATACTCCAATCTTTCAACATGGATTTGAGCAAGAATCCATGTAGCCGACCCTACTTATAGTGGGAGAAGTCTTCGCCATTTCGCCTTGTTCCTCAACAGCTCCATCTCCATTCAAGGCTACTATATAATCCAGAAACTTCCAACTTTTTTTTGAATAAAAGAAACTTTCTACTTTAACTCCAATCATTTTGGAAAGCTTCCTACTTAAACTCCAATCATTTCGGAATGTGAATATATAGAAACTTACAGGTAGGCATTTCCTCGATGTTTGACCCTCTTTTTCTAAAAACTCTAATCATTTTGTAACGTAGATAACTCAATAAATCATGAAACCATGCAGCCTTTTAATCTTCTCATAGTCAAAACTTACACTTTACCCGTCTCCCCTGGAGTGTCAGTGCATATGGCCATGCATAAACGAGTCACTTCTTTCTTATGCGTAACACCTTATCAAAAAATTTGTATTATGTATCCTAGCTCCACTTTCCCATCTGTTCAGAGGAAAGACAGCGCATGGACTTCCTTTCAACTATTATGTTTCATGTCCTCAGCTACCAAACTTTTTTTTACATGCGTTGCTGGTTACTTTGCTATGTGATGCTATGTTTTCATTTTTAGCAGCAATATTCTTTGTTTTCCACGAGGATTACCTTGCCTATTTATCTTGAATCTTTATGATGAAAATCTAGTGATTTGACTTCTCGTAATTTCCTTTTTTCGAGAAGCCAAATGATGTGTACCACTGTACTACAGTTCAGCTGCCACAAAAAAGACGTGTGAAATATGTACTTCCAAAGGGCTCCAATAGACTACGCGTAATTTGAATACACAGTTTTTAAATATTTTGCTATTCCACTTTGCGAAGCTTTGTTATCTTTTATATTTGTCACCCTTTGTTTATTACATGATAAATATAATCCTTTAAGTTTATTTTGAAATTTTAATTGTACAATTTATTTCTTTTTCTTCTACTTCAGTTGTGATTTATATTGATGGTTTATCTGTGAATTTTAAACTCCCAATTTAAGTCTATTTTAATCTAGAATTATCAGGACATCAAAGAGAATGTGTTCTGCAGGCATATTTAAACTCTTGATTTATTTTGAATTTTAAACTCTTGATTTATTGGAAATGCATGGAAGTGTGTTCTGCAGGCATATTTACTTCCATACACGCATCTCATAAAAAATGTACCTTCATATATGCATAGTTTGTTATTTCTACCTTTCCTTCCTGAAATTTCCGGCCATATGCTTGACTGCCTTGAGGTTTATACCGCGTCTCTCTTACGAGGTACTGCCTTGACCTACCTCAGGCTAAGTTTGCCTCATTTTGCTTATGACGAACTGCCTCGAGGCGTATACGGTTGATGTCATTTTGTTGAAATACCTATAATTCCATTCTTAATGGATATTCTGAGAACCTCCTTTTTTCTTAAAAAAAATCCTTTGATTCTTCTTATTTTTCCATAGCTTTTTATTATTCTAAATTTGAACTCTATTTTTTGCTTCAAAGAGTTTTGTATCACCACGATCTCGATTTTATATATTCTCATCCATTCAGAATCCACTGATGAAAACATACACCATCTTTCGGGACTGAATGGCTAACAACCATGCTGCCAATGGACTTTCACGGACATTTCATTTTTTTATATTTATTTAAAGTCATCCATATATCATGTCTGAAACATCTGTTCTTTATTTACGTATTTTGATGCAACCAAAGTGTGCAATAATCTAAATGACGACCCAAACAATGGAATGAAGGAATCAAATGACAAAAAATGAAAGAAATGATACACGACAGGCAAAATCAGCAGTAATAAAATGACGTGATACTTGCAATATAATACCGTTATTCCACAAACGTTAGGCAATCAAGTAGTTAAATGATTGACGGAAAAAAAAATAACGATGTTGCGGTATTAGAACCTTAATAAATCACCAAACTAAACAAGCAATGCTAACTTTATAAGGTGGCATAAACTGTGGAAAAATACGCTCTTACCACGACCGGCAAGGGATTTTCGTGTCACCTCAGATCTGGTCGGCGTTAACTCGAATCTGGGAAGGTTGCCTTTGCACGGGTAGCTCTTGTCAGGGACGCGGGTGATCGGCAAGTGCTGGGCGCGGCTGGCAGTAGGCTGGATGTAATAAGGAGGGGTATGGGGGGGGGCAGAACAATGGTGAATAGCGTGCGAGAGGGAGGGGAAACCCGACTGGGTGGGACAAGGTTTGGATTCGGAGGGAGGGAAGGCGGCAGATGGGGTTGGGAAGGATTTGGTGACCTGCGGGGAGGCAGGCGACGGTAGACGGCGAGTCGGGAAGGCCAGGCGGCAGGCGAGCGGTGGGCGCAGTGGAGTGGCGATGGCGGGGCGGGGTGGTAAGGGCGCAGGAGGCGGCGCGAGTTGGAGGAAGGGCTCGGGTGCGGAACTGCAGCGAGGAGGGGGCGATGGGTCGCGGCGGGTGTGCGGGAGGAGGGAGGCGGCGGAGGGAGAGGGGAGGAGAGGAAGGGTGAAGGGCAGGCGGCGTGGGGAGAGGAAGGGGAGGAGAGGTAGGCGGCGCTAGAGAAGTAGGGCACGGGAGAGAGAAAGATCGGGGAGAGAGAAAGGCGGCGGGCAGAGAGAGAGAGAGAGAGAGAGAAAATTGGGGATGGGGAAAATGTTCTCAATTCAACTTGATAAAAAAACCTAATACAAAAGGAGCCCTTTATAGAGGCTACTCCCCCTCAAAAGAAGCAACAAATCCCTAAAATTAGGGAAAGAAGAAATCAAAGGGAAAAATATAAAAAGAGGCCTTTTATAATGAGCCTTTTACATGGGAATGAAATAAAATTAAATAAACAAAACAAATGCTAAATAGAATAAATCATAAATGCTCATAAAATTTGCTATCATGCTGCATCAACTCCCCCCCTGCTGAAAAGAATCTCGCTCCGTCGAGATGGCATCGTGGAAATTATGAAGTATATCGGGGCGGAGTTGTTGGAGTTCATCTTCGTCAATCCAGGTGCAATCGGTAAAAGGTCGTCCCTTCCATTTGACTAGATATCGTCGGAAGAGACCACATCTAGTCGTCATATCTCGGATGCCCGCAATATCTTCAATCTGATCAGCATCGGTTGCGGCTGGCGGTTGGCGCGTATCATCATTGGCGGGAATTGCTACTGGGGTGGCATCGACCTGTTCATCTCCATGATATAAGAAGAGATCTGATACGTTGAAGACCGGTGATGTCTGAACGTCTGGCGGCAGGTCGAGTAAATATGCATTGGGCCCAATCCTCTTGAGGACTCGAAATGGACCAATCTTTCGTTCACTCAATTTTTGGTGGACACAAAGGAAACCTCTCTTTTTTAAGGTGGACCATCACTAATTCTCCAACTCTGAACTCGCTCTCTCTTCGGTGTAGGTTGGCTTGGGTTTGGTATTTCTGGGTCATGGATTGGAGTTTGGTTCGGATTTCAGTATGGATGTGGGTTAGATGTTCGACCAGATCCTCAGCTGCTGCACTACTTCTCCCTTGCATGGTTGTGGCTTTTAGGTCAAGAAATTGGGTAAGTGGAAAACCGTACACACTCTCAAAGGGCGATTTTCCGGTGGACCTATTAGTGGAACTGTTATATGCGAATTCAGCTTGGGGAAGAATTAGATCTCATTTGGACGGAGAGTCCCCTGCAAGACATCGCAATAAATTTCCTAATGATCTGTTAACTACTTTAGTTTGCCCATCTGTTTGTGGATGATAAGCGGTGCTATATTGCAGACGAGTACCAAGACGAGACCAAAGCGTGCGCCAAAAATGACTCAAAAACCGGGTATCACGGTCTGAAGTAAAAGAACGAGGGACACCATGCAAACGGACGACATCACGAAAAAACAAATCAGCGACATGAGATGCATCTGAGGTTTTCCTACATGCAATGAAATGTGCCATTTTAGAGAATCGATCCACAACCACAAAAATAGAGTCAACTTTTCGCACAGTGAGGGGTAACCCTAGCACAAAATCCATGGTGATATCTTCCCAGGGCCGCAGAGGAATGGGTAGGGGTGTGTATAGTCCAGTGTTCTGCCGGTGGCCTTTGAATCTTTGACATGTTTGGCATTTCTGTACGAATTTTGTCACATCCTTTCGCAATTGCGGCCAATAAAAGCGTTCTTGGAGAAGGGTCAAGGTTTTGTCTCTTCCAAAGTGTCCAGCTAAACCTCCATTGTGTAGTTCTGAAATTAAGTTCTCTCGAAGGGACGTGGCAGGAATGCATAGTTGGTGGCCTTTGAATAGGAAACCCTCATGAAGAACAAAAGTGGCTGTTGGGTCCTGCCCAGTACCAACACAGTCGGCATGAACTTGACCGAAGTCAGGGTCAGTGGGGTAGAGGTCCTTGAGAGTTTCAAATCCTGTTGTGCTGACGGTCATTGTGGTCAGGGCATGTGCTCGCCGGCTCAAAGCGTCGGCCACACGGTTCAGGGTTCCAGCTTTGTGTTTGAGATGGAAGGTGTATTCTTGGAGGAAATTAACCCATTTGGCATGACGCTTGTTAAGAGTTTTCTGGGAGTTCAAATATCTCAGGGCTTCATGATCAGAGTTAAGGATAAATTCACGCTGGATCAGGTAATGTCTCCAATGCTTGAGAGCTTGGACCACGACATAAAATTCAACATCATAAGTGGAGTACCGTGATCTGGCATCGTTCAACTTCTCGCTGTAGAAGGCGACAGGTCGTCCTTCTTGACTTAGGACAGCGCCAATCCCGACATGTGAGGCCTCGCAATCGACCACGAAAATCTTGGTGAAGTCGGGGAGAGCCAAAACAGGAGCATGCGTCAATTGATGTTTTAGATTTTGAAAGCTCGTCTATGCTTCAAGAGTCCAGGCGGGTGCGCCTTTCCGCGTGCAGTCTACCAACGGTGCCGCACAAGTGCTGAAGTTCCGAATGAAATGTCGGTAGAAAGAAGCTAACCCTAGAAAGCTGCGAATTTCAGTGAGGGTTTTGGGTACGGGCCAGCTCTGAATGGCCCGAATCTTTGAGGGTTCAACTTTAAGTCCATCAGCAGTGACAATGTATCCTAGGAAGAGGACCGTGTCAGACATGAAGGAGCATTTCTTGAGGTGGACATACAATTTTTGGTCTCTCAGGGTTTCCAGGACTTGTCGCAAGTGAGATAGATGGTCTTCTTTGGTCAAACTGTAGATCAGGATATCATCGAAGTACACGACCACATACTTGTCAATAAAGGGTCGCAAAACATGATTCATTGTCCGCATGAAGGTGCTTGGGGTATTAGACAAGCCGAAGGGCATGACCGTCCATTCATACATGCCTTCTTTGGTTTTGAAAGCTGTCTTCCATTCGTCTCCAGGTCGCAGGCGAATCTGGTGGTAACCACTGCGGAGATCCATCTTGGAGAACAACTTGGCACTTGATAACATATCAAGCATATCATCAAGGCGTGGAATGGGAAAACGATATTTGATTGTTATCTTGTTGATAGCTCGACTGTCCACGCACATTCTCCATGTGCCGTCTTTCTTCGGGGTCAGCAGAGCTGGAACCGCCACGGGGCTCATACTCTCTCGAACATACCCACGTCGCAGCAGATCAGTAACCTGCCGGTTCATCTCTTCATGCTCGCTTGGGCTCATTCGGTAATGGGGTAAGTGAGGGAGGCTGGCTCCAGGGACTAGATCAATGTGATGTTGAATGTCTCGCAACGGGGGTAGTCCTTCAGGCAACTCTTCAGGCATGATGTCAGCGAACTCTTTGATGATGGGCTTTAGCTCAGGCGGGACTTCAGGTGGAGTTGTCTCTTGGTTGCCCACCTCACGTCCCACTAATGCATAGATGGTGGAGCTCTCTTGAATTTCACGTTGGAATGTTTGGGCTTCCATCAACAACACAGAGCCCGTGGTCACAGTCTTTGATGGTGTAGCCTTGTTGCCAGTTTGGGCGGTCGCAGCTCGAAGTGTAGCCACTTGGCGAGGGCTAAGGGCTTCACGTTGCGGTCTGAGGGTTACACGTACCTTGTCTATGAGAAAGGTGTACGTGTTCAGTTTTCCCCGGTGTTCGGTGTCTTGATCGAATTGCCACGGTCTCCCTAGAAGTATGTGACAGACATCCATAGGGGCTACATGGCACCACACCTCGTCCTTATATGTGGGACCAATGGAAAAGCTAACGAGGCTTTGACGGTGGATCGGGATTTGGGTTCCACCTCGAAACCATGCCACGCTGTACGGTTTCTCGAGTGGTTGCGTTGGTAGACCCAACTTATCTACCATTTCTTGGGAAACAAAGTTCTCAACGCTTCCTCCGTCAATGATCAATGAACAGCGTCGTCCTCCGGAGGTGCAGGTGGTTCGGAAGATGCTGCGTCGCAGCCAGCTATCAGCATCGTGGACAGCGGGGGTGAACAGAATGTTCGTGGGTGCGCTGTCGGGAGCTATAAAGTTTTCGTGTTCAATTACCAGGAACGGACCGGAGTCGTCTCCATCCACTCCTAGAGGTTCATAGTCATCGGCTCCCATGGTGTCAGCAGTCAACGCAGTCAGATTCTCTTCAGGGGATTCTTGCTGGTCAGGGTCGAGGTATTCAGGGTCGTCGGTGGTGCATAGATGGACGGGTCTAGCCTTAGGGTTTGGTCACCATGACCTCAAATTTCAGCGAAATTCAGTCGAATTTCTGTCGAATATCGATATCCAGTCGAAATCGAAAATCGACCGAAATGGCCGAAATGACCGAAATATGGGGGTCCTAGTACAAAAAATGACCGAAATGACCGAAATTTCTGTCGAAATTCCACTGAAATTCCATCGAAATTCTGTTTTGGTTGGTACCGAAATGGTGACCGAAACCAACATTTGAGGCCTTGTCACTCTGCGAAACGATGGCCCTTTTGATAGCATCGGAAGCAAGTATCGAGTCCTACAATAGGTCGGCTTCCCAAGATGCCTTGGCCGGAGTTTCCAGTGGGTGGTCGGGCGACGGCAGGAGTTGTTGGTTTGGCTTGGGTTTTACCCGCAACGACTGATGAGGAACCCATCGGTTTGGAGTAGGACGTCGTGGTACTGGTACGAGGAGCAGAGTTCACAGAAAAAGGCATCTTCCTCGTCTGGGCTTTAGCAAGTTTGATCTCAGCTCGTTCAACCTGCTTGTAGGCTTCGTCGACATCGCGGCAATTGTGGAGGTAGAGTTCATCCTGGATGACTTGGCGGAGGCCTTGCATGTAGCGGGTGACCTCCTGAATAGGAGTCTTTTGCAAGCGGTTGCCATGGACTAGGGATTGGAACCCTTCGGTGTATTCTCTCACACTCATGGTGCCTTGTCTCCATGATTGCAGTCGTGTGTATAGATCTCGTTTGTAATCTTCCGGCACGAATTTGGTTTTTAGTTTGGCTTTCATCTTGCTCCAACTGCGGATCTTACTCTTCCCTTTTCGTTTGCGTTCAGATTGCAAACGGTCCCACCATAGCAGCGCATGTCCTTTTAATTTTATAGTGACGAATTGGACCTTACGTTCGCTAGGCATGGACTTCCACACAAAGAAGTGTTCGACGGCTTGGAGCCAGTCCAAAAAGACGTCAGGATCTCGTCCTCCGTCAAATTCTGGGACATCGAGACGGATACCTCGATCCCATCCATCGTCGGACTTGGTTCCATTTCGTGGTTGGTGTTCACCATTAGTTTGTGGAGTATAGCCATAGGTGTATGGATCTGGAGTCTTGGGAATGAAAGGGGTGTATTCTCTGGGTCCTTCTTCCTCACTTTCCTGTGAATGATAGTCGCTAACATGTCCGTCCGAAGTAGAAGAACTAGAGTCACGGGATATGCTATTCCGAGAGTGTGATTTCTGGCCAGTGCGCCGACCTTTGGGATTTTCATCACTAAAGTCTGGTCCTAGCACGCGACTATTCAAAGTAGCAATTTGTTCATGGGCGACGGTGATTTTACGATCTAGTCCGGTGATTTGGGTACTCAGTTGATTGTTCATGTGTTGTAATTGGGCAAACAAAGCTTCTAAGGTTAATTCAGGGTGTGTGGTGTATGTAGGTTTAGAGCCACTAGGTTTGTCGGCCATGGATATCCTAGGGTTTGTTTTGTAGTTTTTTTTGTGGTTTTGTTTTGTGGTTTTTTTTATATGCAACGAATAAATGGTCTACCTTTCAGGGTATTCTGTCTGATCTTTGCCTCCATTCCACCTCTTCTTTGTGGTATTCCAGACGCAGCTTCTCCAGTAGGGTCTCCCTTTCAGGGTATTCCACCTCGTCTAGACCTCTCTCGTTGTCCATTGAGTCAAGTTTGGAAACCCCAGGCAATGCCTATGTTCGTCTGGCCTTCTGCCTCATCCTCGCCTCCCTCCCATACGATATCAGGAATGTTTTCAGATTTTGAAAACATGGCATGAACATCCTTCCACCTCGTCCTCGCCTCCCTATCATATGATATCAAGCCTTTCGCCTTGTCCTTTTAACCATTTCTGTCTTGATCTTTGCCTCCATTCCACTTCTTATTTGTGGTCTTCCAAACACAGCTCCTCTAGTAGGGCCTCCTTTTCAGCGTATTCCACCCCGTCTAGACCTCTCTCGTCGTCTACTGAGTCAAGTCTGGAAACCCCAGCCAATGCCTTCATTCGTCTGGCCTTCTGCCTCGTCCTCACCTCCCTCTCATACGATATCAGGAATGTTTTCGTCCTCGTCGACGATCCGTAAAGTTTCCGGTAAAAATGGCATCCAGTACCCATTGTCCCACCAATCAGCCACAGAGGTTGTACGGTCCCTAGCCAAAGCAAAAGGGTCGGGGGAATATGTCGCAAAGCATTCTGTCACCTATCTAGTCATCCGTCCAAAACACAAAAGAGCGACCATCTCTAAGAGCAGGCTTAAAAAGATCAGAAAAGTGAGGCAATGACCGAAGTAATTCCCTTCCAAAAAGATGATACTTGGTTTCCCCTGGTTCATCTGCCCCAATTGACGCAAGTCATAGATACACCGAAGTAGTCTGCAGCAAAGGTCCTTACCACTCCCCTAAAGCCTACCCACCCACTTAAGAAGTAGAGCCATGTTCATTGTCTCCAGGTTCTTTATCCCCATGTCGCCATCAGACTTCGGAAGTGTCACAGTGTCCCAGCTTACCAGATGCATACCGTTGCCATCATGCCCAACCTTGCTCCAAAGGAAATGTCTCATGATCTTCTCCGGTCTACGACGAACACCGACCAGTAGGATGCGAGAGGAAATGAAGTAGATCGGAATCGCTTCGAGAACCACCTTCAGAAGAACTAGCTGACACCCCCGAGATAATAAATTAGCCTTCCAAACAGTTTGCATTCCATCTTCCCAATAATTGGTAGCCATTCTGCTATTTTGATTCTGCATTACACAAGCGGAAGACCAAGGTACCGCAGAGGGAGGGCACCGCAAGAGATACCAAGTTTAATACTACAAGAGAGCACCACATCATCTGACATCCGAAAAGGAACCATCGTGGACTTGTCAATATTCAAAACCAAGCCCGAGAGTTCACCAAAGAGCTCTAAAGTAGTAGCCATGTCCCTCGCCTCATCCCTCCCACCCTCAATGAAGATGATTGTGTCATCTGCATATTAAAGTAGTGGGATGGAGATGTCACTGGCAGAGAAGCCCACAGTATAACCCACAGTCCTGACACGTTCAACCATAAAAGAAGACACATATGCCGCAATGACAAAAAGAATGGGAGCAAGAGGGCACCCATGTCTGACTCCACGTTAGGGTTGAAAGGAACCTCCCTCTGGTCGAGGATCGGGAACGAAGCAGTGGTAACACACCTCTTCATCCACGATATTCAGATGTTCGGAAAGCTGCATTTAGACAAAGTAGCCCAGAGGAACTTCTAGTCAAGGTTTTAAAAAGCATGAGGCCTATCGAGGTGTAAGCTTCACTCATGAAAGAAAATTTTCATAAAACATAATAATTAACTGTAATTGCAATTTTCAAGTTCTAGAAATTAAATAGTTATGCCTAAACACATAATTCCATGACATTTCAAGGCTAACATCATGGTTTAAACATCCAAGTTGTTATATAACTCTCCTTTCTTGGATTCAAAATCTATAAGGAGTCAAGTAAATACAGATATTCAAGCACAACAATGAGTAACTCTTCGTAAAATTTAAAGATTTGAATAAAATTTAACTAAAGGGACTAGATGTAACACATCATTTTCAAAATCAAGCGAGATATGTGTATCATTCAACTGAGAATGATAAGAGAGAAAGCAGTGAATCGGTGATCACTTTTTACTTTACCATAAGGATTGGGGGATAAAATACATGCATATTGCATGTTATGATCGTCTTTGTTCATGCACGCTTTGATGTGTATTAATTTAGTACCGATTGAATAAAAGAAAAGATGAGACTACAAAAATATACTTTTCGAAATTTAGGTCAAAGTAGGGGACTTGCATCCAAACATTTTGATAAAGAAAGCATCTGTGCTTGATTTATAATAAAAAATAGAGGCATTAGATTTAAGGACTCAATACTCAATTTTTTGTTCATGCTGATTTACAAAGAACATGCATAAAGTAAAAATAAGCTTAATATATTAATAAACTAAAAAAATACATTTCAGTGAATTGTGAGCTTAAGGACTTGAAAATACTTGTCTACGAAAGATGAAAGCCTTACAATCAAAAAGGAAAAAAAATATTGTAAAAAAATAAAAAAGTCAGCTCATACATGAGGCAGGCGCACGCCTCACCGAGGTTGCATGAGGCTATAGCCTTGAGGCGTTTTCCTTGAAAAACGCCTAAAGGCGTATGCCTCATCGACTTGAGGTGCTTTTTTAAAAACAATGCTTCCAGTCCACCGTGTCATACGCCTTTGAGAAATCAATCTTCTAGAGTAGCCCCTTTCGCTTGGTCTGTTTCCACTCCCCAATAATTTCAATAGCCATCACCATGTTGTCTGCGATCTGCCTGCCCGGGACAAAAGCTGACTGGAGCCGAGAGGTGATCTAGTCCATGACCCTGCTAAGTCTGATCGCAAAAACCTTCGCTACAATCAAATAGATAGCATTAAATAGAGAGATGGGCCTGAAGTCTTCCACCCTCTCACACGTTTGATGTTTCGACAAAAGGAAAATGAGGGCCCAATAGACCTTGTTGAATCATGCATTACATCTGCAACACTCCTCGACCACCTCCAACACCTCTACCCCCAGAACATGCCGGAATCCCTGCAAAAAGACATCGGGAAGCCGTCTGGACCAGGAGACCCATCCGCATTCAGACTCCAAACCGCACCCTTGACCTCCTCCAAAGTGACACTTTGCACCAGGTGTATCGCGTGGACATCAGAAAGTCGGCTCACCCCCAAGCCACTCCATCTCCAGGGTTGAGTCGGGGCTCTGCAATAGAACGAACGAAAGTGGTTCGCGACTGCGACTCCCATCTCACTCTCCCTTATAAAGGATCCTCGCCCACCACGAGGGAGCGAATAAAATTACGGCGACGTCTTCCACTGGCCACCCTGTGCAAAAAGGTTGTGTTCGTGTCCCCCTCTTTTAGCCAAGTCACCTTGGAATCTTGGATTTCTACCTCCATTCAGTTACCTTATCCTCCGCAAGGATAATCTCCTGAGTCGTCACTCTTTGCTCATAATCCGCAACCGTTAACTGCATCTCGTCCTCCAACATGTCAAGCAGAGCCAGATCTGCCTTCGACGCGGTCCTGTATGCCAGATCTGACTGCCTCCCATCTTTCCTTTCTGAACACGTAAAATGGCCATGTCTAATCAACCTGGGCTATGTTGACCAGTGATCGGCAACAGATGTGATTTCTCTTTCTGGAACGACAAATGGGCATTGGGACCTTTTCCTCTCAGTTTCCATGTCTTTATGCCTTGGCTACGAATAAGGAGGCATGTGTCTTCGACATCTGGGTCGATGGGGGTTTGGATGTCCTCTTTTGTCTCTATTATGTAATTTGCTCAACGTGAGTTCTCCTCTCTATATACAAGAACTCAAGGGCCTCTTGATAATTCAATTTCTTTATTTTCTCTTCACATGGTATCAGAGCAACGATCCTGCACCGAAGCTTGTGCCCGAGGCCCCCCTTCCTCCACTCGCTTGCCTCGATCGCCCACGCATGCTGCCATCCATATGCAACGTCCCCTGCACGTTGCCTCCCATGAGCACTGCTACCATAGAGCATTTCCCTACATACTCGCAAATCCTTGTAGAGTTGTTTTAATGGCTAAGCAAGGGCCTCTCAATCACGCAGTGGGCTTCCATGATGCCGCAACCCACCGTGAGGTTACCCCAACACCGCCGCCAGTCACCCGGCAATGCTCAAAGTCATTCAACGTTCGCCAACTAGCCAATGGGCCCCCTAGCAGCCTCGTGTGGTCTCCAATGGCCTGATTTTGAGTTTTCACTCCCTAAAAGGTCTCCAAACGATCTGATTTTGGGGATTTTTCGGTGAAATCAAATCTCTCGCTACATCCACGTACCCTAGGCACGATCTTGGCTGATAGGAACGATTGTGGGCCTTGTGGCATGAGTCTGCACACGCAGTCGATTCCCTATATGTTCGAGTAGACACACTTGATCCAGTCTACGACCCTAATCTTGGTGTTCGGCATCATGTAAGAGAACAAGTCTGACATCACATCTTTGGGCGCCTTCAACGGTCTAACACCTATTGTCAAGATGGAAGGGCCCAACTACGACTTGTGGGCTATGTAGTTCATGAGTCGTATACAGTCCAATAGGAAAAAGCATGTCCTAACACAGGAGTAGTTGATCGATAAGATTAGGGCTAATACCTCTTGGGAGGCAGATGATGTGTCTGTGAATGTGGCTATCTGGTACTTTGGTTGTGGCGATAGCCTACATCATCCTGAATCAGTCCACCGTTAAGGTAATATGGGACATCCTCGGGACATCCTCGCAGCCACCTACTCTTAGACATGGAATGAGATGATGATCCTACAGCTCTAGCATGGCATCTTCACATTCAAGTAAAATGATCATCCTCTCCATACTTTACATACATCTCTTTGAGGCATGTTCGAGAAGCTGCATAGCATCATGCCTCTTGTAGGGATACCAGAGCAACAACAGGCGTACAGGAACGCAATTATGGTTGGACTCTTCTTAGCAACCCTTGATCTTAAGTATGATGTTGCACGTTTACAGTTACTTGTGAATGCTACCATACCTCCTATGGATGAAACATACCCCATACTTAGCAGGATCACAGTTTCTAATGCAGTCACCTCCCAGACCTCCTCGACCATGGTCGCATCTCGTGGCAGAGGAGGAGGTTTGCAATTCAGAGGTCGCGGTGCTAGGGGCAAAGGTGGTGCCCACCCACGTCAGTCGTGTATCTATTGTTGTCACCCTAGTCATTATGAGGACGTGTGTTATTCTAAGCATAGCTTTCTGGCATCTACCTGTGTTGCTAAGGAGGGTGAGACTCTTGATGCTCTTGCCATTGCCTCAGATCAGAGATTCGTCGAGATTGCCTCCCGTTTGAGGGAGATCATGCCTCCTTATATTGAACCCTTCAGTGCCTTAATGAGCTCATCAGATGTTGCATCCTCAACACATGTGATCACTTCAAGTATATCCTATGCTCTTGCTAGTTGTAATAGGGATGACTTCTCGAAGTGGATTATGGATTATGATGTCACTCTATCAGAGCTACACCAATTATTCTTCTGATTGCATCATTCTAAATTCGATCTTTACGTGTATATCCACACATCCATCTTGGTATTTTATTTCTATTGTTCCCATTCTCTGCACGTGTCTACGGTTCACATGCCAACATTCATATCCATAGTCCATAGAGCATAACAGGTCTCGCGAGTGCTTTGTAAAACGTTTCTTTGATTTTCAAACAAATTTTCTTATCACAAAGAACATTAGAGGCTCATCTCTACTTTAGCCAACATGCATTTATTCTATGAGTAGCAACTTCGTCAATTTCCCCATCATGTTGCAAAATAGATCCCAAGTATCTAAAAGAATCTTTATGTAAAAGAAGTTTCATCCGAATGTTATCCACACCAATCTTCACCTCGATTTATTCATCATTGCTTCCATCAAAACTGCACTCCATCTATTCAGTCTTAGCCCTACTTATATGAAATCCTTTGGTCTCTAATGCATGCCTCTAGACCTCAAGCTTCTCATTTACTCCATCTCTAATCTAATCAATCAACACAATATCATCAGAGAATAACAAACACCAAGTTATCTCATCTTCAATGTGACTAGTCAATTGGGGAGCTCAATTAGAATAACAAGTAAAGAGGAAGGCATAGCATGAGGTCTAGGCTTCTAGAAAAATAAAAAGGAGAAGAATAGGAAGCAAAGGGACAAAGTAAGGAAAGGAACTACCTTAAACTGTTTTCCTGAGGTGGCTGTGTACGCCACCGATTGTAGCTCAAGAAGCCCAACAATGGATGGCTCCGAAGCTCGACAAAGCTCGATGACGATCTGCAATAGTAGTCAATTGACCACTGAATCATGCATGGATAAGTATCTGGTCGTCATCGCTCAACTCGCACTATCTTTCTCATTGTCATTGGATGAGCACAGGAGAGAGAGAGAGGGATGCTCTCTCAATTGGCGGACACCAACCCAAATATATTAACAAAGTAAAAGAATTCATTGCACAAGTTGAGACTCATGAAAAGGCGTTGCGTAATTTGATTTTGGCGTTTATGTTTTATTTAAATATGTGTGTTTTAATAATATATACATATTAGACTATTTTTAATTTTTATTAAAGATAAAATATGAAGATGTGTTATATAGTATGTATGTATGTATGTATGTATAGGATTATGTATAGATGATTTTTTTCCATTTCTTTGCTTTTCTGATTTTTTGAATTTTAAATTCTTTATTAGTTAGTTAGAACAAGCGACATAAATGAAAGCAAAAGGAAATAAAATGAAAAGGTGAAAATATATATATAAATAATAGGTGCAAGGCTAATATAGAATAAAGCCCGAAAATCCAAATTTCACATAGGAATTCTAATTCCTTTGATGTTAATCATGTTTTACAGATAATTAAGAATACATTATTTCAAAGGTGAATTGAGTGCCATATGTGGTTGTGTGATTTATATTGCTCGAGATTAATAGACCAAATAATGAAGATGAATCGCAGATTTATTAGGCATCTACACCAAATTCACAAGGAAATACAATACTTTTCTAAGTTTGTTCTTGATAAGCTTAGCCACAAGAAGATACATAGCATTTGAAAGTGTTATAGGGCGATCATCCTCCATGTTCAGGGGTACATTCTTATCAGGGTGACAGAGGAAAGCCTTATTCAATTCAATCCAACTCAGAATTCTCTGTCAAAATTTACCAATCACCTCTCTAACGTCATGCCATACCGTATTTCAAAATTCTTTAAAAAATGGATAAACCATGTAGTCGAGGGAAAATCTCCGCATTTAGCTCATAAATTGCCACACAAACGCATCATCAAAGAAACTCATGCAGAAGCGAATATGTATACTTTGCATTGAGCCTGCTAGCCCCATTCCCCAAATATCGCCATCTGCAATCCATGTTGCAAGTTGCAACCAGTGAATTTCTTAAGTATTCTACGGCAACCTTACCACCCATTCATCCCCATGAACATGATTTCCTGTACCCTCTAAAAAGTTAATGAAATTCTTTCCCATCATGTCAATGGCATCATGGAAGATCGTTGTGTTGGCATCCCTTTTTCACGTAGGGTTATTTAAAGTATTGTTTCCATTTAGTCTCACGTTTTTATTCTTCTTTAGTCATAATCCTTTTGATGTTCCCGTAGATGTTCTCTCTCCTCCATGTCCCATCCAAATTATGAACTTTATTAAAGAAATGTAACAATCGTTAACACAAATAGAAAAAAAGAAAACAATCATAGACACATCAAGCATGACATTTTTTGAAATAAAAAACGGGGTAAACGCACGACGATGTACACCCCAATAAATTAATTAGTTCATTAAAAAGGAATTACAACCTCATATAACTACATAAGCCAAGATTCAAGGACATCCTTAACATGGAAACAGACATTTTCATGATAGAACCTTTGTTCTGAAAAAAGAAGGCAAGCTAGATAGACAATACGATCGCCAGAGGCTTAAGCAAATCCTTCCTCGTGCGTTGTCGAACAGACAACAAAGAAGCCCAGAAGGAATCAAGGGTCCGAACACAAACCCAGTTAAGGTCGGAATCTCCACAAATAGGTGTCGAATAGGAACAGAGGAAGAAAAGATGCTCCACAGATTCAATGTCACTTCCACAAAAAATGCATCTGTCTGAAACCACCACAAAGAATCTTGCGCAACGGTCTTTCGTCATTATTCTCTTACGCCTGAGAAGCTATAAGAAAAAACTGAACCTCTTTGGTAGCCCAAGGGACCATATAAAGCTGCAATCTCTAACCATGTCATTTCTTCTTGATGGAGGTTGTCTACAAATCACTCCATAGGCCTTCTTGACTGAGAAAGAACTTCCTCTCCAAACCCAGTGGTTACACCCCACAGAGGGCCCCCCAAAATGCCGTAGAAAATCTAGCAGAAGCAAGAACTCCTCCAGGCGTTGGTCAGAAAAGTTTGTTGAAAACAAGGGCATCCAGTTACCGTCACTCCAACAATTAGCGACCCGCACTTCACGATCAGCCGCTAATGCAAAAAGGCATGGAAAATGGCTGCAGATCAGACCATCACATGACAAATCATCGACCCAGGACGTAAAGGACTCCCCATTTCCCAGGATTGGATGAAAGTGCTCATGAAACGTGACATGACCTTCTGAATCCCTCTCCAAAATGCAGAGGGTTGCAGGCCCGAAGAGTTGGCAAGCACCATCGAATGCAAGATATTATAGATGCGCCTAAGGAGAGAACAACAGATATCCTCGTCCCTCCGCCAAAGTCTGCCCAGCCACTTCAACAACAAAGCCTCATTCATCGAGTCCAAACGCTTACTCCAAGACCACCATACGCCTTCGTAAGAGTAACCGACTCTCAATACACAAGATGCATCCCATTGCCCTCCAAGCCAGATCTGCTCCATAAGAATCTCCGCATAAGCTTCTTAAGGCGCCTCCTAATCCCAACAAGTAACATCCGAGAAGATATGAAAAAAATTGGAATTGCCGACAGCACCACCTTTACCAACACAAGACGACCACCCTTGGAAAGGATGGAAGCCTTCTAGCCCAAAAGCTTTCTCTCTAACTTCTCCACCACTGGTAACCAATCTGTCATCTTGATTTTGCCGGAAGTCAGATAAAGTCCCAAATAACGAATTGGGAGGGAGTCACTTGCTTTGTATTTGACAACAAGCATGAAATTACCACAAAATATATCAATCAAACAGAGATGAACTATACGTGTCATGATGCAAATGACAGTAAGTACAATAGTCTAACTTGGATCAACACGCTTCGTATTTGAAATTTGGCACAATGGGAAGAGGAACATGTGGAAGAAAATGGGCATTGATGGGATCGCCCAAGAAATGATGCCACAAAATGGAAAAGGTGGAAAATGAGGCCATGCCAGCAAAAAGATTACGGCCGAAAGATAATGGGCAATGAAGGGATGCCTCAGAAAACGATGCCACAAAAAAGAATAAGTGGAGAATAAGGCCACACCAACAAAAGGAGTGCCAAATTCCACGTAGTAAAGTCTATCCTTCCCATCCCCCCCATCAAACATATGCATTGTCTAAATAGAAAAATGATGAAACCTTCTCCCACTATAAGTAGGGTCGGCTACATGGATTCTTGCTCAAATCCATGTTGAAAGATTCGACTATTTTTTACGTTGGTTGTCGACTACCTAACGCAACCCTCACAAGGGGGGATTTGAACCCTGATCTTTTGGGCGGTAGGCACACTGCACTACCATCGGACCATTTAAGTGGGTGCTTGCACCGTCCGAATGTTTTAAAGATAACGTTGATGCTTGTGGAATATCTATTACATGTAAAGTGTTTAAGTTGTAGATAACATGCTAAAAGGGGACTCAAGAACACAATAAAAAATCACGTAGACATTGTCTAGGAAAAAATTCAACCTTCCTGTAGAGGAAAAAGAAATCATTACTTTATGAGAGGCCCTAGGGTTCTCTTATATAAGTGAGGAACATATGCAGCAAATTACAAGAAGAAGAAGAAAGAAAGAAATTGAAAATAAGACAACGATAATAAAAATAACTAATATCTCAACACTCCCCCTCAAACTGGAGCATCGATCAGACTCAGCTTGGAACAACATCTCTGATAAGGTCCTCTGGCTAGGGCCTTTGTAAGTACATCTGTTGTCTAGTTTCCAAAGCTGACATGCGTAGTGGCGATAAGACCCTTCTGTATCATATCACGAGTGTAGTGACAGTCCACCTCTATGTGCTTCGTCCTCTCATTAAAGGTTGGGTTATTGGTAATGAAAAGAGCAGCCTGATTATCACATTGAAGATGCATGGGAAGAGGCACCTCTATAGTCAAGTCAGTAATCATCTGACCAACATCATCTCTGTGCTAGCATGTGCCACGGCCCTGTATTCTGACTCAACACTTGATCGAACAATCACAGTTTGTTTCTTACTCTTCCATGAAACAAGAGAATTCCCTATGAACACAGCAAAGCCTGATGTAGACTTTCCATCCTTTGGACACCGAGCATAATCAGCATCTGCACATGTTGTAACTGAAAAAGATGTGCCTTTGCATAAAAGAAGTCTCGTACCAAGTCCGCCCAGATGTGCCTTTGCATAAAAGAAGTCTCGTACCAAGTGAAGTCTTCAGGTATCTCAGAATCATATAGACTGCATCCATATGCGCATGTTTGAGATGCTCCATAAACTGACTTACTTTGCTCACGGCAAAGGATATGTTGGGCATGGTAATAGTCACATATAATAGCTTGCCAACAAGCTCTCTATACCTCCTCTTGTCGACCTCCTCAATATTATCATCATCATTGAGCTTCATGTTAGGGGTGGGCACTATATGAGTCCACCCATACAACCCAATCAAATCGTTGAAAATGAGTCAAAATGATTTGGGTCATTTGGGTTTTGGGTCGGTTTGCACCCAAACCATATTCCTTCAACGGATATTGGGTCAATCGGTGGGTCTAATGTGTTCCACCCAACCAACCCAAATAACCCAAACTATTTCTTTGGATGACAAAGGGTTTAATCCCACCCAACCCAACTGATATCAAGAATTCTAAAATCCTATATATTTCTAATGTACAACTCGTTTTCTCCAATCTAAGCTATCAAATTGTTAACAACATTGTCTCACTAAACATTATTTCATTGTTATTATGTGTTGTACTCAATATTTTTTGCTCCATCAATTTTAATATGATCATTGCATACTATAAATAGCTGAGAACCTGCCCTGTTACCACATAACTATGCTCCAATCCCTGTCCACTTCATGTGACATAAATTATTCTTGAAAATCTCATAATATCATATCAACTTGAACATTTCACATCATTCTTCATCCAAGTTGAACATATTCCTCCAACCTTCTTCTTCTCTATTGAGCTTAATACATGCTTACTTTGGCATCTTTTTCCTACATCAATAGCATCATCGTTACTTTACCTTCAATTAACAAGATTTTTCATATTGGGTAATTTGGTTTCCACCCAACCCAATCGACCCAAACCGGTCACCCAAATATCTCAACCCAATCTAATTTGGTTGGGTGATGGGCGTCATTGTTCAATCCAAATCGAATTCAACCCAAACCGAATAAGCCAAACCCACCCAATGCAATCTGTCATTCTTGTCTATGAAAGAAAATAAGTAATGTACTTCCTTTGGGACATCACAAGACCTCGCTAGTTCCTAGAAAACTCCAGTCCAAGGAAGTAACGTAAATATCCAAGGTCCTTGGTCACAAATTGTTGATTCAGAAAGTCCTTGGCACCATGAATGCCCTGCTCGTCATCTCCTGTAACAATAATGTCATCAACATAAACAAGAATGGCAATAGTACCTCTCTGGGTCATCTGCACAAACAAGGAGTGATCGGCAGTCAATCTCACAAACCTCTGTCGCTCTATCAAATCCATGAGCTTATGGAACCATGCTCTTAGACTCTACTTAAGGCCATAGATCGCCTTGTGTAGCCTGCAAACCTTCTGACGCTCCCCCTCAACGACAAACCCAAGTGGCTGATGCATGTAGACCTCCTCCAGTAGATCACCATAGAGGAAGGCATTCTTCACATCAAGCTAATACAAGGGCCAATCTCATATCACAGCAACAGAAAGTAGAATATGTAGAGTATAATGTCTGGCAACTGGAGAGAATGTATCATGATAGTCCACCACATATGTCTGGGTGAACCCACGTGCCACAAGTCTCGCCTTATAGTAATCCATGCTGTCATCTGAACGGTGTTTCATAGTGAACACCCATTTGCATCCCACAACAGATGCATCGACTGGAGCAGAAACAAGACTCCACATACCATGTAATTATAGTGCAGCCATCTCCTCCTCCATGGCTAAACTCCACTGACTGTCCTTTAGAGCTTCCTGATATGTCTGTGGTATCTCCACAGCAGATAGTGCCAAGATAAACCTCCTGAAATCCTCTGACAACCTGCTCAAGGAAACCTGGGCTGCAAGAGGATAAGTAGCACACTGTCGTTTCGGCTTTATCAAAGCAATTGGTACATCAAGATCATCTGCCAAGTATGTGACCTATGAATTGCCCTCTTGAGAGGGAACCTACTCATCATGTATGGAATCATGTTGCATAGATAACTCAGTAGTGCCATCAGTAGAAATAACGTGCTTAGTACATACCTGAGGCATGATGGATGATGGGCAAGACCTGTGAGCATGAGAAACCGAGCGAGGCCTACGAGGAAAAACACGTGGCAAAAACTGAGTCAGAGTAGGAGGTGGAGCCATAGGAGCAGGTGGTGGTGGTGGTGGTGGTGGTTGGAGGTGGTAGTAGAGAAAGAGTAGAGGGAGGCGGAGGAACGATAGTAGGAGGTGGAGGCATGTAGATCTCATCGTCTGAGTAAGATGGAGGTAGTTTGTCACCTATAGGAGAAAAATACATAACATACTCAAAGAAAGTAACATCAGCACTGAGAAAGTACTTCCGCCTTAGCGGATCAAAGCAATGGTACACATTCTGGGTACGAGAGTAGCCAACAAACACACACTTGAGAGCTCTAGGAGAGAGCTTGTCCCGACCTGGAGAGACATCATGAATAAAAGCAACAAATCCAAACACATGAGGTGTAAGGGAGAAAAGATCCTTCTTGGGAAACGCAATCGAGAAAGGACTCTTCTCTCCCAACACAGACAAGGGCATGCGGTTCACCAAATAACATGCAGTAAGGACAGCATCGCCCCAATAAGAGTGAGCAGCATGACTTTGTATCAACAAGGTTCTGGTCACATCAAGTAAGTGACGATGTTTGCGCTCGGCAACACCGTTCTGCTGAGAAGTATAGGCACGTGAGGTTTGGTGAACAATGCCAAGAGATCTAAGAAACTCAGAAAGCTATAAGGTGCAGAATTATAAAGCATTATCAGTGCAAGGATATTTGACATTAGTAGAAAGATATTCCTTACTTTATTAATAAAATATTTGATCACGGATCCAGCCTCAGATGTATTCTTCAAAAGAAAGATCCATAAAAGTCTAGAAAAATCATCAACGACAACAAGATAAAAACAATGTCCATGATGATCAGGAGCACGACTCGGACCCCAGATATCTAAATGAAGGAGCTCAAACAACTTGGAACTGCTCTGACTCTGACGGGATGGAAAGGAGGAACGATGATGCTTCCCAAGCCGACATGCCTCACACTGAAAGAAGGATCTTGTAGAAATTTGAGGGAGAACATGACATAGCTTCTGCAGAGGAAGGTGGCCAAAACGAAGGTCCTACAGATATGGAGAGACTAGTCCAATAGGTATAGTGGAAACGCCAACATGAGAAGGTTGGACCAGTCTGTAGAGTCCATATAGCTCACGATCACATCCAATCACCCTACCCGTGAGTATATCCTGAAACACAAGAGAAGATGGATCAAAGATGGCACAACAATGCAGATCCTTAATAATCTAAATAATGAAAAGTAAATTCATCTGAAATTCGTGAGCATATAAAACATTCTGAAGATGCATAAATGGTGTCGGATGCACCTCCCCCTGTCTTGTAATTGGTAAGTGATCTCCATTGGCAATGACAACACATCTACCAAGTGGTATGGTCCTGTAGGACTTCAGTTGTGCTCTGTCTCCACAAAGATGATGAGAAGCACCAGAGTCCATGATCCACTCCGTCATATCTGCACCATTACTACCAGTGAATGCATAAGCGGTACATGAGGAGCTCGAAGATTCTCTGGTTGTGGTTGTTGTATCTGTAGTGGGGGGGTCCTGCAACATGAGTCATAATCTGTCCAATGTGAGAGACGATATCATCCAGGCGAAGATCTTTCTGAGAAGAAAGAGTATTTGAAGGCTCAATCTGTTCAGTCACGCGACCAGAAATGGGATATCCATGCTTTTGATAGCATGTATAATTCCCCTGCATGTCCCGGTCGACGACAAAAGGTGCAAGGACCACGCGGACGTCCACTGCCTCTGCTACGAGGAGTGCATCCTCTAAACTGAGTCATCACTCCTCGATCACGAGAAACGGTCATATCTAACGAGGGCTGAAGAGTGGTCATAGGAGGCATGATAATCCGGCTGAATCGGCTATAGGCCTCCTCCATGGGAGGTGTGGTAGCTCTAGTGAGAAGCTGAATACGTTCTGCATCATACTCTGTATCAAGGCCGGCCATAAAATTTCCGACCATCGTGGAGTGCCTATATGCCTTCTATTGCTCAAGAGATGGCGTAATAGGCATATAGCTATGTAGCTTCTTAAACATGCCACATAGTGAACTACAGTACACGTGTAGAAGACGGCCATTCTGCTTAGCCTTGTAGATGTCAAGCTGTAACTAGAGAATCTTAGCCTCATTCTTCGCTTGAGCATAGGTGGAAGCCAAAGTTTCCCACATCACCTTAGCGGTGGGTTGGTTCAGAATATCATTGGCTATTTCTACGGTGTGTGACTCAAATAGCCAAACACGTGCATATGCATAATCTTACTTCCAAGAAGCATTTTCCCATGTTTTATCCGTTATGGATCTGTCAGGATGTGCTCCTTGTTGTTGCATTGCATTAGGATAAGAAATTGCATAGACCATAACTCATAGTTGGTCTCATCCATCTTAGCGATGGGAGTCGGATCCTTGAAGGCCTCGAACGAGAAAATATCACCCTTGTTCTCTAACGTGATGGTAAAATAGCCAAATAGCGGAACTCAACTGAGTAGGCCGATATAAACGAGTCTACACGATCATATGGAGGATTGATTGTACGTATAGACTCATGCAACCAATCCCATCAATCGTCGTTGCTTGCTAAGATCGGAAAACGTGATTTATAGATCAGAAATCATGTTTTCTGATCAAAATCAGACCGGTTCAGACCGCACAACGGCTTGCAGAGGGGCATGGAAGACCACGAGAGGGCCGACGATGGCTTGGGATGCTGAGACGACGGCCGGGGAGGCCTGGCCGGCCCAAACGAGGCCTAGGGCAGCAGGAGCCGCGGTCTGGAGACCTAGGGATGCGGCCTGGGCTGGTTGAGCGACGGTCTGGAGGCTGGGCGACGGCCTGGAAACCTAGGGTTGCAGACTAGAAGATGGAGCAGCGGGTAGGGTTAGGGTTTTGTGGGGTACGAGAAGTCCGGTCTAGGACCGTCGCTTTGATACCATGTAGAGAGAAAAGAATTCATTATTTTATGAGAGGCCTTAGGGTTCTCTTGTATAGGAAAGGAACCTATGGGGCAAATTACAAGAAGAAGAAAGAAATTGAAAATAAATAAGACAACGATAATAAAAATAATTAATATCTCAACACTTTCCATTAAAAATAATAGGAATAAAATGTTGTAATTGACCCTAAACCCCCTTTGCAAATATAGATACATTCATACATCAACTTCATTGATAGCTCACATAACAATATGACTTGCAAGATTCAACTTGTAGATAGACATAACATAAACTGGCAAAACAAAATCCATGAAGCTTTTAACCCATCCCCCATATGGTTCGCATGTATTCGTTCTTAAGGAAATAATCATGACCTGCAATTGTCAATAACTTTACATCATCAAAGGACTTTGCGATCAAGATGTATTCTTGTTTAACAAGGAAATCACAGCCACCTATAAACACCAGAAAGCTCAATGGACATCTTGTGGTTAGAAAATTTAATATTTCCAATATCTGGGCATGATTTCAGATATTACAGCTAGAATAAAGTAATATCTAAATTATTAGTGCTACTTTGATTAAGAACCATCCAAAACATTCACGACCCATATATATGGTAGTGAGAAACGAGGTGCTTAAAACTGGAGACTGGACTTAAAATCGAGCAAACCCCGTATCTGATTTTTTCCCCCAAGGTTCAAATCTACTTAGGGCAAGGAAAATAGGAGCAAACCTCGAGTCGCCGGAGATGAGGAGCACGCATTGGCTCCACTCCTGCGCAGCACACCCGCAGTACCGCAGAGAAGGGGAGGGCAAGCCGTGTACAGGGAAAGGGGAGGAGGAGGCGATGGAGGAGAGACGAAGATGATGGGGCAATTGGGAAAAGCGGAGCGGTCAAAAAATACAAGTTTTTCCAATGAATGCCACTTTCCCAATTGCCCCATCATCTTCGTCTCTCCTCCATCGCCTCCTCCTCCCCTTTCCCTGTACACGGCTTGCCCTCCCCTTCTCTGCGGTACTGCGGGTGTGCTGCGCAGGAGTGGAGCCAATGCGTGCTCCTCATCTCCGGCGACTCGAGGTTTGCTCCTATTTTCCTTGCCCTAAGTAGATTTGAACCTTGGGGAAAAAAATCAGATACGGGGTTTGCTCGATTTTAAGTCCAGTCTCCAGTTTTAAGCACCTTGTTTCTCACTACCATATATATGGGTCGTGAATGTTTTGGATGGTTCTTAACCAAAGTAGCACTAATAATTTAGATATTACTTTATTCTAGCTGTAATATCTGAAATCATGCCCAGATATTGGAAATATTAAATTTTCTAACCACAAGATGTCCATTGAGCTTTCTGGTGTTTATAGGTGGCTGTGATTTCCTTGTTAAACAAGAATACATCTTGATCGCAAAGTCCTTTGATGATGTAAAGTTATTGACAATTGCAGGTCATTATTATTTCCTTAAGAACGAATACATGCGAAGCATATGGGAGATGGGTTAAAAGCTTCATGGATTTTGTTTTGCCAGTTTATGTTATGTCTATCTACAAGTTGAATCTTGCAAGTCATATTGTTATGTGAGCTATCAATGAAGTTGATGTATGAATGTATCTATATTTGCAAAGGGGGTTTAGGGTCAATTACAACATTTTATTCCTATTAATTTTAGTGGAAAGTGTTGAGATATTAATAATTTTTATTATCGTTGTCTTATTTATTTTCAATTTCTTTCTTCTTCTTGTAATTTGCCCCATAGGTTCCTTTCCTATACAAGAGAACCCTAAGGCCTCTCATAAAATAATGAATTCTTTTCTCTCTACATGGTATCAAAGCGACGGTCCTAGACCGGACTTCTCGTACCCCACAAAACCCTAACCCTACCCGCTGCCCCATCTTCTAGTCTGCAACCCTAGGTTTCCAGGCCGTCGCCCAGCCTCCAGACCGTCGCTCAACCAGCCCAGGCCGCATCCCTAGGTCTCCAGACCGCGGCTCCTGCTGCCCTAGGCCTCGTTTGGGCCGGCCAGGCCTCCCCGGCCGTCGTCTCAGCATCCCAAGCCATCGTCGGCCCTCTCGTGGTCTTCCATGCCCCTCTGCAAGCCGTTGTGCGGTCTGAACCGGTCTGATTTTGATCAGAAAACATGATTTCTGATCTATAAATCACGTTTTCCGATCTTAGCAAGCAACGACGATTGATGGGATTGGTTGCATGAGTCTATACGTACAACCAATCCTCCATATGATCGTGTAGACTCGTTTATATCGGCCTACTCAGTTGAGTTCCGCTATTTGGCTATTTTACCATCATGTTAGAGAACAAGGGTGATATTTTCTCGTTCGAGGCCTTCAAGGATCCGACTCCCATCGCTAAGATGGATGAGACCAACTATGAGTTATGGTCTATGCAATTTCTTATCCTAATGCAATGCAACAACAAGGAGCACATCCTGACAGATCCAGAACAGATAAAACATGGGAAAATGCTTCTTGGAAGTAAGATTATGCATATGCACGTGTTTGGCTATTTGAGTCACACACCGTAGAAATAGCCAATGATATTCTGAACCAACCCACCGCTAAGGTGATGTGGGAAACTTTGGCTTCCACCTATGCTCAAGCGAAGAATGAGGCTAAGATTCTCTAGTTACAGCTTGACATCTACAAGGCTAAGCAGAATGGCCGTCTTCTACACGTGTACTGTAGTTCACTATGTGGCATGTTTGAGAAGCTACATAGCTATATGCCTATTACGCCATCTCTTGAGCAATAGAAGGCATATAGGCACTCCACGATGGTCGGAAATTTTATGGCCGGCCTTGATACAGAGTATGATGCAGAACGTATTCAGCTTCTCACTAGAGCTACCACACCTCCCATGGAGGAGGCCTATGGCCGATTCAGCCGGATTATCATGCCTCCTATGACCACTCTTCAGCCCTCGTTAGATATGATCGTTTCTCGTGATCGAGGAGTGATGACTCAGTTTAGAAGATGCACTCCTCGTAGCAGAGGCAGTGGACGTCCGCGTGGCCCTTGTACCTTTTGTCGTCGACCGGGACATGCAGGGGAATTATACATGCTATCAAAAGCATGGATATCCCATTTCTGGTCGCGTGACTGAACAGATTGAGCCTTCAAATACTCTTTCTTGTCAGAAATATCTTCGTCTGGATGATATCGTCTCTCACATTGGAGAGATTATGACTCCTGTTGCAGGACCCCCCCACTACAGATACAACAACCACAACCAGAGAATCTTCGAGCTCCTCATGTACCGCTTATGCATTCACTGGTAGTAATGGTGCAGATATGACGGAGTGGATCATGGACTCTGGTGCTTCTCATCATCTTTGTGGAGACAGAGCACAACTGAAGTCCTACAGGACCATACCACTTGGTAGATGTGTTGTCATTACCAATGGCGATCACTTACCAATTACAAGACAGGGGGAGGTGCATCCGACACCATTTATGCATCTTCAGAATGTTTTATATGCTCACGAATTTCAGATGAATTTACTTTTCATTATTTAGATTATTAAGGATCTGCATTGTTGTGCCATCTTTGATCCATCTTCTCTTCGGTTTCAGGATATACTCACGGGTAGGGTGATTGGATGTGATCGTGAGCTATATGGACTCTACAGACTGGTCCAACCTTCTCATGTTGGCGTTTCCACTATACCTATTGGACTAGTCTCTCCATATCTGTAGGACCTTCGTTTTGGCCACCTTCCTCTGCAGAAGCTATGTCATGTTCTCCCTCAAATTTCTACAAGATCCTTCTTTCAGTGTGAGGCATGTCGGCTTGGGAAGCATCATCGTTCCTCCTTTCCATCCTGTCAGAGTCAGAGCAGTTCCAAGTTGTTTGAGCTCCTTCATTTAGATATCTGGGGTCCGAGTCGTGCTCCTGATCATCATGGACATTGTTTTTATCTTGTTGTCGTTGATGATTTTTCTAGACTTTTATGGATCTTTCTTTTGAAGAATACGTCTGAGGCTGGATCCGTGATCAAATATTTTATTAATAAAGTAAGGAATATCTTTCTACTAATGTCAAATATCCTTGCACTGATAATGCTTTATAATTCTGCACCTTATAGCTTTCTGAGTTTCTTAGATCTCTTGGCATTGTTCACCAAACCTCACGTGCCTATACTTCTCAGCAGAACGGTGTTGCCGAGCGCAAACATCGTCACTTACTTGATGTGACCAGAACCTTGTTGATACAAAGTCATGCTGCTCACTCTTATTGGGGCGATGCTGTCCTTACTGCATGTTATTTGGTGAACCGCATGCCCTTGTCTGTGTTGGGAGAGAAGAGTCCTTTCTCGATTGCGTTTCCCAAGAAGGATCTTTTCTCCCTTACACCTCATGTGTTTGGATTTGTTGCTTTTATTCATGATGTCTCTCCAGGTCGGGACAAGCTCTCTCCTAGAGCTCTCAAGTGTGTGTTTGTTGGCTACTCTCGTACCCAGAATGTGTACCATTGCTTTGATCCGCTAAGGCGGAAGTACTTTCTCAGTGCTGATGTTACTTTCTTTGAGTATGTTATGTATTTTTCTCCTATAGGTGACAAACTACCTCCATCTTACTCAGACGATGAGATCTACATGCCTCCACCTCCTACTATCGTTCCTCCGCCTCCCTCTACTCTTTTTCTACTACCACCTCCAACCACCACCACCACCACCACCTGCTCCTATGGCTCCACCTCCTACTCTGACTCAGTTTTTGCCACGTGTTTTTCCTCGTAGGCCTCGCTCGGTTTCTCATGCTCACAGGTCTTGCCCATCATCCATCATGCCTCAGGTATGTACTAAGCACGTTATTTCTACTGATGGCACTACTGAGTTATCTATGCAACATGATTCCATACATGATGAGTAGGTTCCCTCTCAAGAGGGCAATTCATAGGTCACATACTTGGCAGATGATCTTGATGTACCGATTGCTTTGATAAAGCCGAAACGACAGTGTGCTACTTATCCTCTTGCGGCCCAGGTTTCCTTGAGCAGGTTGTCAGAGGATTTCAGGAGGTTTATCTTGGCACTATCTGCTGTGGAGATACCACAGACATATCAGGAAGCTCTAAGGGACAGTCAGTGGAGTTTAGCCATGGAGGAGGAGATGACTGCACTATAATCACATGGTATGTGGAGTCTTGTTTCTGCTCCAGTCGATGCATCTGTTCTGGGATGCAAATGGGTGTTCACTATGAAACACCGTTCAGATGACAGCATGGATTACTATAAGGCGAGACTTGTGGCACGTGGGTTCACCCAGACATATGTGGTGGACTATCATGATACATTCTCTCCAGTTGCCAGATATTATACTCTACATATTCTACTTTCTGTTGTTGTGATATGAGATTGGCCCTTGTATTAGCTTGATGTGAAGAATGCCTTCCTCTGTGGTGATCTACTGGAGGAGGTCTACATGCATCAGCCACTTGTGTTTGTCGTTGAGGGGGAGCGTCAGAAGGTTTGCAGGCTACACAAGGCGATCTATGGCCTTAAGTAGAGTCTAAGAGCATGGTTCCATAAGCTCATGGATTTGATAGAGCGGCAGGGGTTTGTGAGATTGACTGCCGATCACTCCTTGTTTGTGCAGATGACCCAGAGAGGTACTATTGCCATTCTTGTTTATGTTGATGACATTATTGTTACAGGAGATGACGAGCAGGGCATTCATGGTGCCAAGGACTTTCTGAATCAAACAATTTGTGACCAAGGACCTTGGACATTTACGTTACTTCCTTGGACTGGAGTTTTCTAGGAACTAGCGAGGTCTTGTGATGTCCCAGAGGAAGTACATTACTTATTTTCTTTCATAGACAAGAATGACAGATTGCATTGGGTGGGTTTGGCTTATTCGGTTTGGGTTGAATTCGATTTGGATTGAACAATGACGCCCATCACCCAACCAAATTAGATTGGATTGAGATATTTGGGTGACCGGTTTGGGTCGATTGGGTTGGGTGGAAACCAAATTACCCAATATGAAAAATCTTGTTAATTGAAGGTAAAGTAACGATGATGCTATTGATGTAGGAAAAAGATGCCAAAGTAAGCATGTATTAAGCTCAATAGAGAAGAAGAAGGTTGGAGGAATATGTTCAACATGGATGAAGAATGATGTGAAATGTTCAAGTTGATATGATATTATGAGATTTTCAAGAATAATTTATGTCACATGAAGTGGACAGGGATTGGAGCATAGTTATGTGGTAACAGGGCAGGTTCTCAGCTATTTATAGTATGCAATGATCATATTAAAATTGATGGAGAAAAAAATATTGAGTACAACACATAATAACAATGAAATAATGTTTAGTGAGACAATGTTGTTAACAATTTGATAGCTTAGATTGGAGAAAACGAGTTGTACATTAGAAATATATAGGATTTTAGAATTCTTGATATCAGTTGGGTTGGGTGGGATTAAACCCTTTGTCATCCAAAGAAATAGTTTGGGTTATTTGGGTTGGTTGGGTGGAACACATTAGACCCACCGATTGACCCAATATCCGTTGAAGGAATATGGTTTGGGTGCAAACCGACCCAAAACCCAAATGACCCAAATCATTTTGACTCATTTTCAACGATTTGATTGGGTTGTATGGGTGGACTCATATAGTGCCCACCCCTAACATGAAGCTCAATGATGATGATAATATTGAGGAGGTCGACAAGAGGAGGTATAGAGAGCTTGTTGGCAGGCTATTATATGTGACTATTACCATGCCCAACATATCCTTTGCCGTGAGCAAAGTTAGTCAGTTTATGGAGCATCCCAAACATGCGCATATGGATGCAGTCTATATGATTCTGAGATACCTGAAGACTTCACTTGGTACGAGACTTCTTTTATGCAAAGGCACATCTTTTTCAGTTACAACATGTGCAGATGCTGATTATGCTCGGTGTCCAAAGGATGGAAAGTCTACATCAGACTTTGCTGTGTTCATAGGGAATTCTCTTGTTTCATGGAAGAGTAAGAAACAAACTGTGGTTGTTCGATCAAGTGTTGAGTCAGAATACAGGGCCGTGGCACATGCTCGCACAGAGATGATGTTGGTCAGATCTGTACTTACTGACTTGACTATAGAGGTGCCTCTTCCCATGCACCTCCAATGTGATAATCAGGCTGCTCTTTTCATTACCAATAACCCAACCTTTAATGAGAGGACGAAGCACATAGAGGTGGACTGTCACTACACTCGTGACATGATACAGAAGGATCTTATCGCCACTACGCATGCCAGCTTTGGAAACTAGACAACAGATGTACTTACAAAGGCCCTAGCCAGAGGACCTTATCAGAGATGTTGTTCCAAGCTGAGTCTGATCGATGCTCCAGCTTGAGGGGGAGTGTTGAGATATTAGTTATTTTTATTATCGTTGTCTTATTTTCAATTTCTTTCTTTCTTCTTCTTCTTGTAATTTGCTGCATATGTTCCTCACTTATATAAGAGAACCCTAGGGCCTCTCATAAAGTAATGATTTCTTTTCCCTCTACAGGAAGGTTGAATTTTTTCCTAGACAATGTCTACGTGATTTTTTATTGTGTTCTTGAGTCCCCTTTTAGCATGTTATCTACATCTTAAACACTTTACGTGTAATAGATATTCCACAAGCATCAACGTTATCTTTAAAACATTCGGACGGTGCAAGCACCCACTTAAATGGTCCGATGGTAGTGCAGTGTGCCTACCGCCCAAAAGATCAGGGTTCAAATCCCCCCTTGTGAGGGTTGCGTTAGGTAGTCGACAACCAACGTAAAAAATAGTCGAATCTTTCAACATGGATTTGAGCAAGAATCCATGTAGCCGACCCTACTTATAGTGGGAGAAGGTTTCATCATTTTTCTATTTAGACAATGCATATGTTTGATGGGGGGGGGATGGGAAGGATAGACTTTACTACGTGGAACTTGGCACTCCTTTTGTTGGTGTGGCCTTATTCTCCACTTATTCTTTTTTGTGGCATCGTTTTCTGAGGCATCCCTTCATTGCCCATTATATTTCGGCTGTAATCTTTTTGCTGGCATGGCCTCATTTTCCACCTTTTCCATTTTGTGGCATCATTTCTTGGGCGATCCCATCAATGCCCATTTTCTTCCACATGTTCCTCTTCCCATTGTGCCAAATTTCAAATACGAAGCGTGTTGATCCAAGTTAGACTATTGTACTTACTGTCATTTGCATCATGACACGTATAGTTCATCTCTGTTTGATTGATATATTTTGTGGTAATTTCATGCTTGTTGTCAAATACAAAGCACGTGACTCCCTCCCAATTCGTTATTTGGGACTTTATCTGACTTCCGGCAAAATCAAGATGACAGATTGGTTACCAGTGGTGGAGAAGTTAGAGAGAAAGCTTTTGGGCTAGAAGGCTTCCATCCTTTCCAAGGGTGGTCGTCTTGTGTTGGTAAAGGTGGTGCTGTCGGCAATTCCAATTTTTTTCATATCTTCTCGGATGTTACTTGTTGGGATTAGGAGGCGCCTTAAGAAGCTTATGCGGAGATTCTTATGGAGCAGATCTGGCTTGGAGGGCAATGGGATGCATCTTGTGTATTGAGAGTCGGTTACTCTTACGAAGGCGTATGGTGGTCTTGGAGTAAGCGTTTGGACTCGATGAATGAGGCTTTGTTGTTGAAGTGGCTGGGCAGACTTTGGCGGAGGGACGAGGATATCTGTTGTTCTCTCCTTAGGCGCATCTATAATATCTTGCATTCGATGGTGCTTGCCAACTCTTCGGGCCTGCAACCCTCTGCATTTTGGAGAGGGATTCAGAAGGTCATGTCACGTTTCATGAGCACTTTCATCCAATCCTGGGAAATGGGGAGTCCTTTACGTCCTGGGTCGATGATTTGTCAGGTGATGGTCTGATCTGCAACCATTTTCCATGCTTTTTTGCATTAGCGGCTGATCGTGAAGTGCGGGTCGCTAATTGTTGGAGTGACGGTAACTGGATGCCCTTGTTTTCAACAAACTTTTCTGACCAACGCCTGGAGGAGTTCTTGCTTCTGCTAGATTTTCTACGGCATTTTGGGGGGCCCTCTGTGGGGTGTAACCACTGGGTTTGGAGAGGAAGTTCTTTCTCAGTCAAGAAGGCCTATGGAGTGATTTGTAGACAACCTCCATCAAGAAGAAATGACATGTTTAGAGATTGCAGCTTTATATGGTCCCTTGGGCTACCAAAGAGGTTCAGTTTTTTCTTATAGCTTCTCAGGCGTAAGAGAATAATGACGAAAGACCGTTGCGCAAGATTCTTTGTGGTGGTTTCAGACAGATGCATTTTTTGTGGAAGTGACATTGAATCTGTGGAGCATCTTTTCTTCCTCTGTTCCTATTCGACACCTATTTGTGGAGATTCCGACCTTAACTGGGTTTGTGTTCGGACCCTTGATTCCTTCTGGGCTTCTTTGCTGTCTGTTCGACAACGCACGAGGAAGGATTTGCTTAAGCCTCTGGCGATCGTATTGTCTATCTAGCTTGCTAGAAATGCTCTTCTTTTTTCAGAACAAAGGTTCTATCATGAAAATGTCTGTTTCCATGTTAAGGATGTCCTTGAATCTTGGCTTATGTAGTTATATGAGGTTGTAATTCCTTTTTAATGAACTAATTAATTTATTGGGGTGTACATCGTCGTGCGTTTACCCCGTTTTTTATTTCAAAAAATGTCATGCTTGATGTGTCTATGATTGTTTTCTTTTTTTCTATTTGTGTTAACGATTGTTACATTTCTTTAATAAAGTTCATAATTTGGATGGGACATGGAGGAGAGAGAACATCTACGGGAACATCAAAAGGATTATGACTAAAGAAGAATAAAAACGTGAGACTAAATGGAAACAATACTCTAAATAACCCTACGTGAAAAAGGGATGCCAACACAACGATCTTCCATGATGCCATTGACATGATGGGAAAGAATTTCATTAACTTTTTAGAGGGTACAGGAAATCATGTTCATGGGGATGAATGGGTGGTAAGGTTGCCGTAGAATACTTAAGAAATTCACTGGTTGCAACTTGCAACATGGATTGCAGATGGCGATATTTGGGGAATGGGGCTAGCAGGCTCAATGCAAAGTATACATATTCGCTTCTGCATGAGTTTCTTTGATGATGCGTTTGTGTGGCAATTTATGAGCTAAATGCGGAGATTTTCCCTCGACTACATGGTTTATCCATTTTTTAAAGAATTTTGAAATACGGTATGGCATGACGTTAGAGAGGTGATTGGTAAATTTTGACAGAGAATTCTGAGTTGGATTGAATTGAATAAGGCTTTCCTCTGTCACCCTGATAAGAATGTACCCCTGAACATGGAGGATGATCGCCCTATAACACTTTCAAATGCTATGTATCTTCTTGTGGCTAAGCTTATCAAGAACAAACTTAGAAAAGTATTGTATTTCCTTGTGAATTTGGTGTAGATGCCTAATAAATCTGCGATTCATCTTCATTATTTGGTCTATTAATCTCGAGCAATATAAATCACACAACCACATATGGCACTCAATTCACCTTTGAAATAATGTATTCTTAATTATCTGTAAAACATGATTAACATCAAAGGAATTAGAATTCCTATGTGAAATTTGGATTTTCGGGCTTTATTCTATATTAGCCTTGCACCTATTATTTATATATATATTTTCACCTTTTCATTTTATTTCCTTTTGCTTTCATTTATGTCGCTTGTTCTAACTAACTAATAAAGAATTTAAAATTCAAAAAATCAGAAAAGCAAAGAAATGGAAAAAAATCATCTATACATAATCCTATACATACATACATACATACATACTATATAACACATCTTCATATTTTATCTTTAATAAAAATTAAAAATAGTCTAATATGTATATATTATTAAAACACACATATTTAAATAAAACATAAACGCCAAAATCAAATTACGCAACGCCTTTTCATGAGTCTCAACTTGTGCAATGAATTCTTTTACTTTGTTAATATATTTGGGTTGGTGTCCGCCAATTGAGAGAGCATCCCTCTCTCTCTCTCCTGTGCTCATCCAATGACAATGAGAGAGATAGTGCGAGTTGAGCGATGACGACCAGATACTTATCCATGCATGATTCAGTGGTCAATTGACTACTATTGCAGATCGTCATCGAGCTTTGTCGAGCTTCGGAGCCATCCATTGTTGGGCTTCTTGAGCTACAATCGGTGGCGTACACAGCCACCTCAGGAAAACAGTTCAAGGTAGTTCCTTTCCTTACTTTGTCCCTTTGCTTCCTATTCTTCTCCTTTTTATTTTTCTAGAAGTCTAGACCTCATGCTATGCCTTCCTCTTTACTTGTTATTCTAATTGAGCTCCCCAATTGACTAGTCACATTCAAGATGAGATAACTTGGTGTTTGTTATTCTCTGATGATATTGTGTTGATTGATTAGATTAGAGATGGAGTAAATGAGAAGCTTGAGGTCTAGAGGCATGCATTAGAGACCAAAGGATTTCATATAAGTAGGGCTAAGACTGAATAGATGGAGTGCAATTTTGATGGAAGCAATGATGAATAAATCGAGGTGAAGATTGGTGTGGATAACATTCGGATGAAACTTCTTTTACATAAAGATTCTTTTAGATACTTGGGATCTATTTTGCAACATGATGGGGAAATTGAAGATGTTGCTACTCATAGAATAAATGCATGTTGGCTAAAGTAGAGATGAGCCTCTAATGTTCTTTGTGATAAGAAAATTTGTTTGAAAATCAAAGAAACGTTTTACAAAGCACTCGCGAGACCTGCTATGCTCTATGGACTATGGATATGAATGTTGGCATGTGAACCGTAGACACGTGCAGAGAATGGGAACAATAGAAATAAAATACCAAGATGGATGTGTGGATATACACGTAAAGATCGGATTTAGAATGATGCAATCAGAAGAATAATTGGTGTAGCTCTGATAGAGTGACATCATAATCCATAATCCACTTCGAGAAGTCATCCCTATTACAACTAGCAAGAGCATAGGATATACTTGAAGTGATCACATGTGTTGAGAATGCAACATCTGATGAGCTCATTAAGGCACTGAAGGGTTCAATATAAGGAGGCATGATCTCCCTCAAACGGGAGGCAATCTCGACGAATCTCTGATCTGAGGCAATGGCAAGAGCATCAAGAGTCTCACCTTGCTTAGCAACACAGGTAGATGCCAGAAAGCTATGCTTAGAATAACACACGTCCTCATAATGACTAGGGTGACAACAATAGATACACGACTGACGTGGGTGGGCACCACCTTTGCCCCTAGCACCGCGACCTCTGAATTGCAAACCTCCTCCTCTGCCACGAGATGCGACCATGGTCGAGGAGGTCTGGGAGGTGACTGCATTAGAAACTGTGATCCTGCTAAGTATGGGGTATGTTTCATCCATAGGAGGTATGGTAGCATTCACAAGTAACTGTAAACGTGCAACATCATACTTAAGATCAAGGGTTGCTAAGAAGAGTCCAACCATAATTGCGTTCCTGTACGCCTGTTGTTGCTCTGGTATCCCTACAAGAGGCATGATGCTATGCAGCTTCTCGAACATGCCTCAAAGAGATGTATGTAAAGTATGGAGAGGATGATCATTTTGCTTGAATGTGAAGATGCCATGCTAGAGCTGTAGGATCATCATCTCATTCCTTGTCTAAGAGTAGGTGGCTGCGAGGATGTCCCGAGGATGTCCCATATTACCTTAACGGTGGACTGATTCAGGATGATGTAGGCTATCGCCACAACCAAAGTACCAGATAGCCACATTCATAGACACATCATCTGCCTCCCAAGAGGTATTATCCCTAATCTTATCGATCAACTACTCCTGTGTTAGGACATGCTTTTTCCTATTGGACTGTATACGACTCATGAACTACATAGCTCACAAGTCGTAGTTGGGCCCTTCCATCTTGACAATAGGTGTTAGACCGTTGAAGGCGCCCAAAGATGTGATGTCAGACTTGTTCTCTTACATGATGCCGAACACCAAGATTAGGGTCGTAGACTGGATCAAGTGTGTCTACTCGAACATATAGGGAATCGACTGCGTGTGCAGACTCATGCCACAAGGCCCACAATCGTTCCTATCAGCCAAGATCGTGCCTAGGGTACGTGGATGTAGCGAGAGATTTGATTTCACCGAAAAATCCCCAAAGTCAGATCGTTTGGAGACCTTTTAGGGAGTGAAAACTCAAAATCAGGCCATTGGAGACCACACGAGGCTGCTAGGGGCCCCATTGGCTAGTTGGCGAACGTTGAATGACTTTGAGCATTGCCGGGTGACTGGCGGCGGTGTTGGGGTAACCTCACGGTGGGTTGCGGCATCATGGAAGCCCACTGCGTGATTGAGAGGCCCTTGCTTAGCCATTAAAACAACTCTACAAGGATTTACGAGTATGTAGGGAAATGCTCTGTGGTAGCAGTGCTCATGGGAGGCAACGTGCAGGGGACGCTGCATATGGATGGCGGCATGCGTGGGCGATCGAGGCAAGCGAGTGGAGGAAGGGGGGCCTCGGGCACAAGCTTCGGTGCAGGATCGTTGCTCTGATATCATGTGAAGAGAAAATAAAGAAATTGAATTATCAAGAGGCCCTGGAGTTCTTGTATATAGAGAGGAGAACTCACGTTGAGCAAATTACATAATAGAGACAAAAGAGGACATCCAAACCCCCATCGACCCAGATGTCGAAGACACATGCCTCCTTATTCGTAGCCAAGGCATAAAGACATGGAAACTGAGAGGAAAAGGTCCCAATGCCCATTTGTCGTTCCAGAAAGAGAAATCACATCTGTTGCCGAGCACTGGTCAACATAGCCCAGGTTGATTAGACATGGCCATTTTACGTGTTCAGAAAGGAAAGATGGGAGGCAGTCAGATCTGGCGTACAAGACCGCGTCGAAGGCAGATCTGGCTCTGCTTGACATGTTGGAGGACGAGAGGCAGTTAACGGTTGCGGATTATGAGCAAAGAGTGACGACTCAGGAGATTATCCTTGCGGAGGATAAGGTAACTGAATGGAGGTAGAAATCCAAGATTCCAAGGTGACTTGGCTAAAAGAGGGGGACACGAACACAACCTTTTTGCACAGGGTGGCCAGTGGAAGACGTCGCCGTAATTTTATTCGCTCCCTCGTGGTGGGCGAGGATCCTTTATAAGGGAGAGTGAGATGGGAGTCGCAGTCGCGAACCACTTTCGTTCGTTCTATTGCAGAGCCCCGACTCAACCCTGGAGATGGAGTGGCTTGGGGGTGAGCCGACTTTCTGATGTCCACGCGATACACCTGGTGCAGAGTGTCACTTTGGAGGAGGTCAAGGGTGCGGTTTGGAGTCTGAATGCGGATGGGTCTCCTGGTCCAGACGGCTTCCCGATGTCTTTTTGCAGGGATTCCGGCATGTTCTGGGGGTAGAGGTGTTGGAGGTGGTCGAGGAGTGTTGCAGATGTAATGCATGATTCAACAAGGTCTATTGGGCCCTCATTTTCCTTTTGTCGAAACATCAAACGTGTGAGAGGGTGGAAGACTTCAGGCCCATCTCTCTGTTTAATGCTATCTATTTGATTGTAGCGAAGGTTTTTGCGATCAGACTTAGCAGGGTCATGGACTAGATCACCTCTCGGCTCCAGTCAGCTTTTGTCCCGGGCAGGCAGATCGCAGACAACATGGTGATGGCTATTGAAATTATTGGGGAGTGGAAACAGACCAAGCGAAAGGGGTTACTCTAGAAGATTGATTTCTCAAAGGCGTATGACACGGTGGACTGGAAGCATTGTTTTTAAAAAAGCACCTCAAGTCGATGAGGCATACGCCTTTAGGCGTTTTTCAAGGAAAACGCCTCAAGGCTATAGCCTCATGCAACCTCGGTGAGGCGTGCGCCTGCCTCATGTATGAGCTGACTTTTTTATTTTTTTACAATATTTTTTTTCCTTTTTGATTGTAAGGCTTTCATCTTTCGTAGACAAGTATTTTCAAGTCCTTAAGCTCACAATTCACTGAAATGTATTTTTTTAGTTTATTAATATATTAAGCTTATTTTTACTTTATGCATGTTCTTTGTAAATCAGCATGAACAAAAAATTGAGTATTGAGTCCTTAAATCTAATGCCTCTATTTTTTATTATAAATCAAGCACAGATGCTTTCTTTATCAAAATGTTTGGATGCAAGTCCCCTACTTTGACCTAAATTTCGAAAAGTATATTTTTGTAGTCTCATCTTTTCTTTTATTCAATCGGTACTAAATTAATACACATCAAAGCGTGCATGAACAAAGACGATCATAACATGCAATATGCATGTATTTTATCCCCCAATCCTTATGGTAAAGTAAAAAGTGATCACCGATTCACTGCTTTCTCTCTTATCATTCTCAGTTGAATGATACACATATCTCGCTTGATTTTGAAAATGATGTGTTACATCTAGTCCCTTTAGTTAAATTTTATTCAAATCTTTAAATTTTACGAAGAGTTACTCATTGTTGTGCTTGAATATCTGTATTTACTTGACTCCTTATAGATTTTGAATCCAAGAAAGGAGAGTTATATAACAACTTGGATGTTTAAACCATGATGTTAGCCTTGAAATGTCATGGAATTATGTGTTTAGGCATAACTATTTAATTTCTAGAACTTGAAAATTGCAATTACAGTTAATTATTATGTTTTATGAAAATTTTCTTTCATGAGTGAAGCTTACACCTCGATAGGCCTCATGCTTTTTAAAACCTTGACTAGAAGTTCCTCTGGGCTACTTTGTCTAAATGCAGCTTTCCGAACATCTGAATATCGTGGATGAAGAGGTGTGTTACCACTGCTTCGTTCCCGATCCTCGACCAGAGGGAGGTTCCTTTCAACCCTAACGTGGAGTCAGACATGGGTGCCCTCTTGCTCCCATTCTTTTTGTCATTGCGGCATATGTGTCTTCTTTTATGGTTGAACGTGTCAGGACTGTGGGTTATACTGTGGGCTTCTCTGCCAGTGACATCTCCATCCCACTACTTTAATATGCAGATGACACAATCATCTTCATTGAGGGTGGGAGGGATGAGGCGAGGGACATGGCTACTACTTTAGAGCTCTTTGGTGAACTCTCGGGCTTGGTTTTGAATATTGACAAGTCCACGATGGTTCCTTTTCGGATGTCAGATGATGTGGTGCTCTCTTGTAGTATTAAACTTGGTATCTCTTGCGGTGCCCTCCCTCTGCGGTACCTTGGTCTTCCGCTTGTGTAATGCAGAATCAAAATAGCAGAATGGCTACCAATTATTGAGAAGATGGAATGCAAACTGTTTGGAAGGCTAATTTATTATCTCGGGGGTGTCAGCTAGTTCTTCTGAAGGTGGTTCTCGAAGCGATTCCGATCTACTTCATTTCCTCTCGCATCCTACTGGTCGGTGTTCGTCGTAGACTGGAGAAGATCATGAGACGTTTCCTTTGGAGCAAGGTTGGGCATGATGGCAACGGTATGCATCTGGTAAGCTGGGACACTGTGACACTTCCGAAGTCTGATGGCGACATGGGGACAAAGAACCTGGAGACAATGAACATGGCTCTACTTCTTAAGTGGGTGGGTAGGCTTTAGGGGAGTGGTAAGGACCTTTGCTGCAGACTACTTCGGTGTATCTATGACTTGCGTCAATTGGGGCAGATGAACCAGGGGAAACCAAGTATCATCTTTTTGGAAGGGAATTACTTCGGTCATTGCCTCACTTTTCTGATCTTTTTAAGCCTGCTCTTAGAGATGGTCGCTCTTTTGTGTTTTGGACGGATGACTAGATAGGTGACAGAATGCTTTGCGACATATTCCCCCGACCCTTTTGCTTTGGCTAGGGACCGTACAACCTCTGTGGCTGATTGGTGGGACAATGGGTACTGGATGCCATTTTTACCGGAAACTTTACGGATCGTCGACGAGGACGAAAACATTCCTGATATCGTATGAGAGGGAGGTGAGGATGAGGCAGAAGGCCAGACGAATGAAGGCATTGGCTGGGGTTTCCAGACTTGACTCAGTGGACGACGAGAGAGGTCTAGACGGGGTGGAATACGCTGAAAAGGAGGCCCTACTAGAGGAGCTGTGTTTGGAAGACCACAAATAAGAAGTGGAATGGAGGCATAGATCAAGTCAGAAATGGTTAAAAGGACAAGGCGAAAGGCTTGATATCATATGATAGGGAGGCGAGGACGAGGTGGAAGGATGTTCATGCCATGTTTTCAAAATCTGAAAACATTCCTGATATCGTATGGGAGGGAGGCGAGGATGAGGCAGAAGGCCAGACGAACATAGGCATTGCCTGGGGTTTCCAAACTTGACTCAATGGACAACGAGAGAGGTCTAGACGAGGTGGAATACCCTGAAAGGGAGACCCTACTGGAGAAGCTGCGTCTGGAATACCACAAAGAAGAGGTGGAATGGAGGCAAAGATCAGACAGAAATGGCTAAAAGAGGGAGATGCCAATACTTGGTTCTTCCATGCTGTGGCCTCGGGGCAGTGATGAAAGAACCAGCTACATGAGATCGCTGTGGGGGGGGGGGTTCGTATCTCGGGAGAGGCAACAATTGGGAGCGCCTTACAGAGCCACTTTGTCGAGGCATCTAGAAGGAAGGACGGGAGCGGCTGGGGTTGGGTGGGGAGAGGGGTTCATACTCTTTCCGATGAGCAGGCAGAAGGTTTCTTGGCTCCGTTCTCTGAGGAGGATACGAGGCAGGCTATCTGGGGCTAGGGCTGCTAATCGAACCGAACTGTAACGAACGGACCTATGTTCGAGTTCGGTTCGATAAGGAAGTTCGAAAGTTCGAGTTCGAGTTCGGTTCGATAAATGTTCGATATTATATGTTCGAGTTCGAGTTCGTTTAGAAAACGAACGTTCGAGTTCAGTTCGTTAACAATTTAACTTAACTAAAACTTTTTTATATGAACAAGTTCGCAACTGGAGTTCGATAACAAGGTTCAATAAGCAGTAAAAATAAGAAAATGTTCAAATTAAAGCGGTACAAAGCCCAATATAACACCACAATTTCTTTAACCTCGAAATTTACCAAGTGTATAAATACTAAATTACATATGCAGATACATACACATATACATATATCGAACGAACATATGTTATGTTCATGTTCGGTTCGTTAAGCAATCGAACTAAAATTTGAAGTTCATGTTCAGTTCGTTTAGAAACGAACGAACATTTTTCGAACTATTATCGAACGAACTCTAATCGAATACGAACATGTTCAGTTCGATTAGCAGCCCTATCTGGGGCCTCAATGCAGATGGGGCCCCGGGACCGGACGGATTCCCAGTTCTGTTTTATCGGGAGTTCTGGCCCCTGGGATCTCGAGAAGGGTGAGATTATAAAGCTTCTGGACGAGTTCAGGGAAAGGAATGGTGGTTTCGAGAAAGTGAATCGTGTGTTGTTGGTCTTGTTGCCAAAGGACACCCCTGTTCGAGTGGAAGATTACAAGCCTATAGCTCTTTCAAATGCGATATATCTTATTCTTGCCAAGGTTTTGGCGAATCGACTAAAAGGGGTCATGGACGACGTGGTATTCGAGGGTCAGACAACATTCGTACTCGGGAGGCAGATGGCAGATGGCCTGGTCATGGCTTCGGAAATCTCTCTCGAGTGGAGGAGGACGAACTCGAGAGGGGATCTGTGGAAGATTGGTTACTCCAAGGCTTACGACAACGTCGACTGGCGCTTCTTGTGGACGCCCCTGCGCCGGCGCCGATTCCCGGCCTTGTGGATCGACTGGATGAAGAGGTGTGTCACTACCTCTTCTTTTTCAATATTAGTGAACGGTAGATCGGAGGGGGGATTTTACCAGCCGCAGCGCGGGGTACGGCATGGGTGTCTGTTGGCCCCTATGCTCTTCGTCATTGTGGCGGATGCTTTGAGCGTGCTATTCAGGAGGGCCGTCGAGGGCGGGTGGTGCGAGGGGTTCTACAAGGATGACATTTCAATCCCCCTCCTACAGTACGCCGACGACACGATTATCTTTCTCAGTGGAACGGAGGAGCAGAATGATACTGCAGCGCGAGTTGTACATATTTTTTGCAATAATTCAGGCCTCGATATCAATAAGCAGAAGTCGACACTGATCACTTTCGGGATGAACGATGAGGAGAGTGCCAGACTTGCGGGGTCGACGGAGTGCCCACTTGGTGTTCTCCTTATATGGTATTTGGGCCTCCCATTGGTCGTGAGGAAGCTGAAGAAGGAAGATTGGGATGACGTGGTTCGGAGACTTGAGCAGCGCCTGGTCGGGTGGAAAGCGATCACGTTGTCAAGAGGGGGGAAACTGATCTTGCTTAAGCATGTTCTGTCGGCGGTTTCGATCTTTTTCCATTCCACAAGATTAATGCCGGTGGGGGTTAGGAAGAGGATAGAGGCTCTGATGAGAACCTTCTTCTGGTCGGACGGGAAGCATCAAGAACGAGGCGTGCATTTGGTAGGATGGGATGAAGTGACAAAGACACGTAAGGACGGTGGTCTTGGCGTACGTGACATCGATTACATGAATAAGGCGTTAATTGCAAAATGGATTTTACGCATTTGGGGGCCGTCCAGCTCCCTTGTCGTCAAACTGATTAGGAGGATCTATGGGGTTGAAGCTAATCCGTTTGCGGCTAGAATCCGCTTCGAATCCCCATTGTGGACGGGAATTCGGGCGGTCATACCGAGCACTGCGCTTAACCTCTGTCCACAAGTCGACGATGGCATGTTGTTCAAGTTCTGGCAGGACGACTGGACCGAGAATGGTGCTCTCCAGGACAGATACCCAAGGTTTTTTGCTCTTTCGGCTTCGAAGGACAGCTCTTTGGCTGAGGTGGGATCCTCGGGGTCTTGGTTACCGACCTTCCTGGTAGATTTTTCCGCTTAACGCTTGGAGGAGAACCTGGGGTTGCAGGAGGCGATTCCCCTTCCGAGAGACCTCTCGAGGGGGAGGGATCACTTCCTCTGGGGGGGGATCGAAATTCTCAGTCCAGAAAGCGTATCAAGTTCTGAGGCAGACTAAGGCTGACACGGATGTGGAGCTCTGCTGCGACATGTGTGTGGTTTGGGCGTCGACGGAGTGCCCACTTGGTGTTCTCCCAATACGGTATTTGTGCCTCCCATTGGTCGCGAGGAGGCTGAAGAAGGCAGATTGGGATGACGTGGTTCGGAGACTTGAGTAACGCCTGGCCAGGTGGAAAGCGATCACGTTGTCGAGAGGAGGGAAACTGATCTTGCTTAAGCATATTCTGTCGACGGTTTCGATCTTTTTCCATTCCACAAGATTAATGCCGGTGGGGGTTAAGAAGAGGATAGAGGCTCTGATGAGAACCTTCTTCTGGTCGGACGGGAAGCATCAAGGACGAGGCGTGCACTTGGTAGGATGGGATGGAGTGACAAAGACACGCAAGGACGGTGGTCTTGGCGTACGTGACGTCGATTGCATGAATAAGGCGTTAATTGCAAAATGGATTTTACGCATTTGGGGGCCGTCCAGCCCCCTTATCGTCAAACTGATTAGGAGGATCTATGGGGTTGAAGCTAGTCCGTTTGCGGCTAGAATCCGCTTCGAATCCCCATTGTGGGCGGGAATTTGGGCAGTCTTACCGAGCATTGCGCCTAACCTCTGTCCACAAGTCGATGATGGCATGTTGTTCAAGTTCTGGTGGGACGACTGGATCGGTGATGGTGCTCTCCAGGACAGATACCCAAGGCTTTTCTCTTTCGACTTCAAAGGACAGCTCTTTGGCTGAGGTGGGATCCTCGGGGTCTTGGTCGCCGACCTTCCTGGCAGATTTTTTCGCTCAACGCCTGGAGGAGTACCTGGGGTTGCAGGCGGCAATTCCCCCTCCGGGAGACCTCTCGAGGGGGACGGATCACTTCCTCTGGGGGGGAATCAAAATTCTCAATCAAGAAAGCGTATCAAGTTCTGAGGCAGACTACGACTGGTATGGATGTGGAGCTCTGCCGCGACGTGCGCATGGTCTGGGCGTCGAAGGTCCCCTACAGGGTCAAGGTGTTCTTGTGGTGCGTGGGGATAGGTCGGGTTTGCGACAAGGTTAGGAGGAGACATATGTTGGGGGTGGCCGAGGTTTGTTGTGACAATGTGTGGGCGTGGAGGAGGACGCTGACCACCTCTTCTTCAGATGTCCGACATCTGAGCAGGTTTGGAGAGCGATGGGAATTCCCTGACTGCCATTGGATGATGCTGCGACGTTCTGGGAGGCAATCCGGATGGTGGGCCACAATTCCACGGATGATTGTGCCAAAGCCTTTGCAGCCTTGTGGGCAATCTGGCTGGGTAGAAACGAGCTTGTCTTCAACAGAGCTCCTCCGCCACAAGTGTAGCAAATCATTGTAACATGCTATATAATTTTTGGCTCTCGCGCTAATGTAATTTAATTTTCGTTAATATATATTTTTGCAGTGATCCCCAACGCGGGGACTCACCCTCCATATCAAAAAAAAACTTTTCGGATCGTCATCTGGAGGATTTCCTCACTCTTTTGGAGGTATTGGGGCAGCATGACAGACCTTCTAGCAGGGATTACCGGGTATGAAAAGGCAGCTTTTTCTCGGTGAAGGAAGCTTATGGAGCAATCTGCATACCACCTCCTTCTAGAATCAACGTAGTTATCAGAGATTGCAATTTAATTTGGGAACTGAGACTGCCTGGGAAGATCGGTTTTTTCTTGCTGTTGCTGAGGAGAAAATGTATCATGACAAGGGACCGCTGTGTCAGATTATTCGCAACCATATCCAATTCCTGTCCGCTTTGTAGCTCTCATGTGGAGACCATCGAGCACCTCTTCTTCAACTACTCCCTCACATCGTAGATTTGGTCTGCACCCGATCTGAACTGGATCAATACTCAGAGCCTGGAGTTATTCTGGAACTCCTTGGTGATTGCCAAGGATAGATAAAGGAATGAAATCTTACAATCTCTAGCGCTTGTGTGGGCAATTTGGTTAGCTAGCAATGATGTAATTTTCTCTTCGTGATGCTTTTATCGTGAAAATGTTCTCTCTCACACCAAGACTATAGTTGAGTCTTGGCTTTTGTAAGTACCCCTTTCCTTGCTCTTGAATAAATTGGGACAGACACCATAGCGTGTTACCCCCTTTTTTGGATAAAAAATAAAAACTGTCTCAAATCTCAAAGGACGAAGGTCCATCGAACTCTACGACGTGATGTTGTATAGTTGGCGGATAGGTCTACAACAAGTGTCATCCTTATTTCTGCAGATTCTCGCAACCCACTTCATGAGCAGAGCACTATTCATCTCATCCAACCTCGGAAAGCCACTCCCCTCGACAAGAGTAATAATCTCCCAGTTCACAAGATGCAAACCACGTCTTGATTGACTTGTCTTCCCCTAAAGAATCTTCTCATGATCATCTCCATTATGCGACGAATGCCCACAATAAGCAATTTGAATGACATAAAAAAGAACACAAGAATTGCAACCAATATCATCTTCATTAGAACCAAACACCCACCTCGGGATAATAAAGAGCCCTTCCACCCAACCAACTTCCTCTCTAATTTCTCCACTACACTCATCCAATTTGACATGTGATTATGTCCATTTCTCAAGTGCAACCCAAGGTAGCGGATGATCATGCTAACCCCCTTTCACTAGCAGCTTCCTCTTACACCGACATTCCAAAAGGAATCAAGCTAGCCTTGTATTCATTTTTCACCAGCACTGAGAGCTCCCCAGTAATCTCAACCACCACAGCCCCGCCCCTCAACTTCTCCACCCCATGCCCCTCAACTTCTCCATTCTGTATATTAGAGCACATGTATGGAAATGTCCCAGAAGAGAAGCATGTTGAGATATCACTGGCCAATGAGCACGACCTGATTCACCATCCTCGGGAGCACATCAACAACTACCATAAAACGGAGGGGCGCCAAAGGACACCCTTGCCTAATTCCTCTCTGAGGCTGAAAGAAAGCCCCTTCAGGTCGTCCATTCACCAGAATCGAGTAAGAGGCAGTTGTGTTGCAACTGTTCATCCAAGATATCCACAACTTTAGGAAACCTCTTCTAGCCAGGACCGACCATAAGAAGCGCCAATCCACGGTATCGTAAGCCTTACTCGGCATTCCACAAAACTCCGTTAACATATCGCTTACGCAACTGGCAACAATCTTTGATTCCACGACCAAGCTATCACCAATATATCTGACTACAATGAACATCAACTGGTGCGACGACGCCAAATCCTCTAAGTCCTTGCTGAGTCTCTCAGCAAGACCTTTGCAATGATCAGGTAAGCAATGAGTCAAAAATCCTTTGCTCTCTCCGAGGCCTCATTCGACAGTAGGAAAATGAGTGCTCTATTTATTATGTCAAAATCAACCTTTCCCCGACCAAACTACTCAAGCACAACAAAAATGTCATCCCCCGTAAATTCCCAAAACTCTCCAAGGAAGAAAACAGAAACCATTGGGGCCCAATGCCTCGTCCACATTCAATTCTGACATTGCCACTTCATCTCCTTTTTGAAGAACAATCTAACAAGATGGGCATAATGCTCACGAGAGAGGCTAGAGGAGCATGTCCCTGCTCATCTCCACCTTCTAGGCTTCACTCTTCGAGATATTTTATGAAAATAGTTCACCAAGGCTCTCCTGATCTCATCTCCTCCTTCACCTTTGAGTTTCCAGTTAGCACTGATCAAATAAAATAACTTCTCCTGCTAGACATAACTTGAAAGAATTTGGTGTTGGAATCCCCCTCTTTAATCCATCTATGCATGGATCTCTGCCTCCATAGCTCTCTTCCTATTCTCCTCTACAGTCCTCATCCGCTTCGATCTCTCTTGCAATTCGTCCACTGTCAGGACCCTGCGGTTCTCCTCCTTATCCAACCTCTCCACTACAACCTCCAAGCGTGACCTATTCATTAGACGTGCTTCCCCTACCTCTATTTTGAAAGCACACAACCTCTTCCTTAAACCGTTCAACTTCTGAACCAATTTAGTCGTTACTGACCCCGCCCTCTCCACAGATCTCCAGTGTGTTGTGATAAGATCTTTGAAGCTCTGCTCAGGAAGCCAAGCCAAGAGTCCGAGACTAGAGGGTTGTGATCGGATCTGGATCTCGGACGGGACGAAACACCACAAAAAAAAAGCCTACAACGTCTTGTATGAAACCAAAAATCGATCTACTCTGGAGCATAAGCCATCGTTTCTCCATGTGTAACGGGTGTTTGAGTTATTAAGCACATCAAGCTGTAGTCACCAATCAACTCAACAAAATGGTATGAGTTTGGATCCTGTCTATCCGTCATACCGGGTTAATTAGAGGAGAAGATGGTGACATTACCCTCACATTACATGATGTTGAGATATTTGTTATATTTCTTATCTTTTATTTATTTATATTTTGTCTGTCTTATCTATCTATGTAATTTACCCAACATGTTATTCTCCTATGTAAAAGAACCCTAAAGACTCGTGAATAATCAAACTATCATTTTCTCCCAACATAGTATCAGAGCAACAGTCCTAGATTGGAGTTCCCGTATCCCACCCGTGCCCTAATCTCTACCCGCCGCCCCCTTCCTCACGTACAACTGCCGGAGCCTTCCACGTAGCCTCAGGTCTTGCTGCAGGTCACCGCACGACCCTTTAGCTGTAGCAGTGTCCCCTAGCGCGGCTCCCAACTACCGCCAAGGCCCCTTGGCGGGCTCCGACCTGCCTTCGGTCCTCCCCAATGGTTGGTACATGCTGCTACACATCCCAGTAGCTCCCAATGTTGCTCCCGGACGCAATCAGGGCCTCTTTGCGGGCCTCCAGGCCATCACCGGCCCTCCATGGTGGATGCTACGTGCTGTTGTACATCTCGGTAGCCTCCCCACACGGTTCATCGTGCCTCCTTGCGCATTCGTGAACCTTTACAACCCAAGCTACAGTTTGATTTTGATCAGAAAATGCGATTTTAGACTTATAAGTCACATTTTCCGACCCTAGTGCTGCTCGAGGAGTGACGTGGATGGCTTTATAAGTCTATACGTACAACTAATCCTCCATATGATTGTGTAGACTCGCTCATATATGTTTACTTCCTAGTCGAGTTCTGTTTTTTGATCGTTCTTCTATCATGTTAGAGAAAGGGTGATATATTTTCTTCATCCTGTGCCTTCATGGGCTCGGCTCCCCTATCGTAAATTGGATGGGACCAACTATGAGTTATGGTCCGTGAGGTTTCTCACCCTCATGTAGTGCAACAATAAGGAGCACATTCTGACGAAGTCGGAGCCGACGGATAAGACTGGGGGCAATGCTTCGTGGAACTAAGACGACACATTTGCGTGTATTTAGCTCTCTGGGACCCTCACCATAAAGATAGCCATTGATACCATGAATCGTCCCACCATCAAGGCAAAGTGGGATATTCTGGCATCTATTTATGCCCAAGAGGCCAAGTTTCTTCATCTTCAGTTTGACATTTACATGGCCAAGAAGAATGACTGTCCAATTCACACATTCTACTCTTTGCTTTGTGGCATGTTCGAGAAGCTTCACAGCTTCATGCCTATTACGACATCTACTGAGCAACAGATGGCCATGAACTCTACGTTGGTTGGAGCCTTTTTGGCTGCTGCTCGACTTGGAGTATGATGCAGCACGAGCACAACTCCTTACTGGGGCGACCATACCTCTCATTGAGGAGTCCTACAATCGTCTCAATATGCTTCTTATTCCTCATATTATCATTACACAAGCCTCTTCAACGATAGCCGCTTCTCACGGCATAGGAGGGTCTACCAAGTTCAGAGGGCGTAGTCCCTGTGGCAGAGGGTGGTGGACGCCAACGTGGTCATTGCACTTACTATCGTTGTCCAGATACTCGGAGGACACATGCTATATGAAGCATGGATACCCACTTCTGCTCGTATGGCAGAATAGATCAAGCCTTCAGAGACTCCAACTTCCTAGGCAGATCCATGCCTGGATGACATTGTCTCGAGTATACGAGAGATCATGACTTCGGTGACAGGCACCATCACTACATGGTCTATAGATACTGCCGCCGTCGTTAGAGCCTCTTCGAGCTCCTCAGGTATCGCTTACGCTTTTACTGGTAGTAGCGGTATGACAAAGTGGATCATGGACTCTAGCGCATCCCACCATTTGTGTGGAGACAGGGGCCAACTCAGGTCCTACAGAACTATACCTCATGACAGATAGGTTGTTATTGCTAATGTGGTCCACTTACCCATCACAGGACAAAGGAAGGTGTATCTGATGCCATCCATGCGCCTTCAGAATGTTTTATATACCCTTGATTTTAAGATGAACTTACTTTCTATTAGTTAGATTGCTAAGGTTCTGAATTGCTGTGCCATTTTCGACCCTTCATCTCTTGTGTATCAGGACGTACTTGCGGGCCGGGTGATTGGATGTGACTGTGAGCAATAGGAGCTCTATAGACTGGTCCAACCTCCTCATGATGGTGCCTCTACTATTCCTATTGGACTAGTTTCATCGTACCTGTGGCACCTTCGTTTTGGCCATCTTCCTCTGTAGAAGCTGTCATATCCTCCCACAAATTTCTACGCGGTCTTCCTTTCAGTGCGAGGCTTGCCAGCTTGGGAAGCATTACCGTTTATCCTTTCCATCTTATCAGAGTCGGAGCAGTTCTCAGTTGTGTAAGCTCCTTCATTTAGATATATGAGGTTCAAGTCGTGTTCCTGATCACCAGTGATATTGTTTTTATTTGATTGTTGTAGATGATTTTTCTAGACTTTGTTGGATTTTCCTTTTGAAGAATAAATTATCAAGTCATTAATGAGATAAAGAATATTTTTTTTTGAAACTCAAAAAGGGGGAGACACGCGATGGTGTTCACCCCAGTATAATATATTAATAACCAAAAAAGAACGGAGACTTTACAGCGAGAGGGGGGGAGAAGGGGGGGGGAAGAGGCAGAGGCCAAAGCAACCCAAACCCAACTACAGAGACCAATCAGCAATTAGGTTGATAGCCGCGGCGGTCACATTCTCCGCGTAAAAACGCGCGCCCGAGAAAATAGCATCGTTGCGAGCCCGCCAGATAGACCAAATGCGCGCCAATGGACCCATTAGCGTCGAACGGGGCCGCCTTCTGTTGGCCCAAAGGGTATCGCAGAAATCTTCCGTATTGGCCGCACGAGCCCAAGCAACATCATCCCAAATCGGAGACACCGACGCACAGAGGAAGAACAGGTGGTCGGCCGATTCATCTGACATCCCACAGAGGTGGCATAGGACGCTGGGGGTGGGAAGGAAGGAGGCACACCGGTCACGAGTCATCAGCCTCCGATGTCGAAAAACCCAGAAGAAGAAGGTGATCCTAGCGGGCAAGCGGAGTCCCCATAAGTGGGCGCAGTCATGAACCAAGGAAGCAGCCAGGGGGGGGATGTGGAACCAACGCACCAAAGGCCTTGCGAGAGGAGAAAGCACCGTCCCTCCAAGCCCAGTGATCCCTCCCACCCGAAGGGGAGGCAGAAGAGGAAAGAGCCTCCAGAAGGGAGGCGAGGTCGTTGGCGCGTTGGTCCGAAAGAATCCCCGAGAAAGCGGGGCACCAGCCGTCGTTGAACCAGTAATCAGCAATGGAGGCCTGGCGATTAGACGCCAATGAGAAAAGCCGCGGAAAGCGGGACCGGAAGTCGCCTCCCCCCGCCCAATCGTCCAGCCAGAACTTAAAGACAGAACCCGATCCCAGCACCAGCGTGAACAAGGATCGGTTCTTTTGATAAATATCGAAGACGTAGCGCCAAAAAGGAGAAGAATGAATAGGGCAGCTCCCGCGCATGAAGGAATTCCAGTCCTCGGCCAAAATCGCACGCAGAACGTTGCCAAAGAAGGAGTCATCGTTGCCCCAGATCTTAGGCACCCATTTCAAAAGAAGCGCCTCATTGACCCGATCCAAGGCACGAACGCCAAGGCCGCCCAATCTCTTGGGCCGGGTAACCACATCCCAAGCAACCAAGTGAATCCCGCGTCCATTGGTGGCCGCCCTCCCCCACAAAAATCTTCGCATGCACTTTTCCAATCTGACACGAACTCCCACCGGCAATTTTCGAACCGAAAGGAAGTAGATGGGAATTGCAGAGAGAACCGACTTTAGAAGAACAAGACGACCACCCCGGGAAAGCAAGGAAGCCTTCCAGCCCGCCAGGCGCGAGTCCACCCGCTCCAAGATAATCCTCCAGTCACTAAGGCGGTTCCGGCCAATCGAGAGAGGAACACCGAGGTAGGGTAGAGGGAGCGTCCCAATCCGAGAGCCGAGGATACGGCTGCACTCGTCCTCCTCAGACGCCGACAAACCAAAAGGCACCATACAACATTTTTCTTGGTTAATCGTCATCCCCGATAGATCACAAAATAGGGAGAATATTTTATGAGTTACACCCTGGTGATGCCTTAGAGTTTTACGCCCTACAGTTTTATGGGTGATCCCCGATAAAGAATATTTTTCTGCAAATGTTAACTATTTGCATTCTGATAATGCCTTAGAGTTTTACACCCTACAGTTTTATGAGTTTCTCAGCGTGAAAAAAAAGAATGAAAGAACAGAAAGGCTTGTTTTATTCTAGAGGTCTAGGGATCCTTAATATATAGGACAAAACCCTAGAGAGCTCAAAGGAGAAAAAACATAAATGCCTCATAGAATATTCCTGTCACATAGGATATGCTCTTAACATATACTCCTACCACATAGAATATTCTCTTAACATATACTCCTCCTACATAGAATATTCTCTTAACATATACTTCTGCCATATAGAATATTCTTTTAACATATATACTCTTAGCACTTCCCCTCAAGTTGGAGCATATTTTTCAGTCATGCCCAACTTGGAAAAAATCCAGGAGAGTCGCTTCTTGGGTAGTGCTTTTGTGAAGACATATGCAAGCTGAAGGTCAGTGTTGATGTGAGGAGTAGTAATCCTTCCAATCCTGATATCATCACGAACAAAATGGCAGTCAACCTCTATATGCTTGGTTCGCTCGTGGAACATCGGATTCGTGGCAATATATGTAGCAGATTTGTTGTCACAATATAGTGGAATAGGATTAGTGACAATAATACCAAGTTCTTGTAGAAAAGTTAATAGCCACGTGATCTCGCAAGTAGCTTGAGTCATCGCCCTGTACTCTGCTTCTGCACTGGATCTATATACATCAGTCTGCTTCTTGCTTCTTTAAGTAACAAGATTTCCTCCAACCATCATAGCATAACCTGTGATGGGGCACTGATCCTCTGGTGAGCTTGCATAATCTGCATCAGCATATGCAATAATTTCGGTGTACCCATTTGCCCCATAAAAGTGGCCAGTTCCTGGTGATTCCTTCACGTATCGTAGAATCTGAAGAACATCTTGCCAGTGACTTTAATAAGGTTGTTCCATGTGTTGACTAGCTCTGCTCACTGCATAGGAAATACCTGGTCTGGTGACAGTAAGGTAAAGAAGCTTGCTAACCAGGCTCCTATATCGAGTAACATCTTCGAAGATAGGATCAGAGGATGTGAAGTGTTTCTTAGGATCTGCGGGAATACCAACGCATCCAAGTAATCCGGCTTCCGTAAGAATGTCCAGACAGTATTTTCTCTGTGAAAGATGAAGACCCTCCGTAGTGCGTAGTACTTCTATGCCCAATAAATATCGTAGTGGACCAAGATCCTTGGTAACAAATACCTTTTGGGGCCTTGATCTCTAGTATCCCTTTATCATCATCACCTGTGATGAGCATATCATCCACATAAACTGCTAGAACAACAGTACCAACTGTTCGTCTTCTAACAAACACAGAATAATCAAAGATTGTTCGCTGGAAGTCAAGAGTGCTGATCTCTACAGTAAGTCTGTCGAACCATGCCCTTGGGCTTTGCTTCAAGCAACCATATATTGCTTTGCGAAGTCGACATACACACTCTCCCTCGATTTCATAACTCGGAGGCTGCATCATATAGACTTCCTCATCTAGATCGCCATATAAAAACGTATTTTTCACATCTAACTGAAAGATAGGCCATAACTTATTAGCTCTTATAGAAAGGATAGTCCTTATTACACGCAACCGGTGAGAGTGTCCCAAAGTAATCTTCTCCATATGTTTGTGTGAAGCCCTTTGTCATAAGATGAACTTTCAACTTGTCAATCGACCCATCTGGTGATTGTTTAATCGTAAAGACCCATTTACATGCCACAGGTTTAGTCCCTTTGGGACATTGCACTAGATCCCATGTTCCCCTGGAAATAAGAGCATCCATCTCATCATCCATGGCCTTTCGCCATCCCCGAATCCTGCAAAGCACTATGATGGTCCCTTGGAATAGAAATGGTCATGAGACCCTCCGCATATCTTTTGTCAGTAGTTGATAAACTAGCAGTAGAAGTGAAATGAGACATGGGATGAAGTGTGCACTGCCTCTTAGTACTGCGTAGAGCAATGGGAAGCTCCTCAGGAACATCCGGGACAACAATGGAGGGGACACTTGAATTAGGTATATCATCCTGCAAGAAAGAAATAGGTAATGGAACATCTGGTGATTGGGATTTTTGTTTTCTCTTATAGACAGTGGGTAGAGGTGGGAGATCAAGAGGGATATCGGTAATAGATTGTGTGAAGATGCTGGACTGCTAAAAAAGGTTACATCCGCAGATTATATAATAGCGACGTCCAATTGGATCATCACACCTGTAACCTTTTTGAGTACGAAAATAACGAAGAAAAACACATTTAATAGCACGAGGAGAGAGTTTGTTAGTAGTGTGAAAGTTATGAACAGATGCAACACATCAAAAAATTCGTAAGGGTAGAGGAAAAGGTAGCTCAGTTGGGTAGAGCAGAGAGACGGGGGTGGATCCATTTAGGGATGGAGATGGAACCCTGTTGAGATGAACAATAGTTGAAGCAACATCCCCCCTATAGCTTCTGGAACTTTCATCTGGGTGAGGAGGGATCGAGCTATATTTAAAAGGTGTCTGAGTTTCCTTTCGGCTACCCCGTTTTGTTGCGAAGTGTAAGGACATGATGTTTGGTGAATGGTGCCCTGGGATGCAAAGAAGTTGGTTAGATCATGTTGAGTGAATTTCAAAATATTATATGTGTGAAAAATTTGAACACCAGAGGAAAAGATATTTTTGACATAATGGAAGAAATTCTTAATAACGTTGCTAATTTCTGATTGTTTTTTTAACAGATAGACCCAAGATGATCGACTGTAATCATCGACAAAAACAACAAAGTACATATGTCCACTCAGGGTACGGACCAGACAAGGTCCCCAAATCACAATGGACTAAAGTAAAAGGATTTTTGCGGCGAGGTTCAGAATGAGCAGTGAAGGATGCTTGATGATGTTTCTCGAACTGACACGCCTCGCACTCAAAGGGCTTGAGCGTAGAAAGCTTGGGAAAGAGAGCTTTGGCGGATGGATGATCGAGGCGAAGATGCCAAAGAAAGGGATCAACGGAAATAGATGTAGCGCCAGGAAAATCGAAATCATAGGGGATATCAAGATAATATAGGTCATTCTTCTCATATCCCCCACCAAAAATCTGTCTCATCTAGATGTCCTGAAAATAACAACAGAACTCATCAAAAATCACATGACAGTTAAGTTCCCGGCATAACTTATGACCATACAAGAGACTAAGCGGAAAAAATGAAAATCAGGAGCACAATACACATCAGTAAGTCGGAGTTTGGATGAAAACTCCATAGTTCCCACACTAGTGATAGAGGAATGTGCTCTATTGGCAACCCGAACAGTCCTCACAACAGAAGACGGATGTGTAGAGGTGAGAAGACTACCTTTTCTCTTCAGATGAGTAGAGACACCAGAGTCAATGATCCATGCAGGGTTGGATGCAGTGGCAACATTGGCAAGTGTATCTGAAGTAGTGGCTAGACTCGCAGTAGGAGCAGATGTACCAGTGTTACTGGTAGAATTTTGTAGAAGCTGACGTAGACGAGCATACTCAGATGCAGTGAAGGATGTCTGACTATCATCAAACGGTTGGCCTTCGTATGAGGTAACCTCATAGGCACTGTTTACATTAGTAGGCATGCCAAACTTTGTCCAACAGCATTCAGATGGATGATTCCAGCGTCCGCAGTGAGTGCATGTTGGATAGCGGAGGGTGGCAGGATCTCGTTCACGTCCACGTCCACGTCCGAAGTCACACCCTCGTCCAGCCTCACGGCCACGATCACGACCAAAGTCACGACCGCGTCCTCCTTGGTAGTTAGGTCGTCCTCTAGCAAAATGTGCAATAGTCTCCGTAGATAGCTAGGGAGAGGGAGAATAAAGTTCCTGTAGTCGACCATATATGGTCTCTAGAGTGGGTAGCGCATCAACAGTTAGAAATTGGTCCTTCGCAATCTTGTATCGCGGATGTAATCCTGACAAGAAACGATACACTTACCATTCTGCATGCTCACCTATCTACTTATCACAACAAGCAGGCTGAAAGATAAGAAGTTCCTCAAACATGCCTGTAAGGAGCTTGTAGTACTCGACCAAGGATGTATCTCCCTGATTTACAGACCAAATCCATGTGTAGATATCTGAGATCCGGACTTAGTTGTCTTTTGAGAGTAGGTATTCTCAAGGCTCTCCCACATAGCCTTTGCCGTCTCCTTATAAAGAAGATTTGATGCAATATTTGGATCGACGTTATTCGCCATCCAAGTAATCACTTGGCAGTTGTCCACGTACCAGGTATCATAGTCTTTGTCCATCTCCTTGGGCAAATCTTTTGTGAGAAAATAATTCTTTCGCTGACCACCAATAAACACCTTGAAGGATCTGGACCATAGTACACAGTTCTCAGAGCCTTTTAGCTTTATATAGGTGCCCTGTACCATCACAGAAGAAGTCGGGTACATGGGCTTGGGCTTTGCAGATGCCTTGATGGTCGAGTAGGTCAAGAAAAAGTGACCTAGTTAGTTCTTGTAGTCTTATTCAAGTATCATAGAGACCTAGCAGTGCATCGATTAGGCAATCGGCATCAAGTAATGATATCCTAGCCAGGGGATGGAGTGTTGGTGGAGAGTTCAAAGTTCGGGAGTGCAGGAGGGCTTGTCGCGACCGGTTGCTTCTTCGCGGAGGGGGGGCTACTCGCTCCGGGGAGCCTCGTCAGCGAATGGGGTATCGGAGGGGGTTGGCGATGGCCTGCTCGCTGGGGGTGGGTGCGTTGAAGTCGAGAAGGGGAAGCAGGTGGAGTGCGGGGAGGTAGGGGGTCTGTGGAGCGGGGTTGGTGGCGTGGTGAATGGTGCTGGAGGAGGCGAGAGGTAGGTGCATGTTTCCCACAAGAAACAGGGAAGAGATGCTTCCGTTGTGGGGTTAGAGGCCATGCGGCGTCGTCCTGTTCGTTGCCTCTTAGGTGCTTCTCTTGCGGGAGGGTGGGCCACCGTTGTGCCACTTGCTGGTTTGGTTCCAGTCGTCGTTCCGCCAGTGCTGTCGTGCACGACCCTGAAGAACACTCGGTGCATCGTACATCCCCGATGGCCGGTGGTGGCCGGAGGTATCATAGTTTCGCGGCTGTGGTGGCGGGTGTAGCGGAGGTTACGAAGCCTGCGGATGCTACGAAGGTGGTGGGTGAAGCGAAGGTTGCAGGTAAAACGAAGTTTACGGATGCTACGAAGGTTGCGGGTGGTGTGGAGGTCGACGTGCAAGATGACGTGTCCCTTGCAGTGGTCGGGTACGCTTTGCGTTGTTGCATTTCTGTAGAGGCGCGGAAGGGACACCTGTTGGGTTTCCTCGGTCCGCGATTTGCGGGAGACGTTGTGTCTCTTGACGCTCGCCGTTGCTGCGTTCGTGGACTGACTGCAGGGCAGAGGGAGCGCCTTCTCCGAAGCGGCGGGGTGGGCGATGTTTGCTGGCGACCTCTTCGCTTTGCGGATGGGGCGGTGTCGGAAATGGAGGTTTGCGTGGCGTCGGTTCGTGGTGTCCCCTTCCTGTCACGATCGGTACATTGCCTGAGTCGGGACCTACGGAGGTAGGGTACGGTTCTCGCGGTGATCGACGATGGGCTATCACCCGGCTCGGACCCGGAGGTCACGCGTGTGCTGTTGGAGTGTGGCAAGGCTTTGTTGGTTGTTCCTGATGGCACAGTCTTCTTCTCGTCTTTGGAAGTTGGCCGGTACAGCTTCATGGTGGAGGTTAGAGTCGTCGACCCTCCTCCTCCGCCGGAGGTCACGAGGCCACCAAATGTCACTTCACCTTCTGCTTTGGTGGTGGGGTTTCCAAGGGGCACGTTGCATGGAACGACGCGTGAGGTCGATTCGGTGCGTCCTTTGAGGGTATCTCCTCGGGTCACATGCCTTCTCGCCCAAGAATTCTCTTTGTCTGCTGAGGTGGCAGGGATGGTAACTGCTCTATCTTCGCCGCCTGTCCTTTTGTCTTCGGCTCCAGATCCCGGGATGGAGGGCTTCCTTTCGGATCCTTTGGCAGGTCGGCCCCTGGGGGTTCCGGACCCTCTGGCTTCTCTTTGGTCGGGCGGTTTGGACTTCTCAGAGCCTTTTCCTAGTCGGTTCTTCTCTTCCTCGTTAAGTCTCTCTGACCCGACGCCTTACTTGCCTCGATCGTCGAAGGGTGGTTGGGCGCTTCCTCCGTGTGGGTCCTGGACCACGCCATCTGTTTTCCCCAACGTGTCGCTTTGCTTCTCCAACGCCTTCGATCCTTCTGTTTGAGGCTCTTCTAGCAATTCAGCTTCGTTCTCCGCCAGCGCCCCACTCGGCCCTCGCCGCTGGCCTGGGGGGGGGGGCGCTATCTGGGAGCTTCGTTGTATGCTGCGACTCATTCGCCCTGCGTTGAATTGGGTGGTGCTCGCCCAATTGAGGGGGTTACTGGCAGAAGATCCGGTAAGAGGTATCGGCACCGGAGCAGATCTTGGTCTGCACTTTCCGAGGTTCAGCCGTGCTCGGCCCTAAAGGCTTCCATCGCGGAGGCCTTTGGGGTGATCCGCATTCAGGGGAGGCGGTTGAGTTCCTCATGAAGATTCTCTCCTGGAACGTTCGTGGGCTTGGGGATGTGGGCAAAAGAAGGATCATTGGCTCGCACTTCATCGAGTGGTGCTGTGATGTGGTAATGCTGCAAGAAACGAAGCTTCAATCCATCTCTGACGCAGTTTGGAAACCTTTTGGTGCTGGAGGAATTGATGAGTTCAGGGCTCTGGATGCCGTAGGTGTGCATCTAGAGGGCTACTGGTGGCGTGGAGATCTTCGACTTTGGCGTTTAGCTCGGTGCTGCGTGGGAGACATGTTCTCTCGGTTATCTTGGTTTGTGCTGATTCCTCTACGCCACTTGCGGTCTCCTGTGTTTACAGGCCTTGCTGTCATGTTTTGCGAAGGGAGCTATGGTAGGACTTGCACGAGGCGGGGAGGGCTTTTGAGGGTATCCCGTGGCTCATAGGGGGCGATTTCAATGTTACTCTTCGAACTATGGATAGACCACGGTACAGGGGAGGCCAGGACCCGGGCTCTAACGATTTTGCGGACGTCGTTGACTCGCTGGCCCTGGAGGTGTTGGATGCGGGGGATGTGGCTTACACTTGGAGGAGCTCTAACTCTCACTCTCGAATTTACAGATTTTTGGCTTCGTCCGAGCTTCTCGATCGCTTCGCACTCTCCTCCGTGGTGGCTCGTCCGCGGGCCTTGTCCGACCATGCGCCAATCCTGTGGGATTCCAATGATCCCCCTAAGAGGAGGGGTATTTTTAGATATGAGAAGTGTTGGCTGTTGGAGGAAAATTTCAGAGAATCGGTGGTTTCACACTGGTCCAATTTGGAGGTCTCTGGCTCGGCTGCGGCTAGATTTGTATAGAAGCTCGGATCCCTGCAAGCGAGACTGAGCTCTTTCAAGGACACCAAAGTTGCCAGATGTGCTGCTAGGCTGGAGGCTGAAGAGGTGGTCAGTAGACTTGATGCGCTGGAGGATCTTAGGGAGCTATTGGGAGATGAATTGGTCACTCGCTCGCTCGCTTAAAAATTAATCGCATCTGATTACCTGAAGCGTGTCAATGAGTGGAGGCAAAGATCAAGGAGTGCTTGGATTAGAGAGGGGGACGCTAACACGATGTTTTTCCATCGAATTGCCAGCGGGAGGCGTCGTTTTAATGCCCTAAGATCGATCACAGTTAATAGTGTGCGGGTAGATGGCGACAAAGAAATGGGGAGAGCGATTGTTGACCATTTTCGGGACTTCTTGACGAGGACCATTCCCAGACTGTGGAGATGGATGGGGCTAGGGTGTGAGCCCGTGCCACCCTCGATGTGCGAGGAGTTGACTAAGGGGGTCTCTTTGGAGGAGGTAAATGATGCGGTGTGGAACTTAAACGCGCGATGGGGCTCGGGGCCCTGATGGGTTCCCGGTGGCTTTCTACAGAGATTTTTGGGATCTTGTTGGCACGAAGGTTCTGGACGTCATATCCGAGTTCTGTGAGGGAAATGCGGGCTTCGAAAGGATAAATAAATCCCTGATCGTTCTCCTTCCTAAGTCCACGCTTCCGCCCAATTGCTCTATCTAACGCGCTCTACCTTATTGTGGCGAAGGTGTTCGCGGTGCGTCTCAGTCGGGTCCTTGAGCATATAGTATCCCCGCTACAGTCTGCTTTTATATCAGGTAGGCAAATCTCGGACTGTATTACCCTTGCTTCAGAAATTATTGCGGATTGGAGGCGGGGGGGGGGGGCAAGCAAGGTGTGTTATGGAAGGTAGATTTTGCAAAGGCCTATGATAGTTTAGATTGGAAGTTCCTGTGGTCAGTTTTGCGTAGGAGAGGATTCCTTGAGATTTGGATTTCTTGGATGAAACACTGTGTGACGACGTCCTCCTTCTTGATCATGGTGAATGGCCGGCCGGAGGGTGGCTTCTTTCAGCCCTGTAGGGGCGTGTGCCAGGGCTGCCCACTTGCTCCCCTTCTTTTTGTGATTGGTGCGGATGTCTTGGCGCGCATCGTGCACCGTATGGTTGATTGCGGTTTCTCGGCTTGCTTCTCTAGGGATGCCGTGGTGGTGGCTCTTGCAGTACACTGATGATACTATCTTCTTCATTGAGGGGGGCAAGACGGAGGCCTCGGGCATGGCCGAGGCTTTGGATCTTTTCAGTGAGCTGTCAAGTCTATTCTAGAATGTAGATAAGTCGAAGGTCATTCCCTTCGGCCTCTCTGTGGAAGTGGCGGACGCTTGTGGCCATGCCTTGGGGACGGAATGTGGATCCCTTCCGATTGACTATCTTGAGATGCCCTTGACTGTGGGAAGAACGAGGCAGCGGGATTGGCTCAAGGTGGTCGAGAAGATGGAGGCGCGACTGGCGGGTTGGAAATCAACCATTCTCTCAAAGGGGGGCGTTTGGTGCTCCTCAAGGCGGTTCTTTCCTCTATTCCGGTTTATTTCTTGTCCAATCGTCGCTTACCGAAGGGCATACATAACCGTATGGAGAAAGCTAATGCGTAGATTCCTGTGAGACAAGTATGGGGAGGACTCGGGAGGGATTCACCTTGTTGAATGGGATGAGATTACGCGCCCAAAAAAGGAGGGGGGGGGGGGCTGGGGGTCCGGAGGCTGGATCAAATGAACGGGGCTTTGCTTCTTAAATGGGCAAGCAGGATTTGGGGCCCTGGGGAGGACCTTTGTTGCAGCGCTCTGCGGAAAATATATGGAGTTCGCGGTGCGCCTTCGAGCTCTGGTTCTCTTGTGTTATCTCCCTCGCCTTTCTGGAAGGGGATGATGGAGGTCTTCTCCCGGCACATCCCTCTTTTCAGGCCGGTGCTTGGCAATGGTGATGCCTTCGCCTTCTGGACGGATGATTGGACGGGTGGGGGACCCTTGTGCTCGCGGTTCCCTTGCCTAAATGCTCTTGCGGCTGACAAGGATGCGACGATTGCGTCTTGCTGGTCGGATGGTAATTGGTTCCCTGCCTTCTCCTCTAGTTTCTCGGACTAGAGACTCGAGGAATTTCTTCTGTTGTCGGATTCTATCAAGGAGCTGGGATGCCCCTCGGAGGGGAGGGATCATTAGGGGTGGCGTTCGGGGCCATTTTCGGTCAGGAAGGCGTTTAGGGCGATCTGCAGGCCTCCCCCATCGCGCTCGGAGGAGTTGGTGCGTGATTGCGCCTTTTTTTGGAGTCTTGGCCTTCCTGAGCGGATTGGTTTCTTCCTGTGGTTGTTCCGCAGACAGAGGTTGATGACGAGGACCGGTGTGCTAGGCTTCTAGGCTCCGTCTCTGACAGGTGCCTCCTGTGTGTGGAGGCGGTTGAGTCGCTTGAACAACTGTTCTTCAAGTGCCCCAAGACGCTTGTGGTTTGGGAGGAGGCGAGGATGGCTTGGTTATGCACGGCGGACTTGGCCTCCTTTTGCAGCTCGTTGATGGCTAACAGGAGCAGGGTTCAGCGTCATCTTCTCGGTCCTATTGCCACTCTTTGGACCTTGTGGCTGGGCAGGAATGCAGTTCTCTTTTCTGGGCAGAGGTTCTACAAGGAAAATGTGGGGATACAATCTGCGAGGTTCGTGGATGCTTGGGATATGTAATTGCTTGTCTCTGTTCCTTTTTCTTTTGTCTTTCCCATCTTTTTTAACTAATTAGTATATGGGGTGAACATCATCGAGTGTATCCCCCTGTTTTTGGATTTAAAAAAAGTAATGATATCCTAGATGATCAACAAAGGAGAGAGAGGTATTTGATGCGTGGGGAGCAACGCGGGGCATTTGGGACGGTGCTGGCGAGCACATAGGGTGACGCAGGAAGCCTGGGTTGGCGTCTGGTGGTGCCTAGGGCGCGAGCGGAGGCGCAGGGTGCTTGGGATGGCGCGGGTGAGCGCCTGGGGCGGTGCTGGGCTGCCTAGAGCAGTGAGCGGCGGTGCAGGCTGCGCTGCAGGCGCTTGGAGTCATTGCAGGTAGGCGGCGGCTGCTTAGGGAGGACTTGGGGTTGGCGGTGGCGGAGGGATCAGATCACCGGTCTAGGACCGCTGCTCTGATACCGTTTGGAAAAAAGAATGAAAGAATAGAAAGGCTTGTTTTATTCTAGAGGTCTAGGGGTCCTTATATAGGACAAAACCCTATAGATCTCAAAGGAGAAAATACATAAATGGTTCATAGAATATTCCTGCCACATAGGATATTCTCTTAACATATACTCCTACCACATAGAATATTCTCTTAACACATACTCCTGCTACATAGAATATTCTCTTAACATATACTCCTGCCAATATAGAATATTCTCTTAACATATGTACTCCTAACACTCAGGTCTCTTTGCATTGTACACCAGACCTCGTGTGTCCATACATCTCAGCAGAACGATATTACTGAGCGCAAACTCCATCAATTACTCGATGTGACCAGAACCCTTTTGATTCAGAGTCGTGCTCCTCACGCTTACTAGGGTGATGCGGTTCTTATTGCTTGCTACTTTGTGAACCACATGCCTTCCTCTATTTTGGGAGAAAAGATCCCTTTCTCGATTGCGTTTCTTGAGAAGGATCTATTCTCTTTCGCACCCCGTGTATTTGCATCTGTAGCCTTTGTTCGTGATTTTTCTTCTTGTCGTGACCAGCTCTCCCCCAAAGCTATCAAGTGTGTTTTTGTTGGCTACTCTCGTACCCAAGAGGGGTATCGTTGCTTTGATCTGCTTCGACGGAAACACTTTGTCAGTGCTGATGTTACATTTTTTGAGTCTGTCACGTATTTCTCTCCTACAGGTGATAGACTGGCCCCAATCGACTTTGATGACGAGATCTACATGCCTCCACCTCATGCAATCCTACCACAACCTGCACCACCACCACCACCACGACCATCTCCTGTACCTACTTCTGCTCCTCCACCGTTCATGTGGTTGCCCCTGGACCACCACATACATTGATTCAGCTTTTGCCATGTGTGTTTACTCGCATATCTCGCTCTGTTCCACTGCTCACAAGTCTTCCCCATCATCCATCATGCCTCAGGTATGTAATGAGAACATTGTTTCTAATGATGTCACTGTTGAGTTGTCTGTCAAATAGGAGTCACTACATGATGAGAAGATACCCTCTCAAGACTGAAACTTACAGGTTCAGGATATGGCAGATGATCTTGTTGTGTTGATTGCTCTGCGAAAGGAGAGACGTACGTGTGCTACATATCCTTTTGCAGCCCATGTTTCTTTGAGCAGACTTTCAAAGTATTTCAGAAGATTTATCTTGGCACTAACAGCCGTGAAGATACCATGGACATATCAAGAGGCTATTCAGGATAATCAGTAGCGTCTAGCCATGGAGGAGGAGATGGCCGCGTTACAGTCGCATGGCACTTGGAGTCTTGTTTCAGCTCCAATTGGCGTACGACGCATCCGATGTTGGCTGCAAGTGGGTGTTCACTATGAAGCACTGTGCAGATGGTAGTGTGGATCGCTACAAGGCGGGACATGTGGCACGTGGGTTCAACCAGACATATAGAGTGGACTATTAGGATATTATTTCTCCGGTTGCTAGACATTGTACTCTGTGTGTCCTTATGTTTGTTGTTGTGACACGAGATTGGCCCCTCTATCAACTTGATGTGAAGAATTCTTTTTTATTGGTGATCTTTAAGAGGAGATCTATATGCAACAACTACCTGGGTTCGTTGCTGAGAAGAGTGTCAGAAGGTTTACATGCTAGACAAGGCTATTTATGGCTTTAAGCAGAGTCCAAGAGCATTGTTACAGAAGCTCTCAGTCTTGATAGAGCAACAAGGGTTTGCGCGATTGACTGTCGATCACTCTATGTTTGTGCACATGACTAAGAGAGGTACACTTGTCATTCTTGTCTATGTTGATGATATCATTGTTACAGAGGATGGCAAGCAAGATATTCAAGGTGCTAAGGATTTCTTAGGTCAACAGTTCGTGATCAAGGACCTTGGTAGTTTACGTTACTTCCTTGGACTAGAGTTTGCCAGGAACCAGCGAGTTCTTGTGATGATCCGAAGGAAGTACGTTACAGATCTTCTTTCTGAGACAGACATGACAGATTGCAGACCCGCCATTACTCTTATGTACTCGAGCATGAAGCTCTACGATGATGACACTGAGGAGGTCGACAAGAGGAGGAACATGGATGTTGTTGGCAAGTTCATGTATGTGACCATTACCAGGATAGATATATCCTTTGCCGTGAGCAAAGTGAGCCAGTTTATGGAGCATCCTAGACATGCACATATGGATGAAGTCATATGATTCTGAGGTATTCGAAGGTCTCACCTGGCACTGGTCTTCTTTTCAGCAGAGGTACATCACTTGCCGTTACAACTTGTGTAGATGCAGATTTTGTTGGGTGTCCCAAGGATAGGAAGTCTTGTTCAGGCTTCACAGTGTTCATAGGGAATTCCGTGGTGTCTTGGAAGAGCAAGAAGCAGGCCATTCACCAACAACCCAACTTTCCATGAGAGGACCAAGCATATAGAGGTGAACTGTCACTACATTCAAGACATGATACAGAAGGGTCTCATCTCAACTACTCATGTTAGCTCCGGAGATCAGACGACATATGTACTTACTAAGGTTCTAGCTAGAGGGCCTTACCAGAGATGCTGTTCCCAACTGAGCCTGATAAATATATACTCTCTAGCTTGAGGGGAGTGTTGAGATATTTGTTATATTTCTTATCTTTTATGTATTTTCTATTTAGTCTGATTTATCTATGTAATTTTCCCAACATATTACTCTCCTATATAAGAGAACCCTAGGGTCTCATGAATAATCAAGTTATCATTTTCTCCCAACACATGATATAATCTTCATTAAACAAACAATTTTCTCCGGACGGATGGAATCACACATGAATACATGTTTGCACGTATGTTAGGGTTCAGACTTGCTGGGTCTTGCAACCCTGACTCAAGGATATGGAATTAAAAGTCTCGTCTCATGAGATGGTACTCCTCGCCATGATGATTTGGGAATATTTGAAGATGTATGCATGTTATCTAATCAACATCTTTACCAAATCCATGCCAAATAATGATCCATTCTTTGATGGCATTGCGTGTCAAAATTGTCGAGAAACTTCTGTACTTGGTCATTACCATTTTTTAATTTCGTGACTTGATGAACTTATGAAGAAGGCTCGTCATAAACACTATGATGGTCTTTCTGAATTATTACGCATAGAAAGAGGGTTCTTGGCAAAGGCCTATACTTTAAGAACAATGGTCATTTGGGCATAATCTATTTGACTCTTACCCTTAGGTTGATTATGCTAGTTTCGTTGAAGACATGTGCTCTAATACTACCTTTGACACCGTAGGGAGTAATTTGGTGACATGACACAACTAGTTCTTGTGGTGACATGGATATTTTCTCTCATAGTTGATCTCGGTATCGAAATTGTTTTTCCTATTTCGATATACTATGACAGTGATAGTTTACATTTAATCCAACCTGATAATCCCTTAAAATAGGTATAGATGTTGGTTTCACTTTAATCCTAATCCGATCACTGAAGGTAAGATGACCACTCCTTGTTTCCTCGTGTGTTTCAATTGGCTGAACAACAACAACAAAAAAAAGCCTTTTCCCATAATTAAGTAGGGTCGGCTACATGGATTCTTCGCCTCCCTTCAGATCTATCTTGGGTCAATCCCGGGCTTATATCCATAAAACTAAGATCCCTTCGTATACTTTCTTTCCAACACTTCTTGGGCCGTCCTCGCCCTCTCTTTACCGGCTCAACATCCCAACACTCGCATCTCCTAAATGGTGCATCAACTGATCTTCTTTGCAAATGACCAAACTATCTTAAGCGGTTTTCTCGCATCTTATCCTCGATCGGAGCTACACCAACTTTCTTTCTGATTGAATCATTCCGAATCCGATCTTCACGTGTGTGTCCACACATCCACCTTAGCATTTTCATTTCTGCTACAACCATTCTCTGCACATGTCTATGGTTCACAGGCCAACATTCAGATCCATAGAGCATAGCAGGTCTCACAGCTGCTTTGTAAAACTTTCCTTTAATTTTTAAAGGAATTTTCTTATCATAGGGAACAACAGAGGCTCCTCTCCACTTTAGCCACCCTGCATTTATTCTATTCGTAACATCTCCATCAATTTCCCCATCATGTTGCAAAATAGATCCCAGATATCTAAAAGAATCTCTTCCGAATGTTATCATCACCAATCTTCACCTCGATTCCTTCACCATTGCTTCCATCAAAGGAGCACTCCATATATTCTGTCTTAGCCCTACTTATACGAAATCCTTTACTCTCCAACTCGTGTATCCAAACCTCAAGCTTCTTATTTACTCCATCTCTAGTCTCGTCAATCAACACAATATCATCAGCAAATAACATACACCAAGGTAACTCATCTTGAATGTGACTTGTCAATTCGTCCATAATCAAAGTCAAAAGAAATGGACTCAAAGCTGAACCTTGATGTAAACCAATGTTGATGTCAAAATAGCCAGTCTTCCCAGACGGGATCCTTACACAAGATAAAGCCCTATCATACATGTCCTTTATGAGGTTAATGTATAGGACATGTACTTGTCTCTTCTTCAAAACTCTCCACAATATCTCTCGTGGGACAAAATCATAAGCCTTCTCCAAATCAATAAAGATCATATGGAGGTTCTTCCTTTTAGCTCTATAAATCTCCATTGTTCTCCTCAGCAAATGGATGGCTTCAATAGTTGAGCGACTTGGCATGAATCCGAATTGATTTTCTTTTACGTTAGAAACTTGCCTCAACCTTCTTTCAATTGGCTGAAAAGCTTAAAAAATGAGGTGCCTCAAGGCGGTTTCCCTAGTGGCTGAGATGAGATGTAATACATCATTTTTAGAAAATGAAATCTGTTGAGATATTTCGACATTCCATATATCTTTTATTTTATTTTATTTCCTTTTGTCTATTTTATGTAATATACCCATAAGTCTCTCCCCTATATAAGAGAGCCTAGGATTACAGGAATAAATAACGATTCTATTTCTTTCAACAAAATCAAATCCTAAAAAAAATAAGGCATCAATTGTATTTAATTATATAATAACCACATTTTCATGAAATTTTGCACCATTAAAAGGTGAGCATTCTAGTGGTCGAGACCAGATGTAATAGATCATTTTTAGAAAATGAAATCAAATTCTAAAAAAATAAAGTATCAATTGTATTGAATTATATGATAACCACATTTTCATGAAATTTTGCACCATTAAAAGGTGAGCATTGAACAATCGTATAAGGAATAAGTGCTTGGCATCAGACTTGATAAACAATTGAAAGAGAATTAAAATTAGACCAACCAATATATGTTGCACACATTAAACAATACCATAAAGTAAACTATTTATAAACAATATTGTTGGAGTATACGTCATTGTAGAGATGGGCAGGATCCAATTACCACGTCCACGTGTTTAGCCCCACATCTAGTGTTAGTGGGACTCCGGTTAGTTGGTGGGGCTATATAATAAGCCCTACATGCATTGTATCAGATGAGAGAGAAAAGTGAATAGAGAACTCAAATCCTTTGAGGCATTCTTTCGTGGTTTCATCCTGCTCCTCATGAAGTAAGGTTCCATGTTAAATCCCGACATTCTTCATGTTTATTCCATTTCTCTGATATTACGCTTTCGCATTGTCGATTCTAACATGGTATCAGAGCGTGTTCGATTCTCGGGGATTTATTATATGTTCCAGATTATATTCAAGATTTGTTGTATGCTTATGATTTGGTTGAGATTCTCGAGTATTCGCCGGTTTCAAGTTCAAGTTCTAGGGTTCAATTTTTGGAACCCTAATTTTGTCCAATAATCAAGCACGCAATTCCAATGCGTTCTAGAAATTCTAGGATTTCTATGACCCTAGAAAATTGTGATTCCAACAACGGCTTCGCCGTGAAGGTATGATCGAAGAAGAAGGCGTGAATCCATGATCTCTTGTTGCATGTATTGAGCATACACCTACGAAGATTCCAACTTGGAGTCTCTAGCGACTCCTATAATGTGAGATTTGAAACCCTAAGGCCCTAGTTGATAAAAGAAGGTACACAAGGTTCTGCAGATCTCCTCTCCAAGATCCATACCATGTCATCTTTCGGCTGTCGTCGCACGAGTTTCCAACTCCAAGCTCTCCACTGCAAGATCTAGGAGATCGACGTCATCAATCGCCACACCACCAACTGCAGATCTTCTGCAACTCCAAGTGTGGGCTTCCCTCCAGGAAGTGCCATTCCCCAATTCCGCTCTTCGATCGAGTGACGTAGGAAACCTCCATCTCCTAGACAAGCGGTGTATCGGCCATGGATCGATCTACGGTGGAGTTCAACCAACATCGGAAGGTCTTTCCTTCTACGGGTGACGGCTTCATCAGAGGATCCCACAATGGGAACCCTAATCTTCATGCCTTGAAAAGAAAGGGGCTCGATGGCCCTTTAATAAAAAAAGATTGGGGGTTGCACTGCTATAAAAAAGGAGAGAGAAGAATTGTGTTTTTTGAAGCCCGAATTGGGCTGAGTTGTATTTTTGGCCCAAGTTTGGTTGTGAGTTTTGAAAAAAAGGGGGGAAGTGTGTACAAAAAAGGGAGACGAATAAAAAAAGAAGCCGTACAAAAAAAGTAGTCGAGGAAAAAAGGAAAAGAATAGTTGACAAAAAATGGGAGAAACCGCTACTAATAAAATGATTTGTGCAAAAAAAGAAGGAAATATCCGTTAAAAAATTCTTTTAATATTGTTTCTCCCCATAGTCAGATTTTCTTCCAATTTGATCGAGGTCATCTATTCCAACCAATATGGGAGAAAGGGGGATATTATGTATAGTTCTATATATATTTTTCAGAATCATAGTCTATATTGTTAGATTCAGACTCTCCAATTCTTAAGATTTAGACTCTACAATTCATATTCAGACTACACTTAGATTGGTTCCAGAGTCTTCGGTTCGATTGCAGATTTGCGGTCATTATTTGAGAGGTCCCCATCTTTGATTTGGACTCAAGGTTTTCACGTGATCCGTAGGGACTCCGGAAAAGAGATCCCATTCTCTATGCCATCGTGTGCTAGGATTTTCATGTGGTTTCATAGAGACTCCATAGAAGAGATCCCTTTCTCTGAGCCAATAAAGGAGGGGAGACCCAATTCTCTGATGAGTAGATTTTCAGACTCCATTCTCCAGCGATCGTGGACTCCGACGAGGATGTTTTCACGACTTTTTCCTGTTTGGCCCTTCAGAGAAATGGAGCAGTTGCAGGCCAGAGTTCTCTAGGAAGAGATTTATTCCAGTTCAGTGACTCTGACAGATGCACTACACAACACATGTTCTCCAACGAGGAGACCCAGTTCAACTCATACTCCAGCCCTTTAGTTCCTCACCAGCACGACATGGGAAGCAACGTCCTCGACAACAACCGACAACAGTGTATGCGTTGAGTTGTTATTGTCTGTAGTGCCTTATATTGTGAGTTTGAGATTTCTTTCTATTTGTCCTAACTGGGCGTTGCATGCTCTAGTTTGAGGGGGAGTGTTGGAGTATGCGTCATTGTAGAGATGGATAGTTGGAACCCTCCAGGGTCCAATTACCACAACCACATGTTTAGTCCCACTTCTACTGTTAGCGGGACTCCTATATGTTGATGGGGCTATATAATAAGCCTCAAACCCATTGTATCAGATGAGAGAGAAAAGTGAATAGAAAACACAAGCCCTTTGGTGTGTTCTCCCGTGGTTTCATCCCGTTCCTCATGGAGTAGGGTTCCACGTCCCATCATATTGTTCTTCGTGTTTATTCTATTTCTCCGATATTATGCTTTTACATTGTCGATTTCTGACAAACATAATTAAGGCTGGTTTTTCCTTAATAAATTCAATTTTATGCTTCAAAAAATTCCACATAAAGGTTTGATATCAGGGCGTACACCTCGGCACTGCCTTGACTCTTCTTCAGTGTTGCCAGGAGACACCACACCCAATTGAGAGACACGCTTTACCAATGTGCCTGAGGCATATGCCTCGAGGCATGTAGGCCATGTCTTGCGGCACTTTCTACGTTATGATCGACACGCATATCTGTTTAAGAGGGGAATGTTATTTGCTATGATATCGATACTTATTTTATGATTGGGCTTACATGTAATCTCTGACCCATTTTCTTTTGAACGAGGGTCAGGCATTCATTGTAAAATCTCTCAAAAGTACGAGAAACTACGACCGACTCTTGATTCTTATTGAACTTCATTTTGTCTTAGGCTATGGAAATGCAGAAGTATGGATAAGAGGAATAAACCTAGAAGCTAATGAGATCATCTGCTATGCTTTTATCATTTGTTCATGTACTATGTCTTTTTGATTTGCTTTATAGAAAATGCTTTATACATATATTTTAATCAAAGACTCCTGTTCTTGGACCTGATGTTTATTATCCGAACCAGTCAACAAACTATCACAACTATATGTTCGTTGATTTCATTGTCGTGTTGCATAATTATACTATCTTTGTAACCTTGCCCTCTAGCACCAAAACAAGTTTGAGTAGTGAGATGAAGATGTGGAATTTTAGGATTGATGTTAAATTTGTGACAGTTCTACCTGTCACAATGGGTAACGTTAAACGGATTTGTCCCAAAGATGAGACGAGGAAAGTTACATGCTTGAATGTTATAAATCACAAATGAGCTCTTGTACGTCAAAAGCTTTTTCAATAGGCTGTCCCGTCGCACTTCTTGGTGAGAAAGAAAAGATCAAGAAAGGACTAGCCTCCCCTTAACAAAACAAGGGCACTCTCCTAGGTCCTGTATTCCAACTGTTGCTCATCCATAGGCCAGGTGGACCTTTCCTGTACTGGTCGAACAGGTTGTGATACCATCATGAAATCTTCCATTAGAGAAACCGGAAAAAACCAAATGTGTGTTGGTTTCTGTTTTTGCAATCATGAATTGGATGGTGTTGGAATCATGTAGAAAAAGTTATCGCATCATGTGTATGATTATTTTCCTGAAATTTAATTATCCTCAAACTTTTTCTAGCCATGGGCAACCACGTTCTTTAAATAATCCTCAACAATTTGGAAGTATAGTGAAGAGGGAAACGATTGAATAACATTAATGAGAGGCCTTAAGTTTCTCTTATATAGGAGATGAACTTATTGGGCAAATTACAAGACGATGACAAAAGAAATAGAAAATAAGCAAAAGAATAATAATGATAACAAATATCTCAGCACTCCCCCTCAAGATGGAGCGTAGATATCGATCAGACTCAGCTTGGAACATCTTTGATAAGGTCCTCTGGCTAGAGCCTTCGTAAGAACATCTGTTTGGTCTCCAAAACTGACATGCGTAGTGGCGATAAGACCCTTCTGTATCATGTCTCGAGTGTAGTGACAGTCCACCTCTATGTGCTTCGTTCTCTTATGAAAGGCTGGGTTGTTGGCAATAAAGAGAGCATCCTGATTGTCACATTAGAGGTGCATGGGAAGAGGCACCTCTATTGTCAGGTCAATAAAAACAGATATGACCCACATCTCTCTGTGCTAGCCTGCGCCATGGCCCTGTACTCTAACTCAACACTCGATCTGACAACCACAGTTTGCTTCTTGCTCTTCTATGAAACTAGGGAATTCCCTATGAACACAATAAAGCATGATGCAGACTTCATATCCGTAGGACATCCAACATAATCTGCATCTAGACGTGCGGTTACTGAAAGAGATGTGCCTCTATTGAAAAGAAGTCCTGCACCAGGTGAAGTCTTCAGATATCTCATAATTATATGGACCGCATCCATATGGACTGCATCCATATGTTCCTGTATGGGTTGTTTTATAAACTGACTCACTTTGCTCACGACAAAGGATATGTCGAACCTAGTAATGGTCATATAGTAGTTTGTCAACAAGTTCCCTGTACCTCCTCTTATCGGCCTCCTCAGTGTCATCATCATAGAGCTTCATACTCAGGTCAGTAGGAGTAGTGTCTGGTCTGCAATCTACCATGCATGTCTCTGAAAGAAGGTCTGTAATGTACTTCCTCTGGATCATGACAAGACCTCGCTAGTTCCTGAAAAACTCTAGTCCAAGGAAGTAATGTAAATGTCCAAGGTCCTTGGTTACAAACTACTGACCTAAGAAGTCCTTGGCACCCTGAATGCCCTGCTCGTCATCCCCTGTAACAATAATGTGATCAACATAAATAAGAATGACAATAGTACCTCTCTGGATTCTCTGAACAAACAAAGAGTGATCAACAATCGATCGCACAAACCCTTGTTGCTCTATCAGCTTTTAGAACCGTGCTCTTAGACTCTGCTTAAGACCATATATAGCCTTGTGTATCCTGCAAACCTTCTGACACTCCCCCTCAGTAGCAAACCCAGGTGGTTGCTGCATATAGACCTCCTCCTATAAATCACCATAGAGGAAGGCATTCTTCATATCAAGCTGATAAAGGGGTCAATCTCATGCCAGAACAACATAAAGTAGAATACACAAAGTAGAATAATTGGCAACTGGGGAGACGCTGATAATCCACCTATATATTTGGGTGAACCCTCGTGCCACAAGTCTCGCCTTATAGCGATCTACACTGTCATCTGCACGATGTTTCACAGTGAACACCCATTTGCATCCCACAACGGATGCGCCAACTAGAGCATAAACAAGACTCCACGTACCATGTGACTGTAGTGTGGTCATCTCCTCTTCCATGGCCAACCTCCACTGATTGTCCCGAAGTGCCTCCTGATATGTCCGTGGTATCTTCACGACCAAGGTAAACCTCCTGAAATCCTCTGACAGTTTGCTCAATGAAACCTAGGTTGCAAGCATGGAAGGTCGTATCCCGATATATCGGCGATATATCGGCGATATATCGGTATCAACAGGTCATCGATATATCGCCGATATGTCTGATATCGGGTATCGACACACAAAAAAGGCGAGCTGAATCCCGATGTCGGCGATATATCGGTATCGACATAGTACCGATATCGATACCGATATCGATATGTCCTTCCATGGCTGCAAGAGGGTTAGTAGGACATGTACGTTTCTGCTTACGCAGAGCAATTGGTACATCAATATCATCTGCCATGTCCTGAGCCTGTAAGTTTCCCTCTGGAGAGGGCACCTGCTTATCTTGTATTGAATCATGTTGCATAGACAACTCAATGGTGCCATCAGTAGAAACAATATGCTCATTACATACCTGAGGCGTACTGGATGATGGGTAAGACCTGTGAGTAGGGGAAATTGAGCGAGACCTGCGAGTAAAAATACGTGGCAACAACTGAACCACAATAGCAGTTGGGGGTGGTGGTGTTTGTGTCTGAGGAGGTGGTGGCGGAGCAGGAGTAGAGGTAGGTGGATGACCGACAGTAGGAGGTGGAGACATGTACATCTCATCGTCAGAGTCATGGAGCAAGTCTGTCACAATGTCACATGTTGGAGAAAAATACATAACAGACTCAAAGAAAATGATGTCAGCACTGATAAAGTATTTCTGCCTTAGCGAATCAAAGCAGCGGTACCCCTTCTGGGTACGGGAGTAGCTGACAAACACACACTTGACCAAGGTTCAGGAAAGCGGTATGTGTATGCGTTCGGACTGGTCACCGAATACTGATTAAGCGGTATGCGGGAGCATATGGGGGGTATATGCGGTTCTAAGCGGTTTTTAAATTTTTAATTTAAAAATAAAAAACATCTATGAATAACATTACCACTGAAGTTATGTATCTAAGTGGAGTTAAAGAGGATCTAAGAAAAACGGTTCATGATGGGTATGCATATATACTTTTAATTGCCTCATATTTAATCACAGAAAAATATTTACCATAAAAACGTCACATTATATGATTTGTAATAACAAAACTTCAATACACGTACATGCACTACATGAGCAAAACCTCAATCGGCATATATAAAAAATATTCGACGATACATTGGATATAACAACAACAACAAAGCCTTTTCCCACAATTAAGTAGGGTCGGCTACATGGATTCTTCGCCTCCATTCAGATCTATCTTGGGTCAATCTCGGACTTATATCCAAAAAACTAAGATCCTTCGTATAGTCTCTTTCCAACACTTCTTGGGCCGTCCTCGCCCTCTCTTAGCCGGCTCAACATCCCACCACTCGCATCTCCTAACCGGTGCATCAGTTGACCTTCTTTGCAAATGACCAAACCATCTTAAGCGGTTTTCTCGCATCTTATCCTCGATCAGAGCTACACCAACTTTCTTTCTGATTGCATCATTTCGAATCCGATCTTTACGTGTATGTCCACACATCCATCTTAGCATTTTCATTTCTGCTACAACCATTCTCTGCACATGTCTATGGTTCACAGGCCAACATTCAGAACCATAAAGCATAGCAGGTCTCACGACTGCTTTGTAAAACTTTCCTTTAATTTTTAAAGGAATTTTCTTATCACAGAGAACAACGGAGGGTCCTCTCCACTTTAGCCAGCCTGTATTTATTCTATTAGTAACATCTCCATCAATTTCCCCATCATGTTGCAAAATAGATCCCAGATATCTAAAAGAATCTCTCTTCTGAATGTTATCGTCACCAATCTTCACCTCGATTCCTTCACCATTGCTTCCATCAAAGGTGCATTCCATATATTCCGTCTTAGCCCTATTTATACAAAAACCTTTAGTCTCCAATGCTCCAAACCTCAAGCTTCTCATTTACTCCATCTCTAGTCTCGTCAATCAACACAATATCATCAGCAAATAACATACACCAAGGTAACTCATCCTTAATGTGACTTGTCAACTCGTCCATAATCAAAGTAAAAAGAAATAGACTCAAAGCTGAACCTTGATGTAAACCAATGTTGATATCAAAATAGTCAGTCTTCCCCGTCGGGGTCCTTACACAAGATAAAGCCCTATCATACATATCCTTTATGAGATTAATGTATAGGACAGGTACTTGTCTCTTCTCCAAAACTCTTCACAGTATCTCTCGTGGGACGGAATCATAAGCCTTCTCCAAATCAATAAAGATCATATGGAGATTCTTCCTTTTAGCTCTATAAATCTCCATTGTTCTCCTCAGCAAATGGATGGCTTCAATAGTTGAGCGACCTGGCATGAATCCGAATCGATTTTCTTTTATTTGGGAAACTTGTCTCAACTTTCTTTCGATCACACGTTCCCAAATTTTCATAGTGTGACTCATCAGTTTGATACCTGTGTAATTTGAACAATTTTGAATGTCTCCTTTGTTCTTATAAAGAGGCACCACGATACTCCTCCTCCAATCTTCAGGCATTTTCTTGCTTCGCCAAATAACATTGAATAGATTCGTAAGCCAAGTCAAACCACGCTCACCTAAAACTTTCATACTTCTACAGGGATGTCATCCGGTCCAACACCTTTCCCATGTCTCATAACCTTCAAAGCATCCTCTACTTCTTTTCTTTGTATTCGTCTATAGCATGCACGATTCAAGTAACTTTCACTACTAGCTAGATCACCCAAAGTGATCTCTCTATTTCCTTCTCCAATGAAAAGTTTATGGAAGTATTGCTCCCATCTAGTCTCTATATCCTTCTGAGTAACAAGCACGTGACCTTCCTCGTCCTTAATGCATCTCACTTGAGAAAGGTCTTTGGTCTTTCTTTCTCTTGCTTTGGCCAACCTGAATATATCCTTCTGGCCCTCCTTAGAGTTGAGATTTTTATACAAAACCTCATAAGCTTTTGACTTAGCTTTGCTTACAACATTCTTTGCTTCCTTCTTCGCTATTTTATAGTCTGTGACAGTTTCCTCTGTTCTATCCTTAGACATAGCTTTAAAGCAAGCTCTTTTAATTTTTAGCTTCTCTTGCACCCCTTCACTCCACCACCAAACCTCCTTTTGACCCGGAGCTCCTCCTTTTGACTCGTCTAGCATCTCTTTGGCTACCTTTCGGATACAAGATGCTACTGCCTCCCACATCTCGTTTGCACTACCGCTACAATCCCAAGATAAGTCTTCTAAAACCTTCTCCCTGAAGCTTGATTGCTTCAGCGGAAGATTCCACCACCTAGTTCTAGTGATCTTAGGAACCTTCCTTTTCTTTACTTGCCCTTTTATTTGTAAATCCAAGACTAACAAGCGATGTTGGGTTGTCAAACTCTCTCCAGGGATTACTTTGCAATCTTTGCAACACAACCGATCTCTTATCCTCAACGCAAAGTAATCGATCTGTGTTCTAGTTGAGCCACTCTTATAAGTAATTAATTGCTCCTCCCTCTTCTTGAAAAGAGTGTTTGCTATGAAAAGATCATATGCAGTTACAAAATCCAGAATGACTTTTCCCTCTTCGTTTCTATCCCCAAAGCCATGTCCTCCATGCACACTTGCATACCCTGAAACATCTTTTCCCAGATGTCCATTAAGATCTCCACCTATGCAAACCATCTCTCTTTGTGGGATTCCTTGTAAAATCTTATCCATATCCTCCCAAAAAGCTTGTTTAGTCCTTTCATCTAAACCAATTTGTGGTGCATAAACTGAGATGATATTCAGAATTTCTTCTTCAAGCACCAACTTTAGCAAAATGATCCGATCCCCAAATCTTTGCACCTTAACCACACAATCCTTCAAATCTTTATGAACAACCACTCCAACACCGTTTCTGCCCTTATCTTTACCTGAATACCAAAGTTTAAAGCCTGTCTTCTCGATCTCCCTTGCTTTCTCTCCAACCCATTTAGTCTCTTGAAGACATAATATATGAATCTTCCTTCTTTCTATTGTATCCACTATCTCCATCAATTTTCCAGTTAAAGTACCGATATTCCAACTACCAATCCGTAACTTCCTTTGCAATCTCTTTTGGACTAACTTCTTTACTCGCATGCGTCCATTATGCGAGAACCCTTGCAAATTCTGGACTGCATCCGGGCGGTGATGCAGCGGAACTAGCTTATTTACCCGCATGCGTTCCTCATGCGAGAATCCTTGCAAAATTTGAACTACATCCAGGCTGCGATGTAGCGGCCCTTGCCAATTTTTCATTGCATTCGGGCGATGCAACGCGTCGCAAGTAGGGAACGCCCCAACGAAATCTGTATGTTTGCTTAAATCCATGTTTAAAAGATCCGAACAATTTCGAGATAAATTCATAAATAGTGTTCTTAGAAGAATTTAAGAACACTATTTACGAATTTATCTCTCCTGCGTTGGCTGCCGGCTACCTAACACGCAACCCTCCTCATTTACCCGGGCTTGGGACCGGCCATGGCTCAGTTATACATAATGGTATAACGCATATACTCATGAATATAATACATGAGAAAAAATAAAACGTTGCATATACATAATGGTATAATGCATTGCAATTGTATAGAAATGCTTGTCATATTCTAACAAATGAATGAAGAGGCATTATTACAGAATTAAGGGCCTAAATAAGAAGATTGAAAAGTTGGAGCTGCTGGAGCAGTATGCGGGGCATATGTGGGGAGGGCGCATAATGCACTGATTCAAGTAATCAGTGCGGTCTGCTCGTCGCACGGGCATATGCGGCCGCATATGCGGCCCGTGCGGCTGATTTAGTGAACACTGCACTTGACAACTCGAGGAGAGAGCATGTCACGACCTACAGAGATATCATGAACAAAGGCAACAGATCCGAATACATGAGGTGTAAGGGTGAAAAGATCCTTCTCTGGAAACACGATCGAGAAAGGAATCTTCTCTCCCAACACATACGAGGGCATACGGTTCACCAAATAACAAGCAGTAAGGATATCATCGCCACAGTAAGCGTGAGGACCACGACTCTATATCAACAAAGTTCTAGTCACATCAAGTGATGGTGTTTGCCCTCGGCAATACTGCTCTCTTGTGATAAACACATGAGGTCTGGTGAACTGCCATGAGATCTAAGAAACTCAGAAAGTTGTAAGGTGCAGAATTCCAAAGCATTATCAGAATATAGATATTTGACATTGGCAGAAAAAACATTCTTTATCTCATTAATAAAATACTTGATTACAGATCCAAGATCCAACCTCAGACTTGTTCTTCAATAAAAGACCCAGGAAAGTTTAGAAAAATCATCGATAACAAATGAATAAAAATGGTGTCCCTGGTGATCAGGAACACGACTCAGACCCCGAATGTCTAAATGAAGGAGCTCAAATAACTGAGAACCGCTTTGACTCTGACGGGATGGAAAAGTGGAACAATGATGCTTCTTCACAAGCTGACATGCCTCACACTGAAAGGAAGATCTCGTGGAAATCCGAGGGAGAACATGCCATAGCTTTTGCAGATGAAGTTTGAAAAAACGAAAGGCAGAAGAGGCGTTTTCCCTGGAGGCGAGGCGAGGCGTAGCCTCGAGGTGTAAGACTCAGTTTGTATAGGAAAATACTTACAAAAAATATAATAGATATATTTACTGATGAAATTATCTAAATTGACATACATGTAATATAACATTGTAATATAAGATGAAATTACGAAGATAAGATAGCGAAAGAAAGGATATGTAAATTTCATAAACCTATCTACTAAATTTCTACCCATCCAAAACCGTATATTACATCGTTTATTATGTCACCTCTCTTAACACAAGCTTTTCTTTAAGCTTTATGGATTGTGTATCTAAAAGTGTAATATTAAGAATTTATTGAAAATATTAGATAATTTTAATGCTCAATATGAATATGAACAAACTTAAACCTCCAAGCGTTCATCTTATAAATATATATATCATAGACAACTATACATTTATAAGCATCTAAAACTACCAATAATACAATTCAAATCTTTATAAAATGCTTTAGTATTCAGAAAACACCGCACAGACCGCCTTGTTCCGCTTCGACCGCCTCACCATCTTAGACCACATCGACCTTCTGAGGAGTACGCCTCGAGGTTAAAAAGGCCCACCCCGTTCCATCTCGACTACCTTGAGGCTAGCCTTTTCATACCATGTCTGTAGAGGAAGGTGACCAAATTGAAGGTGCCACAAATATGGAGAGACTGGTCCAGTAGATATAGTAGAAACACCAGCATGAGGAGATTGGACCAGTCTGTAGAGCCCCCGCTGCTCACGGCCACATCCAATCACCTTGCTTGTGAGTATGTCTTGAAACACGAGAGACGAAGGGTCAAAGATGGCACGAGAATACATATCCTTAGTGATCTGACTAATAGAAAGTAAATTCATCTGAAAGGCAGGAACATATAAAACATTCTGAAGGTGCATGGACGGTGTCAAATGCACCTCCCCTATCCTATAATAGGTAAGTGGTCACCATTAGCATTGACAACCCATTTGCCAGGTGGTATAGTCCTGTAGGACCTCAGCTGCGCTCTATCTCCACACAAGTGGTGAGAAGCACCAAAATCCATAATCCACTCTGTCATGTCTGCATTAGCAAGGACCTAAATGTCGGTTTCGCTCATCATTTCGGTATCGACCAAAACAGAATTTCAGTGGAATTTCGATTGGAATTTCGGTCATTTCGGTCATTTTTTGTACTAGGACCCTCATATTTCGCTCATTTCGGTCAAATTTCGATTTCGACTGGATATCGATATTCGACAGAATTCGACCGAATTTCGCTGAAATTTGAGGCCATGTGCATTAGTACTACAAGTAAAGCATCGGTTATACCTATGGAGCTCGAAGAGGCTCTGGCTGCGGCTATGGTATCTGTAGTGGTGGTGACAACAGTAGGAGTCATGATCTCTTGAAGAGAGACAATATCATCTAGGCAAGGATCGGCCTGGGAAGTTGAAGTCTCTGAAGACACACTCTGTTCCGCTACTCGACCAGAAGCAGGATATCCATGCTTCTGGTAACATGTATCCTCTCCATGTCCAGGCTTACGATAGTAGGTGCAAGGATCATGCTGGTGTCCACTGCCTCTGCTTCGAGAGGTGCGTCCTCTGGACTGGCCCCACCTTGACCACGAGAAGCAGCCATCGCTGAAGAGGGTGGAGTAATGGCTGTCGAAGGCATGATGATCCTGCTACGACGGCTATAGGCCTCCTTTATAGGAGGTATGGCAGCTCCAGTAAGAAGTTGAGTATGCACAACATCATACTCTGTATCAAGTTCAGCCATAAAGGCTCCAATCATCATGGGGTTCCTATACGTCTTCTGTTGCTCAATAGATGTTGTAATAGGCATGTAGCTATTAAGCTTCTCAAACATGCCACATAGCGAAGAGTAGTAGGCATGCAAATGGCGTCCATTCTGCTTGGTATTGTAGATATCAAACTGTAGCTGGAGAATCTTGACCTCACTCTTCGCTTGAGTATAGGTAGATGTCAAAGTGTCCCACATCGCCTTGGCGGTGGGTTGAGTCAGAGTATCATTGGCTATCTCTGTAGTGAGGATCCCACAAAGCCAAACACGCTCATACGTAGCATCATCTTGCTTCCAAGAGGCATTTGCCCTTGTTTTATCCATTGGCTCCGGATCTATCAGGATGTGCTCCTTATTGCATTGCATGAGGGTAAGAAACTGCATGGACCACAACCCATAGTCGGTCCCATTCGTCTTAGCGATGGGAGCCGGGCTCTTAAAGGCTCCGGACGAAAAAAATTTCACCCTTGTTCTTTGACGTGATGGAAAAACGGCTAAACAATGGAACTCAACTGGGGAGTAGACCGATATGAACGAGTCTACACGATTATATAGAGGGTTGGTTGTACGTGTAGACTCATACAACCATCCTCATCAATCTCCGCTGCTTGCTAGGGCCGGAAAACGTGATTTATAGACATGAAATTGCGTTTTCCGGTCAAAATCAGACCGATTCAATCTGCAGATTGAGTCGCAGAGGTGCATGGAGATGTACGGGAGGTATTGCAATGGCCTGGGAGGGTCGTTAGGTGACCACCGCCGGTCTTGGCGTCCGGGAGCGACCAGGGGACGGCCTGGGATCAGTTCCCAGCACCTCATGCGGCGGCGGGGGGGGGGGGGGGTGCTGAGAGGGACCTGGCGGCGGTCTGGGATCAGTTTTCGGTGCCGCACAATGGTTGGGAGGGTTTGGAGGGACCTCGACAGCTCCTTTGGGACCTGACGGTGTCCAGGCGTGGAGGGGTGGCGACGCGGTGGCACGGGGAGGAGGGGGACGGGTAGCGTTAAGGTTGGGTTGGGATACGGGAATTCCGGTATAAGGCCGCCACTCCAATACCATGAAGAGGGAAAAAGATTGAATAACATTAATGAGAGGACCTAGGGTTCTCGAACCTATTGGGCAAATTACAAGATGAGGACAAAAGAAATAGAAAATAAGCATAATAATAATAAGAAAATAATAAGAAGAAGAACAAATATCTCAACATATAGATACAAAGAATAACAAAATCATTACATTTTTATGCATAGAACAAAATTGGATTTTGAGCTTAATAGCATACATTGTCATGTGCATAAAAGAGAATTGTAGCCACCTATCTGTGCCACTAATAATGACATATCAGTATAGTTGTAGATATGAGACCAATATCATTACACAAACTATCAAAAGTATCATTGTTACAAAAGAAAACATCATCATTGGATCATATTTTATCGTAAACAGGACATGCAACTAAGTAGCACAGTTGTTTGAGAGTTGTGCATAAAAACTTACAAGGTTACGTGATTGCTGGAAACTTTGAGGACATGGAAGGCCATTATAGTTCTGTAGAGGCACAGTGTTTGTAAGGGCGCACGGTAATAGTAGATAAAAGAACTTGGAAGCACAACACAACATTCTAATGGCCCATGTAGCAAGGGTATGCTTTGCATGGAATTGCAGGGGCAATAGTACAAAAGCTGGAAATTGTGCGATGGTGCATTATTGCAGAAATGGTCTGGAGGCAGGGAAGTCATGGAAGATGGTGTATCGTTGTTAGAACAACGAGGGGGGAGGGGGGCAATGATGTGCTAAATAATGACAGATGGGAAGAAGCGAGTCTATAGATGGGGACAAGCCGTGCGACGGAGGTGGATGGCTGACTGCTTTGCCACTTCAAGTGCGATGAAGGAGGTGCCTTGCTGAAGCAGGAGCAGCTTGCTGCTTCACCACTGCAGGAGCATTGGGGGATGACTTGCCGTTGCAGGGGTGGCAGAGGGGATGACTTGCTAAAATCCGCCATAGAGCATGCTTTAGTGGTGGACTGGTCTTTCAAAAGAAGCTGAAAACTATCTAGAAACTAGAAATATTGCCATTATTTAACCAATTAATTAAAGTAAATGATGAAAAGAAAATATGAGAGAGCCATTAATGAGAGAAAACCAGTTGATTACTGTAAGATCACGGAATCGATTGGCTCTGAAACAGCTTGGGTGAAAGGAAAAATCTCAATTGTACATGAAGTTAAAGGAAGATGACAACAACGTACTACATGAATGACAGATAGGAAGAAGCGGGTCCATGGCTTTCTGGATGGAGCAGGATGGCTTGCGGGGTTTGCCACTTCAAGTGCGTCGAAGGGGGTAGCTTGCTGCTGCAGGAGAAGCTCTCTGCTTCACCACTGCAGGAGCACCAGAGGGATGGCTTGCTGTTGCAGGAGCGCCACTCTGCCAGAGGTTGCATGTGCAGTGGTGTGGGTAGCGAGCCAATGTAGGAAGATGTAAGGGGACAAAATGGCAGTGGTCTGTAGGTGGTGGGTGTCCATGGGTCAACTAGGTTACAATAGAGAAGAAACAGTAGGATCGTATTAGTTTATTTATTTATTTATGGTAAGGGTCGAACCTATTGGTTTAATTTTTCATGTTTGTAAAAAACTTGCCATCCGTGGTTTCACTGCTTTTTTTGCGGAAATGATGGGATTACCCTCATTTACAGATCCATCCAAAAAATATACTACGAAGTTATATTACAGGTATCCGTGGTTTCATTGCTTCTTGTTATGGACCATAGAGTTCAACCGATTTGGTTTCAGTTTCCAGTTCAACCAGTCGGTCTGGGTCGTTGCTTAAAACCCTGCTTGGGCCAAAAGTTCTATTACAAGTATGCATCCTGTTCATTTAAGGATGTTGGTTGGATTCCATATACATCAAATCAATTGTGTCTCTGTGTTCTTTCTTGTGTGTTTCTAACCCCATTGAGGGCCAAATAGAGGTAGATGCAGCCAAGTTGTCTTCTGTGGTTGCAATAGAATGATTTTACTGTTAATTTTTTTATGCTATGGTAAAACCCAAGCCTGACTTGTTATTTTTCCATATGCATAAATTAACTTTCATGTCCTTTGTTGGTAAACATTTTCTGTTTGTCCTTTTGCAATGATCTGTGGTGTTAGAAACTGCTTATGCTTCTCTTGATATTCCTTTTAAGTTCGATTAATTTGTATGGCAGATGATATCAGTTGAGCAATGACTGAGGGGTTCACATCCAATTTGTTTCTGATGTTTTGGACATGGCACCTTCCATGATCTCTCGTCTTTCACAGTTATGGCCCTTCTCTTTATTTAATCCTGATGACTTGAAAATTTCAAACAGGCTAGTTAGTAGGCTTTCGATTCCTGAACAGGCAAAACAGTTTGTATTTGCCATCCCTGGAACTGAAAAGGGATATGCAATATATATATTGGCTGTACAGAACTTATCGGAGCAGTCAGTCAGGGATGCTGATAATCTCATTAAGGAAATTCAACCGGAAGCTGTTGTCGTGCAGGTTTCTCCTTCATCACTTTCGGATATCTTGGCTGAGGGTGAACAGTTGGACAATTTAACTAACTTGGTACCAACATCTTCATATGGAGTTCTTAGAAGATGTTTCAATGACAAGATCAACAGACCACAGTATGAAAAACTAGCAGGTAGTCTAGTTTTGAGAGAGATTTTTGGGACTGGATTCCATGGGCATCTGTTGGCTTCAAAGAGGGCTGCAGAAGAGGTGGATGCACAGTTTATGCTACTTGAATATCCAAGTGACAGCTTTGGTATGCCCTCAAATACTGAACAAATCTGAAGGTCATAGAAGATCGGCTCTAGTATCTAAATTCCTTGTTCCTCAGGGTGCAAGTCCTTGGATATTCCCTAGTAAAAGCAAGTTGCGCATGTCAGATCCTGTGCATTCTCAGATGCTGAAGTTGGTATCCCAGTCTCTTTCCTTGTCAATGCAAAATTCAATTTCCTCGGTATCAGACAGGAAATCGGAACAGAACTCAGAGGATTGTCAGCCGATAATGAATTTCCAGGCACCGTCATTTGCACATGCTTTATATCAACTACTAGCAGACTTGCATGATATATTTCTTAACCTCCCATCTATCAAAATTGCGCTAGTGCATGCACAGAAGATATTGTCTGATATTGACAAAGGTGTACATGTTGATGCTCAACTCTTGACTGAAGTACATAATTTTCGCGTGGCAATCGAAGGTCTGAGGATAGCTTTAAATAGTGCATCTCGCTGTCCACTTGACCAGCAGAGGGAGAATAAACTGGAATATGACCTCCTCCCACCAGAAGAGAAATGCAATGCCCTGTTTGCACAAACTCTTCGGAGCCAGGCAAATCGATACAAGTCTGTAGTGGCTGTAGTTGATGCAGGTAGCTTGTGTTCTCTTAGGAAGCACTGGAATACTGTGATTCCAGCGGAGGTTTCTCTTCTCTCTGAAGGGCTTTTTATCAAATTGTCTGAGGAAACTGGGCATGTGGATGGACCGGCATTTGAAGAAGCAAACCGAAAGAGGCTTCTAGCCGATACTCCTATGGTGGCAGTTGGGGCAGGGGCGACGGCTGTCATGGGTGCATCTTCTCTGTCGAAAGCCCTACCAGCTTCCACCCTGGTGAAGCTAGTCTCTTACAAAATCCCTGCTATTTTTAAATTCGGGTTTGCCCATATCCAGAGATCTGCCGCAATTGGACTTAGCAAGATCCTGACATCTTCAAAAGTCATAGCACCTGGAGTTGCAAGCAAGGCTTCTGGATTGAAAATATCAGCTTCTGCCGAAAAAATACGGAGAGTGACCCATGGCTTTATTGCTTCGGTTGAAAGGACAAGCTTGTATGCAATGCGAACTGCATTCTACGAAATAATGCGAAAGAGAAATGTTCGTCCTTTTCGATTTGCTCCGTTGGCAACATTTGTCGGCAGCACAGCAACTTGTGCGGGTCTTGTGGTTTACGGGGATGGGATTGAGTGCGCAGCAGAGTCCATTCCCTCAGCTCCTGTGATTGCATCCTGGGGTCGCGGGCTTGAAAGCTTGCATCGGGCATCCCAGCTAGTGGGTCAGACCAACAGGACTAGGATTCAAGAAACATTGCAGTCTCTGATGTACAATCTGAAGAAAATGAAAGTTCAGTAAGATTGAGCTATTATGATGTCATTATTTACTGTACGTCTACTTTTTCCTGTATATAGATTTTCGAGTTTTTTTGTTGGAGGCGACCATAAATTTTCGAGAAGAGATGCAGATAGGTTCCTTAAATTGTTCATTCTGATTCATAGCGAACTTGGCTGTGCACTTGCTGAAAGGTTATATGCATGTATTGTTGGGCACCCACTGCGACGAGCTTACGACTACTTAGCATTGTAGTCCTTGCTGTTCAGTTAGAAAATATGTTGCCAATTGAGGATGAGTCAAGTGTCTGCCCTTCGAGTTTGTAATGTGGGACGAGGCCGCCTTGGTTAAGTTGAGGTGTATTGACTTTGGATTAAACCATGCATGAGCTACTATCACCTAAGGAAGAGTGTATTCTTTTATATAGCAGGGATGTTCAGACATTCCATATATTCTATACTTGCACATCTATCCCACATATTTCATATCTTTGCAAGGATCTTTGCAGAAGTGGTCCGTCTTGCACTGTATGCCCCTGTTGTCCAGCAAATTGTTGAAGTTCGGCGGTAAGGACTACGACATAATTCAGATATTTATCAAATAATCCTTGAAGGGAAAAACACAGTTATTAGAGCCTCTCATATTCTTCCTTTTTTCTCCTCCTTGTTTATCTTCTCCCCCTCCTTGCCATCTCCTCCGTCCCTTCATCTTCATCCCTCTTTGCATCTCCTAAGGTACCTATCTCTTGTGTGGCGACTCTTCTAGCAAGATTTGCCACTTTTCCTCCCCTTATTCCCCCCTCCCCACGCACTTGGCCTTTTCTCCTACATCTCCTTCCTCGCTAAAAACATCGACCTCCTTTGCCTCCTCCCTAAGAATATTCCCATGTTTTGTCCCGCCCCATCTCCCCCGTAAATCTCCTTCTCTCCTCCCTCATTGCTTCCCTTCTCCTCTCCTTCCTTCTCAACACATCCACTTACACTGTAACCCCACTTGTTGATGATCACTCCATTCGCATCTACTTGCTTACCTTTCTGTGAAACTATTAAATAGAATTGCGATGTCAAAAGAAAAGAATGAAATATAAATTTATCGAGGTGGGGGAGAAAGTCACAAAGATCTTGTTTTTTCTATTAAGTTTCTCTTAAGAGATACAAGATGCGTGGGATGCTTTATATAGCCTTCATTAATACACCAATGTTCCAACAACAAAGCTGGAAAGCTGTAGCTTGTTAAGGAAGAAGATGCTCAACTCATCTTCATTCGAAACATCTTCCAAGGAGGTGATAGGAGAAGTCGTCAACGTGTTCACTACTTTGAGGATATCTACGCCGAGAAGATATCACTGGCAGGAGATACATGCATGAAATGGATGCCTGGTGAAGACAACTGGTACGCAGTAGAAGGGTTGTAGAATTTATCTTCATGCAATCAATTGATGGCCAACAATAACTTGAGATGATCCCAAGCTTAGAAATCCATCATATTAGCTGATGTCGAGCATCAAAAGTATAGTGATCATTTCCCGTGCAAAGACCTATATGGAAAATTCGAGAAAAGTCCTCCAGATGGAAGTCATCATCACTTCTCTCTTCTGGGGACCTTATGGAATAAGTCCCTCGTACATGGATTTTAAGAAGTGGGTTCTCTCACAAGTGAGTCCAACAACCTCTTTTTTCTTTGCTCTTCTCCCTTTTTTCCCTTCCAACAAAGTAGTAGCTTGGTTTGATCCCACGCCATGGGAATAGATGGGATACATGGCACTTGTGCCCAAACAAAAGAAAATATGAAAATAATATAACTTGGATTGCATCGCGAGGGATTGGAATGAATCAATAGGAGTGACTAGAATGTGTTGTGGATGGTCATGCATGCCAAGTGACTACGGGTTGTTGAGATTTATGATGTGAAAACTGGTTGGCTGGATACTAATAGAGAGGATTGCTGATGTGGCGAATTTCTCTCATGCCTTCTGATTGGTTGAGGGCTGGTGTGTTGTATTGTCGAGATGTCTGATCTCCCTCCTGCATCCTGATTGGTTGAGAGGCATTGGGCTAGATTGCAGAGACGCCTGATCCTTCTCCTGCATCACGATTAGTTGAAAGTTGTTGGGCTAGATTGTTGAGATGCTTGATCCACTTCCTGCATCCTTATTGGTTGAAAGTTGTTGAACTAGATTGCTGAATACAATTGTTATTCTTTTCTTGCGATATAAAAGGGACATTGGGCATCATATATCGTATCCCAAAATCATTCAAGCAATAATGGTGGTTTGTGTGATGTTTGATTGTATCTGTCCCCAACAATTAATATCAGTGCCATGATTCAGAGATAAACCTCTAAACATATGGCAGAAGAATCAAGGACATATGTCGAAAGTTTCAATAGATCGAACTTCACGTTCTAGAAAATACAGTGCCGAAGATATTCGGTACCATAAGGATCTCTACCTTTAAACCGAAGGGAAGAAGCCCACGACCATGGATGATGATGAGTGGAAGGTCCTCTATCGAAAGTCCATGAACGGTAAGACTCACGCTTGCGCCATTGGCAGCTTTGAATATCACAAAGGAGACGACGATGGTGAATTTTTTCAAAGTCCTTGAAAGATGTACAAGCCATCAACATCGAATAAGGTTTATTTGATAAAAAAGTTTTTCAATCTAAAGATAAGTGAGAACTCCGTGATGGCTTTACACTTGAATGTTCTAAATAGCATCATCAACCATTGAGTCTATGAAGATCTTGTTTGATGATGAGGCCAAAGCCCTTCTACTTCTTTCTAGTTTACATGATAGTTACATAGTTTGAATGCATAAGTTGTAACGGTTAATAACTCCTTTAGTTCTGCAAAGTTGAAATTGGAAGATGTTGTTTGCCTTCTTCTTGGAGAAGAGGCACGACAGAAGACGTCCGGAGAAGAACAATCAAGGAAGAGGCATGAAGAGCTACATTAATCAAAAGCATTTAAGAGGAAAATCCAAATTCAGAAATCCGAAGTTCGTGGTCTGGTGGAATTACAATCAAAAATGGGCATTACAAGAGAGAATGCAAGGATCCAAAAAGCAAAAGGGAGAATACGATGAAGGTAAGAATACTGTGAACTTATTAACGATGAGAATAGTGATTCTTTAATATGTATTGCAGATGTTCAAAGTGAGTCCTGGATTGTGGACTTTGGAGCTTTATTTCATACCCCCACAAAAGGACATCTTCCAAATTTATGTGAAAGGTGATTTTGGAAAGGTGTACTTATGAGATGATGAATGCTGCAACATAACAAGAAATGGAGGCATTGATTACTCCCAACTCAATGACGAGGTCTTAAGATTGAAGAATGTTAGACACATACCTAATCTAATAAGGAATCTCATATCCGTTGAAAAACTATCGGAAAGTGGTATGGTGACATCATTCGATAAAGATTCGTGGAAGATGTCCAAGGGATCATTAATTCATGGCCAGAAGGAATCCTATTATAGGATAAATGTTCATGATGTTAGCACTTGGCATATACGACGTGATCACATGAGTGAAAATAGAATGAAATTCATACAGAATAAGTGAAATTGTTAGCGTTGCATATTGATGGTCAAGACATCTGTGAAGATCGTATCTTGGAAAAGTAGAAGAAATTCAGTTTCACAAAAAAATGCAAGAATACAAAAAATCTAAAACAATAGAGTTGATTCATACATACGCATGAGGACCATCTCAAGTACCATCCGTTGATGTATCTTAATATTTCATTACTTCCATTGATGATGTAACTAAAAAAATTGAGTTTATTTTATAAAACATAAATCCAATATATTTGAGACCTTCGAGATGTGTGAGGCTTTAAGTTGAGAATGAGACGTATTTAAAGTTGAAATATCTCCAGTCAGATAATGGGAAAAATGTTGTCATAAAGAGTTTGAATACTATTGCACAAGAACGAGATCAGGAGATTGATAACAATCCCAACAAAGCCCAAACAGAATGATGTTGTTGAACACATGAATAAGATTTTTCTAGAGCACGTGAGAAGCATGGGGATACATGCATGTTTATCCTAGCTACATTGGGTTGGTGCAGTGAATACAACAACATACTTAATCAATCAAGATCCATTTGCTGGATTAGATGGAGAACTTCCAGACAGAGCATGAACAATAAAGTAGGTAACACTCTCATTTACATGTCTTTGGATGTACAACTTATGTTGATGTTGAGCAAGATCACAGAGGAAAGTTTGACCCCAAAGCAAGAAAGTGCATCTTCATTGGGTATGACACATATAAGTAGATACCTACAGATATTGACAGTGGGATTTGGAGAACAGAAGGACCGCTATAAGCATTGATGTTACATTCAATGAGTTGGCATTTTACGAGGATGGGCTGACAAAGAAAAGAAAACTGAATAAATGGACTATGTGGAGTCTGATGAAACTCCTGAACGAAAAACATCACAACCAAATAACGAGAATGTGCAGCCCATCGTACATAATAATCCACAAACTCTCGTGCTACGGAAATCTTCCAGAATCAACAAACCCACTGTAAGGTATTCGCCTTCCTTTAATTATTTATTACTGATTGATAATGGTGAGAATGAATGTTTTGATGAAGTGCTATAAGGTGAGACATGCTTTATATAACAAGTGGGTGTATAGGGTGATGAAGAAAGTTGATGGTACCATGAGATACAAGGCTCGATTAGTGGCAAAAGTCTTTCAACGAAAAGCATGAGTCGATTTTACAGAGAGCTTTGCACCTAGTGTAAATGTTTCAACCATAAGTGCAATACTGAGTGTTGTTGCAGCAGAAAACCTACATTTTAAATTTTAAAAAAACATTTCTCCGTTGAGATCTTAAAATGACATCTGCATGCAACAATTCAGAGGGCAATGTAGCTATTGTAAAGGGAAGACATGGTATGCAAGTAGAAAAAACCTTTATGGTACAAAAAGTATGATGATTTTATGGCAAACATAGGATTCTGTAAATGTCACATTGACCATTGTTGCTACTTCAAGAAGCTAGGTATATCTTGTATCATTCTATTGTTGTACGTCAAAGACATGCTTGTTGCATCTTCGAACAAGGAAGAAATAAAATGTCAAGGCAATATTGTCAAAAGGGCTTGAAACGAATGATCTTCGTCCTACAAAGAAAATTCTTGTGATACAGATTAGCAAAGACAAGAAGAATAAGAATATGTGATTGTCTTAATCAGAGTACATCAAAAAGATAATTGAGACATTTAATATGAAAAATGCAAATACTACTCAAACACCTCTACGGAGGCACTTCATACTTTCAAAGGAGAAAAAACCTATTACGAAAGAGGAGCATGAATAATGTCCAAAGTACCCTACCATTCTGTTATTGGTATTTGATGTACACAATGGTTTGCATAAGACTAGACAACTCCCATGTAGTGAGAGTTGTGAGCATATTAATGGTGAAACCCTTGCAGGAACATTGGGAAGTTGTGAAGTGAATTGTACGATATCTGAGAGGTACCTCTAACATGGCATCGTGTTTTGAAAACATTGACATTTCTATTCTAGATTTCATGGAGTTATTTTGCAGGTGATATCGATGGCAAAAAAAACACAACAAGTTATGTCTTTACCTTGGGTAGTGGAGCCATTAAGTGACCATCTCAACCACAGAAGCAGAATATGTGACAACAATAAAAGCTTGCGACGAAAAGATATAGTTGAAGAACTTGATGAAAGAACTAAATAAAGAAAGTGAAGATTGAAATTTGAGTTGAAGAAGATCCACACATTCGAAATCATGCTGATATGTTCACCAAGTCCATAATGTTATAGAAGTTGAAGACATGTTCAACTTCTATTGGTTTTCAACTATAGAAGACAAGGGGAAACTTACATCAGGACCATTGATGATGATCCACGTATGGAAGTTGCATCATGTACCACAAATTAGCCTTCAGGTGGGAGATTGTTGAATTTTATTCTGTGAAAACTGGTTGACCGAGTACTAGTGGAGAGGATTGCTAATGTGGATGATCTCCCTCCTTCATTCTGATTGGCTGAGAGTTGATGGGTTGGATTGTTGAGATGTTTGATCTCCCTCCTGCATCCTGATTGACTGGGAACTATTGGGTTGGATGTTCCTCTTCTTGCATCATAATGGTTGAGAGTTGTTGGGTTGGATTTTTGAGATGCTTGATCTGCCTCTTGAAATCATAATTGGCTGAGAGTTGACTGTAGAGATTGCTGAATACATCGGATATTCTTTATTTGCAGTATAAAAAGGGCCTTGGGGCATCACATATTGTATCCCAAAATCATTCAAGAAATAATAGAGAGAGTTTGATATGAGTTAGTGGAGTTGACACATTGGCGAACTACTATAAATCCTCGTCTTGTACAATTATGCGTGCTTGCTTTTCTGATCATGGTTCTATTCATTAGTTCTTGATCATATCCGTCCCCAACAGGGTCACAACACATAAGGATTTTATCATAGTGGATGAGTAAGAATTGCATGCTTTACTTGTTGGAGGGTTTCAAATTGGAGCTGTGGGAAGCTGAGGCAGGTGGGGGTTGCCGAACTAGGGAAGATGGATGGTGAAGATGTATAAGGGTAGGATGGGTTGAAGCAGATTTTGTGGGTGTGCTTGGTGATGAAGTGTTTCGGTTTAGATCAGAGGATTTCAAATGGTGAAGCATAGAGGTGGATCAGGTCATCGAGCATGTTGAGCGAGCTCGAGGAGGAGATCAGGAGAAAGGGGAGGGTTACTATGAGGGGGTGAGGATAAGGAAGAACATGATGATTGGGGCCTCAAGGCTTTCAACTTAAACTAGAAATTAAGTATGGACATGGAAATTGGAAAATAACATTGAGTAACTATTGTATTGATTTTTATCTAAATTAGATGCTTATAATCATTCTATCAATAAGGTGTCTAATTTGACATATGTAGACACTATGTTGTTATTATCTTCGATGGAAGAATTGCATGTGTGAGATTGGATTGAAATTTGACAAGATACTCATATATAGTGTTCTTTGACCTATATTCTCAATACAAAATATTGCGCGTACACATGTTTATGTGTCTTTATGTTGTCGACACCAAAGGGGGACAGAGTAGTGTGAATGACAAAGATAGATGCGAGATTGATACGTCAAAAATGACCTCAAAAAAGATAGTGATACCTGCTTCACTTTCGACAGTGGATGTTTAGAAGAATGATACTATTTAACTCCTTCCACTAAGAACTTATTTTTTTGAACGATATAAATTGCTATATAAGTGGACATTTTTCAATGTTTAGGTTTTGCTTTTTACTCAATGTTCGAGATATCGTTATCTTAATGGTCAAATTCTATTGAGAATATATCGAGATATATCAATGGAAATCTTTGATATATATATATATATATATCGATACATACATACATACATACATATATATGTACATATATATATATATATATATCTATATATATATATAGAGGGGGGGGCGATCCTATGAGATGGTGAGATGGGAGATTCTGAGCCACTAGTTTCAGCCAGGAGAGAGAAATCAGGAGAGAGAAGGTTGAAATTAGTGGTCCAGAATCTCCCATCTCACCAAATCTCATCTCATAGGATCACTCCTCATATATATATATATATATACACACACACACACACAAATTAAGACCATCATAGCTTTCAAACAATAAATGAAAAAACAAATAGACTTAGAGGCATAAAGGATGTGCATTTAACACGTTAGCGTTATATTACATTGCATATCATGTATAACCAAAAATATTGAGCTACAATGAAAACAATCAAACAAGTAATTGAGAAAAAAAATATATAATTAAAAAATATCATCCATGACAATCATAATTTTGAATGAAAAGGTGAGTTAAAATAGATTAGAAACTAAACTTTTACCTCAACTTAAAAAAATAAATTCCAATTATAGTATGTCTTTGATCTAAGATTCGATATCACTAGAATACTACTACTTATTAAGTATGAAATATTAATATGTTTGTATAGTATCTTTAGAGCTGTTTCATCTCCATTGTCAAAAGTGAGTGAAGCCTCCCGATCAGAACGTTGATTTCCTAAAGTGAAAAAAAATCTTGAACAAATTGATCACTAAAAGTAAAAAAAGGGTAACATAAAGCGATATCGGCCCAACATCTATATATATATATATATCCAATTTTGTTCGATATGACACGATATATTGATATCTCGCCGATATGTAGTGAGATGACGATTGATATCCTGTAAATACATATAGATGTTATTGTACCCCTCTCTCCCGATCGATACCTATAGCATCGCTTATTTTGAATAATAATTTTATGACCATCTATTATTACAAGTATCTAATTGGTAAATTAGTGTAAATAGGTCGATTATATAAATCAACTCAACTGATTAACATCTCGATCACGATCTTCTCAACTCAAGATCTATTTAATTGATCTAATAACAACAATTTTAGAAGCAAAATGGAAGATACAAGTGTTCTTATAGTGGATATTCGTATGGTATAATCCGTTCTTGTAAAAACAATATCATATAATGTTTATTGGTGGATTAATCCGCTAAATCAAAATTAGATAGATAAATGCCATTCTATACGGAAATTAGTTAGCTAGGTTGCCCCTCGCCCAAAAAATAAATGAAGTGATTAATCTCTTAGCCATTATGATCAAATATATAAAATGGTGTAATCAAGTACCTTGGCCTGCTCGCATGACTAAAAAAAGGGATTTTTTACCCGACAGACCTCATAAACTCTGCCAATTACCTCCACTGCCTTTGAAATAACCTAATTCTTCCATCAACCTCGTAAACTTGTTAACCACTACCGTATAGACCATGTGACTAACCTACGTCAATTTATCCCTTAAAACTAACCGGATTCCGTTATATTCTTTTACATTATACCCATTTTATTTATCAAAATTACATTAAGTGTCCTTAACCCTCCTCCTCACCACCAAGCACATAATCACCTCCTCGACCTCCACTACCCTCGCCCTTCTCCTCCTCAGCCTCTCCTTCCTCCTCCTGGCCGCCGCTCTCGCCCTCTACCCCAACCTTCTCCTCCTCCGAGTCTGTCGCCCTCAACCTCCACCCCTTTCGCCTCACACTAACACCTTCCTCCTCATTGAAATCCTAATCCCCTTGTAGGCTCCAACACCACCAATGGTCACTGCATTCGACGATGACGTCGCATCCTACCACGTGGCCGAGTGGGTAAAGGGCCTCCCCTCCGCTTCCGTCCTCATCCACCACCCTCTCATCCTTCGACCTCCTCAAGTCCTATCTTTTCTCCTCCTCCACACCTCCGCAACTAGACTCCAAGGTGCGGTTCTCACGTGCATTGAATCCGTTGCGGCTCGTGTGGACTTTGGAGCCCCACAAGTGATTCGTGGAGGTGATGGCACACCTGGGCAACCAAAACATCGTCCCCAAGACCATTATGCAGCTCATGAACGTCGATGGCCTCATGCGAGAGAACGCCGCTAGCAACCTCCAGAAGTACTGACTTTGCCTCAAGAGGATGCAAGGGATCCCCAAGATCGCCCAATCCCATAACACGGAGTGCCTGCGCTCCTGGCCACTTTGCGTCTCCGATGGTGACACCGGCAAGGCCCAATTATGCGGTGTTCGATCATGTTTGCAGTGAGATCTCTCATCCATCATTGATTTATCGACTCCCTCGGATCCCCCCAGATTGGTTCGAAGTAGCAAGGCATAGTTTAGAGTAGTTGCAACTCCTCCGTTCAACCTTCAAGATTCCGCCCTCTAACAAAGGATCTCACTTGTGTGCTCCGCAAATATGTGAAGAAGAAGATGAAGAAGGGGGAGGAGAAAGGAGCAAGAGGGAGATGGAAGATCCATTCTCTTTTTTGTTGGTTAGATACTCAAATTTAACTCAAGTAGTTGACTCCAATAAAATTAAAGTTAACAACATGATTTGTGGGGATAGACGTAACAAGTTTATGAAGTCGAGCGGAGAATTAAATTGTTTCAAAAGTCAGGGTTGAGTTTAAAAAGTTTTGATTAGATTGAATCGGTGGTTGAGTTTCTTCCATCATATCAATAAGTTTGTCATCAATCAAATAAATCTTAGGGATCGGTCACTAAAGCAAAATTGATCGATTAAACATGCCCAAAGAATAATGTTTAGAATATACGAAGAGAAAGGTTGATTGATTAATAGAAAGGGTTTGATGGACCTCTAGCAAGTTTCAATGGAAGGTAGTGATCAAATTCTCAGTTATCATTACTTGTCCGCTTTCATCCAAAACTGTAGATGAAGATCAATTCATGCCACCACTAATCAGAGGTACTTCAGAATTTGATGTCTATAATAACCTCTTAGATCATAAAAGATTTGGAATTAATCATTGCCAAATTATTAAAATAGGAGGCTAATACAAGTTATATTTATTAGTTACTTCTTCTGGGGGGAGGGGATCTAGGTTTAGCTTTCCATCACTAGAGAATGGTTTAGGAAAAATGCTGAGATTTCATTACGAATTAATAAATAGTTGGTACAATTACAAAACATTATGTTGGCCAAATGATTTTAAAGATCTACCAATAGCACAAGGAATGGAAGATAATGAGAGAAGGATTTTAGTGAAAAAAAATAAATTTAACAATGAGGCCTCAGAATTGCAGAGAAACAGCACAGTAGCTTTGCAGCCACCAATCAGTCCTTGCAAATTGGTGTGTAAGTAAAACTTCATAGGCCAGTTCAATACTAGATTAATCCAAGCAGAGAAAAAAAAGAAATATAACACTGATCGGTAAAATACAACAAAATGCAAAAATAAAAACAGGAGTGCTGACTTTCTTTAAACAAGACGAAAACATGGACAAAAGGATTAAATAAATAGATCATGAAGCCTCAGAACATCTATTTGCAGCATGGCCTTTAGCCAATCAGTCCCGAAAGATGGTGTTCTTTTTTAAAATGGATATCATCAGCGGCTTTCAACATATGAAAACACATGTGATGCAAATAACGGTGAAGCATTAAAAAGTCGATCTTGCAAAATAGAAATCATAGAATAGAGAAGAAAGAGAGGGAAAAATTAGATACGATCAGAAGTAGATAAAAAATATAAGGGCTGAAAAATGGAGAGCCTCAGAAGGTCCATTGACAGCACGGCTTTGCAGCCATTCAGTCCCGAAAGATGGTGTTCTTTGTTGAAATGGATTTCATCAATGGCATGCGAGGAACGGATTTGCATCTCGAAGGGAAGAGACTGGGAGAACGATGTGTGTGTGTGAGAGAGAGAGAGAGAGAGAGAGAGAGAGAGAGAGAGAGACGGACGACGACGAGGACGATACAAAGATTAGGGTTCTTCTGGTCGCTTTTATAGGACTGGGGGCCGTGTACAGTTCAAGGCTATGCTTAGCCCTTGGATTTTTTGATCCGACTGTATTAGTTACCATATGCAAAGCGGTGCGCAATTAGGGATGCAAACGGACGTATACGGATTTTATTATCGTATTCTTATCTGTTTTCAAATATGAATATGGATACAGATACGAATATTGATGGATACTAAAACTATTTTACCATATCTTTAAAAAATATGTACGGATGTTAAACAGATACCGATCGCATACAAGTAATGTTATAAATATTCTATAGAATCGACTTAAATATGTATGAATTGGATGGAAAACCCATGATATAATCTTACTAAATGTGTTTGTATCATAAAAAAAAATACAAATATGGTAAAAAAAGGTATAGAATTATGTTGTATAGGGTTAAAAATAAATCTATGACTATATTTATACACGAAAACGGTACAAATACGGATATTCGTGGATATCAAAATGAGATCCATGTCTGTATCCCTTTTAAAATAGATACGGGGATATCAAAATCTGTATAAAATGGATACGGTGACGGATCAGATACGGATATATTCGTAACCGTTTGCATCTCTATGGGCCATGCTCAGGCTTTTTTAGGGTTGACTTGGTTGTTCATTTTTAGTATTGAATTGTCTAATTACTGGCCGAAGAGGCCTTCTTGATCTCTACTGTTAACAAAAATATTGGCTTAAGGCTCTAGAATTGAGTAATTTGCCTTTGCATTTCCTGAACAGATGCTCTATTGTTTACACGTATATGTATATGTAAATGAGAAATAAGAATCACAAATCCAAATATCTTTCAAAAACTATTTTAAAAATGGTTGAACTTTAATTTTTAAGATGAATGGATTACATTGTCGGTTCAAGATGAAATCTCAGGTGCATGTATATCAAAATACGTATTTTCAATATGCAAAGTTGAATTTGTGTTTCAGATGAATCCCCATTTTATCACGTTTATTCATTCATTTTAACCTTTAAACACTAGCTAAATGCATGTATATATATTATTTTGCCTAAAATAACCTTCAATATTTATTGTGTAAGTATTGTATAAAATGTTGCATTTAAAGCTAAAATAAAAGAATAAAAAAAAGAAAGTAAATGAAATGAAATACCATAAGTATTGAATGACTCTAAACCTCAAGACCAATCCATCATGATGAGAGATCTACAAGGAATAAAATACGGGGAAGTAAGGGTCAAACCCGTAATAAAGACCTTAATTTCAAATTCATCAATAAGTCTATTTTGAGATCTATTTTATTCTTTATTATTTATACATCAAATCAATAAACTTTGTACATGGAAGTTGTAGATAAAAATACATAGAAAAATAAAAAATTTATTTCACATAAAAATAATGCACAACATACCTTTTATACTCAAAATAAAAATCGAAAATCCCAACTTCACAGACATGTATCTTCTCTATATGAACTCAGAATTCACCAAGATCACTTTAATTGTATATAACTTTTAATTAGCTATTTTATAAAGTTAGTTTATTTAATTTGGAGTTAAGATGCAAAAGTTAGATTTTGGACTTGTATTGTATTGTATACTTGAATAAAATATTCATTTTTTTATTCATATTCTTCATGATTTTATATTTTTATATTTTTATGATGCTACGACGGCCACAATGGAGGTGGTCGAGCTCATCCTCACGATGCTCGTAGCGCCGCTGGAGGAGTGCCACACAGAGGAACTTGATCTTCCAGTTGAAGCTGTGTCGCGCAGGGGCACTTGATGGACATAATGGAGGAGGCGGTAGGGTGATGGCTTTCAGGCGACGGGGGAAGGGGCGACATCATTTATAAATATAAAATATTTCGAACGGTAAAATTTTCCACATCTAACTTTTTTTGTCTAAGTTAACAGAGATTTCAAACGGAACTTGATACATGGTTATGTCATGTAAAGGTTAAGCATTACTCAAAGTTTCTCGTGTAATTCATGATTATGCAGAATTATGAATGTAATTACAAAATTAACGGGTGTAAAAATCCCAATAATATATTACTTAATATATGATTACTATATTTTTGAGTTTTAATTGTAAGTTCGTATAGGAAATACACTAGACATATATTTCGATATCTGTGACAGAAATTGACTCTCTCTTTATCATTTTCTTTGTTTTATATAATTGTTTGGACTCTATTTTTTTCATATTTAGTTTATATTTATAAAAAAGTTGCAAAATTTAAACAGATTTAACTTTAGATCTAAAGTGTGAATGTTTTTTTTATTCGATGTATAGATATAGATGGTTTTTCTCTCTTTGTTTTTTATTGGTTTTTGTAATTTTTTATGGATTTTATTTCTTTTTGTAGTCAGTTAATTTATATAGTAACCAAAGAAAAAATAACTATTGTACATAAAATATAGGGACTCTGTTATGTATCAATTAAGTACACGCACTCTCTTCCTCTCTATATTTTATTCATGTTTACTATTTAGGTTTTTGGGTCCTTTTCTTTTTTTAAGAATTTTAGTTATTTTTAAATGCTAAAATATACCTTTTAACTTTAGTTGTATAGATGATAAATATGCTAAATTAACATGAGAATGATGTGTTTTCTACGATTTTAGTTCAATTTTCAATCTTAAATGTATGAAACATGATTTCATCAATATCAACTTAATTTCCACAAGCTCTCTTAGCATGAGAAAAAAAAATTAGATAGAGGAGTGTGAAGAAGGTATGTGGTCTCTATAACAGAGTTTTGGAGGAAAGTGATTTTTGGATTTGTCATTCTTAATTTTTTTGCCATATAGCTTAGAATTCGAGTTATATGCTTGGTGATGTTTTGCCTCTTTACTTTTATCTATCGTTTGGTGATTTATAACACTGTATGAAGTTCACTAACCCTTCACATGAAACTTAATTCTTTATAGTGTTTGATGAGTTGTGATCAACTTGTGACTTTTTACCGCCATATACAAGAAGTTTCATGTTTAAAAACACTTTCTACATACGTGGTTAGATTTTATCCATGATTTTTATTGGATTTGAAACATCGTGCAAGATTCACTTATTGACTTAATTTGTTTATTTTTACAATATTCTTGGATTATTTATGTCTCGAGGAAGACAATACAAGCCACAGCCATGGTCAGCGTCCACTCTTGAGTGACTATTTTTACTAGGCAAACCAATCTATAAGAGAAAGTTAATTCCATCAAATAACTTACTAGCATGTATTGAATGATGAACAACAATAGGAATATTGATACGTATTATGTTAAAGTTAAATGTTATAAAAGCATGTGCTTTTTACATTTATGTCACTACAAGAAAATTGACTTAAAGCAACGAATAATTTAATATTCGTTGTCATATCTTCTGCAGTTAAATATATAACAACGAACATTATTCAATGCTTGCTTCTTTAAATTCGCAACGAATAATGGTATCTGTTGCTATATTTCTCGCAACGAATCATATAACAACGATTATTCGTTGAAAATTTCTTTTAATCGTTACGAAATTTAGCAACGATTAGTGTGGATTTTAACGAATAATTCAACGGAGAAATCATTGTTATATGGACCTTTAACAACGAATATGACATTCGTTGTTAATTACAAGTATAAAATATGACATGGCTTGTTAAATCTTTAACATCGAAAGATATGGCAACGAATATTCAAATTATTCGTGCCCCTCTTAGACGTTGCAATATCAGCTATACATCTCCCTTTTTTGCAATATGAGTTGTGTCCTGAACTTCTTACTCCGTTATCACTTGTGTTGGCCGTCAATGAATTGACTTAAATCGTGATTTATTCATGATGTGGTTAAGAAGAGCATAATTGGAAACCCTCACCTCCTACACCCCTCCTCTTCTGCCTCCACCTCCTCAGGCCCTCTCCGCTCTAAACCCTCCAGCTCTCTCGGCCACCGCCACCACCTCCTGCCCCTGAACCATCCAACCCACTCCACTACTGCACCCATGACCTGCACCCCCAAACCTAGACCTGGTCAATCTCCTGCACCTCCACATCCAACCGCTTCAAGGGTTTGCTTTTAAGCTTCACCTCACCCCCACCAAACCCCCAATGGTGTCGAGCAGAAAGTGCGGATGGGAATTCTAACGGTTGTTTAACGCCTTATATTTCATGCACTAGAGTATCCATGGAAAAACATCATTTCGTGCCTAATTGTTCCCATGCACGTCTAGTTTGTTCCCTAATATAGGCAATGTAGGTTCTTTCATGAATATGCATGCGCAATATACATAAAATATATGAGCTATCATTTTTCATCATAAGGGGTATGCTTCATGAAATTCATAATATGTATATGTATCCTTTATCATTTAGATCATATTTTCGGATTAACCCCTTAAATAGCATTTGCATGGCTTGTGATGGTTTAGTATTCTTAAACCATTCCTCTCATAACATATAGTGATTTATCTTTGATTAAATCATTTTCCTTACACAACATGTATTGGCTTATCTTCCTAAACCATTTCTTTCATAGCATGTAATGGTTCATCTTTATAAACCATTTCTTTCATAACATGTAATGGTTTATTCTTTCTTTAAACCATTATCTTGCATGACATTTCAGTGCATGTGTACATATGATTTAACATTAACATAACTGTACATATACCCATGACATTAATGTAATTGCACACATGCCCATGACATCAACTTAATTTCATATATGCCCATAACATTTCAGTGTTTAAGGTTGTCTTGATTGTTAGATTCTTAGGTGGCTTTGATGGCTTTGTTGGCTTTACCGCTGGCACTAGCGGTCCATAACATGACAGTGTAGCTACAACTGTAGAGGACTTAGCTTTTGCCTCAGTGTTCCGTGCAACCATACGCCCCTTGCGGCGTTGCCCCTTGCGGCATTTACATGACAGTGTAGGTACAACTGTAGAGGACTTAGCTTTTGCCTCCATGGTTCCTTGCAACCATACGTCCCTTACGGCGTTGCCCCTTGGGCTAACATGACCCCTTGCGATCGTCCATGTGACTCTTTATGAGTCCGTGCCGTATTCTTTTTAACATTAGTTGTAATTCCTTCCTTGTTATGGATATTCATTGTATTACAAAACATATAAACTATTGCTAACATCATTACTACACCATTAAATAATCCATGCAATTTGTATCTAACAGATTCAAGCTCCTTATTAACGTTAATTGACTGGAAATTCTTTTATTAGCATTTATTAATGACTCAAGCAATGGTTAAATACCAAGATTTTATTCCCAATCATGAAACCAAATATTAATATTCATCACCGATTTTTAATCCCTAATTGACGAGCACAGTAACTTCCAATACCAAGGAACATATTGACATGCTCAACATTAACATGTGATTGATAATTAGGTCTGTATTGCATATGACAAGGGACTAGAAAATACGGAAATCATAGTGAGATGCTCTTACGATTACACAAAATAATAATGCCAGATTATCAAAATTCCAACAGTTACGGATAACATATGCCTGCTAAATATAGGATTTAATTTGATGAAGAGGTTGATTAGGTAATATCATAAATATACTATAATAGCACCTCTATTTTACTTTATATGGGTAACCTTCCAGTATTCGAGGATGTAAATCTAATTATTAAGTAGAACAATAAAATTACAATAATATTTAAATAGATTCTACGCTTAAACAAATATTTAAGTATGCACCAACGACTAGTGCAGTTTGGCTTGACAGAAACTAAATACAATGTGGTTTAGAAGTCTCGATTTATCTGTTGGAAACTGACAATGTAGGGATAAACAAATCCATTAGGAATTAATGATTGACTTCGTCTAAAAACATGATGTTAGGTTAATCAAACTATCGAGAAAAATACATGGAGACTACATTTTAATTAATGATGGCATGTGTTTTCATATCAAAGCATATAGAAACATTATATGGTGTACTTCACAAATGACTTAATCTTTAGATCATAACGTACACACATGATTATGTATTTTAAATATAACTAAGCTATGTAAATGTTCAACCACTGTCGGATTGTAGATGGGGTGACGAAACTCATCCGTCAATGCCTTACACATACTAAATATGGTAGATTCAATGTACGCACACCTTTTTTTAAAGATTCTATAGAAACTATCACGACAAGTCATATTCTTGATGCTATATTATCCTAAGGGTTTGACATACTCATTTACCAATCTTATCTCGATTCAAGTCATTAAAGGGTATGTATAATCCTGCAAATACAACAAATATTTAGAGATCGTATTCTAGATACGTTTCTTTCTTCTACGTAGAATCTTATGCCGACGCGTACATTATAAACTGTAATCCTAAACCGACACATACGAGTGATCTATTTTAATATAATCGATATTTATACGAAAACCAAGACCGATACATACATTTCAAGGTCAACTCTAAAAAATGACTCGTTGTATATATATAATAACCTAAAACCGACACATACGAGTGATCTATTTTAATATAATCGATATTTATACGAAAACCAAGACCGATACATACATTTCAAGGTCAACTCTAAAAAAATGACTCGTTGTATACATATAATAACCTAAAACTGACACATACGAGTGATCTATTTTAATATAATCAATATTTATACGAAAACCAAGACCGATACATACATTTCAAGGTCAACTCTAAAAAAATGACTCGTTGTATATATATAATAACCTAAAACCGACACATACCTCAAATTCGGATAAAGCACCTCTAAGCTGTGGTTACTCGATTTCGACTATGTTCCCAACGTCAAATTGCTCGCTCCCTTGGTTCTTCATCGACAACTCCTATGAAGAAGAAGGAGACCCGATAAGACCTCTCTTCCTCTCTCTCTCTCTTCTCCTCTCTCTCAAATTGCAAGGAAAGTGACGAGAGGGTGGGGGGAAATTCTTGTGTTTTAAAGCCTCTCATTGGAGAAATTAATGGACCATTACTAACCCTTAATTGGAAAGGAATCCATGGTACTAATTGGGATAAATAAAGGAAAGATATGCTGGAAAAAAACCAAGCCGTTACAATTATAATTTTATTTAACACAATTAACTTCTGTCGTGTATCCCTTCTTATCCAATCAAATGAAGAGTAGCAAATAATCACCATTTATCCCTCCACCCACAAATTATATCATTACAAATGAACAGAAATGAAAGATACAATAGCTTAATCCCTTTGGATCTCATATAACCGCATGCTACCATCGAACGAGTCCTAAGTGGATAAAATGCTCGGTAGTAGAGATTAGGAGTGGGCATTTGATTGGTTTGGGTGGTTTTGAATTATTCGATTTGGGTTGAATTTGATTTGGATTGAAAAATGACACCCATCACCCGACAAATCTAGATTGGGATGAGATGTCTGGATGACTTGTTTGGTTCGATTGGGTTTGATGAAAACTCAACTCCCATGTGAAAAGTCTTAATAATTGAAGGTAAAGTAGTGATGGGACGATGATATATGAAAAAGGATGTCAAAGTAAGCATGTATAGAGCTCGATGGAGAAGAAGAATGTAGGAGGAATCAATATCGACATGGATGAAGAAGGTTGGGATGAGTTCAAGTTGATATGGAGTTGTTATGTTAAGGCTAAGGGACTTTCAAGAATAATTTATGTCATATGAGGTGGATTGGAATTGGAACATAGTTGTGTGGTAATAATGCATGCTCTCGGATGTCTATACTATGTACTAATCAAGTTAGTGTTGCTATAGAAAAAATATTGAGTACAACACATAATAATTGGAATAAATACTTAGTGAGACAAGATTAGTTAACCAGTTGATAACTTGATTAAAGTTGTAAATTTGAAATATATGAGTTTTTTTATTCTTAACATTATATAATAAGTATATATTGGTTGGGTTGGGTGCAATTAAACCTTAAGTCATCTAAATAAATAATTAAGTTATTTGGCTAGGTTGGGTGGAAGACATTAAACCTACCCATCAATCCAATACTTATTGAAGGAATATAATTTATGTCCAATCCAATAAAAAATTCAAATGATCCGATTATTTTGATCTATTTTTAACCATTTGATTGGATTATATGAGTGGATCCATCCAGAGAAGTGAGATTTTAAACGTGAGGGGAAGCTCTAGGGTGGAGAATTGGGCTTGACCCGGCCCAACCCGGGAAAGCCCGGCCCGAGCCCATCAATTTTCCGTGGGCCTTGGGCCGGGTCGAGGCCCGCTTTTTTCAGCAAATTGAGGACCCGAGCCCGGCTCAAGGCCCGCGTGTTCGGGTCGGGCTCGGGCTCGGGCCGGGCTCAACCCGCACTTATTTTGATTCCATGAAGTTGCACTTTGATTCCAATTTATTGTTATGGATATAATTCGTCCATAACACACGAATATTGGATGTATTGTTACAATATAATATTACTATTGATGTATGAAGGAAATATTGGATGTATTATGACTATAAATCCGTATCCCCTTATTTAGTTCTAATACGATATTTTGAAATATGAGGGTCCGGGCCCGACCCACTTGTACTTCGGGTTCGGGCCCGGCCCGGCCCAAGTATAATATTTTTGAAAAATGAGGACCCGGGCCCGGCCCATTTGTATGTCGGGTTCGGGCCGGGCCCGGGCTTTTGCGGGTCGGGTCAGGGTCGGATCAGGGCCGGCCCGGCCCAATGCTCCACCCTAGGAAGCTCTACCACCTCACAAGAAAAAACCAAACTGCCCCAAAACCCAAGCAAACCCCTGGCCGTCCCCTCGCCCGCACACCACTCCACATCCACAGGCCTCCCCAAGCAAAGCACCGCCCCCCTTCCCATATCTACGCGATGAAATTGAGATCCCACCTCTCCGCATCCCCATGGAGTCCTCCTCCTCCTCCTCTCCCTCCCCTTCCCCGTCCCCATCCCCCCCTCGGCGGCGCTACAACGCCTTCTCCGCCCGCGTCTCCCGCGCCCTGAGCGAGCCCCTCCGCCTCCTCCACCGCCGCGATCCCACCTTCTTCGTCCTCGGCTCCACCTCCAACGTCTACACGGTCACCCTCCCCCTCCCTCCCTCCGTGCCTTCCTGCTCGTGCCCCGACCACCACCGCGCCCCTCTCTCCCTCTGCAAGCACGTTCTCTTCGTCTTCCTCCGCGTCCTCCGCCTCCCCGCTCGCCGCCCCTTTGCCACCCCTTTCCTCCACCTCATCCCTACCGCCCCTGGCGTCCTCGCCCCCCAGCGCACGCGGGAGAGGTTCCATCACCGCTTCTCCTCCTCCACCACCACCATCACTTCCTCAACAGAGAAGAAGCGCTGGGCGGGCGCCACGTGTCCGGTCTGCCTGGAGGAGATGCTGGAGGGCGAGGGAGGAAAAGGGGGGAAGGTTGTGGAGTGCCGCACGTGCGTTGCCTCGGGAGGTGGAAGAGGGCGAGGGGGAGGAGAGGTGTCACGTGCGTCGTGTGCAGGGCGAGGTGGAGGGAGGGTAATGGCGTGGCCGCAGGAGGGTACGTCAACTTGGCCGGCTATGAAGACGACGACGAGGGCTAATGCTGCTATTGAGATGGGTGTCTGTTCCTGTTTGTTTTTTTTACTATGTGACAATAGTGTCGGAAGATGATGTGTACATATTATGTCTGCTCCCCGACCTGTAATATTACGGAAGCAACCCAAAAACACCGATGATATTTTTTCAAAGTCCAAAACGAGATCAAACTTTAATAATCCACAAATAATTTTCAGAGTGTTATATATATATAATGGAAGAGTTAAAGAAAAATTAATCAAAAGATTTACAGTCCTGAACTTCAGAACAAAATAACCAAGAGTTTATCACTACGTTCCATACATTGATTAAAAAAAGGGGATAACTCGATGATCCTTCAATTCCATTGAACTCTTTCACATTGCTCTTGCTTAGCTGCACTATTTTAGTCAACATTAGTCAAATGACATAATTATCCGTACACCTTAAACAGTATTAATATTAACATATTAAGCAATTATATACAATAATAAATATATGTTAATAAAATAATGACTCATCAAGAACTTCCAGTTGTGCATGTTACCAAGAAATAACAATAACGATACAATAAAGTTTCCTTGAATGACCACATATTTTGAAATCATGAATATCAATAGCAATGAATATTGATATCATTAGGAAAATCAATACCATCTGCCGACATTGAGCAACCTAAGCTTAGATAGGAGCCTTCTCGTCCTATAAATTAAAAAATTAAATCGTAAAATATTCAAATACAACTATACGAGATCTCCTATTCAATCCCCAATGCAATGCACATCGGTACTTAGTCAACCACCGTAGCGGACATTATTTGGAGTAGTGCAAAATTACCCGTATGCAACATTCAGTTGGCGGAATTAACCGTCCACAAGACATCCGATCAGGTCAAAATTTTCAATGGACAATCAATAACAATGTTTACTCCCACACAATATTGGTGTCAAAAACAATAAACTGAATTTCAACAAAATATCTATATTTTTCTATGACATAAGAAACTTAATGAAACATTGTATGTAAGTAATGTTCTTGATTAAAGATTTAGCACATTAAAATCATGATGAAAAAGGAATACACTAACAAAATTAACATAAAAAGGAGTCATAAAAAATATTACCAACCACAATGTAGCATTTAATAATTAATAAACCTAGGATATAAATAACAATGGTATATGACACGATTTAATGTACACACTTCAATCAATACAGATAGTATCTAGGGTTTCTCGTCCACAAAAATCAGTTTTCACCTAAATCAAATAAAACTATCTTAATACCATATTCTATTAGATTATTTTTTGTCCTCCCAACTAACTCCCAACCATCCAAAAAAAACTATGATTAAATAACACTCATTCAATTGTTATTAATTATAGGGATAATTACACCCATAACCCTGAGTAATTTTGCAATAACATTCATAACCCTACATAATCGCGAATTACATGAGAAACCTTGGATAGTCACTCCGTCTCACGTCCATAACCCTCCGTTAGTTTGATACGTTAACTCAATCATATGAGTGAGTTAATCTAACTAATCTATGATCTAACGGCTAAGATTAGCTAAAATAAAAAAAGGAAAGCAATAAGTAAATAAACGGCGGGAGATTCGTCAAGCCTGTGCTGGAGTAATTTCGCGGCTGCCTTCCCTTCGGATGCAGCGGTACAGGGGCTCGGCGACGCCGGAGGGGGGGGGGGGGCTCCTGCAGGCCGGGAGGTTGGGGGCTGGGCGGGACTCCCAGGTCGGGGCGGCTCCTGCAGGAACTGTCGTCCGGGGGAGGTCCTGCAATTGGGGGCGGGGCGGGGGGCTCTTGCAGGCCAGCGATTGGGGCGCAGGGCAGTCGGGTGCAGGGGGGACGGCGCGGGGGCCTTTGCTGTTTGTTCGTCGGTGGCCTCCCTTCTCCAGAGGCTCACCATCGGTCCCTCGTCGCCGGCGTATTCCCTCCTACGCCAAGATGAGCGGGAGCATATAGATGGCATCCTAGAAGATCTCAAAGGCGTAGATAATACCTGGAAATGGATTGAAGCTCGACTTGCCGATGCCGAGGAGAAGCAGATACACGAGCGATCTATTCGGCTATGGCTTCATGAGCTCAGAGATCTGGCATACAAGATAGAGGAACTGCGAGATGTGTGCGAGTACGAGGTTGTGGCCAGAAAAGTGGAAGCCTCTAAGGCCGCTTCCTCATCTGATGTCGAGGTATGCCCCTCCACGACAAGTCCTCTTTCTCCTCTAGTTGATGCTTCCTTCAGAGAGCAGGTAGCCCGCGACCTCAAGACAATCAACAAAGAGTTTGATGCCATCGCCAAACAAAGCGAAGTTCTGCAGCATCTAAAAGAGGTAGATGGTCGGAAGCACTCCTCCAATGATGACTTCAGTAGTCGTGAGCTCACCGGTCACGTCCCCACGGATCCTCTTTTTTGGGTAGAGAACGGGAAATGGAAGAATTGCGCCGCACGTTACTCGCAGATCATGTTGAGAATGTTGAGGTGATGGCGGTGATAGGGATGGGCGGTGCAGGCAAGACCACTCTTGCGCAGCATGCGTACCATGATGCTAAAATTGACAGTAAGGATGCTAATAATGAGAGCAAGTTCAAGTTGATTGGATGGGCCGAGCAGGGGGAACAGAACCACGAAAGGGGAAGGGGGGCCTTCAGTTGGAGTGGCGGTCGAGCAGGGTAGGAGCAAACGGCGACGGCGGGCGGGACAGATCGACATGAGAGGCGAGGAGAGCTCGTCGGCGGTGAGGAGCTTCAAGCGGGGGGGTTCCAGGAGGAGTTCGAGAGCGGACGGGGTGGTTCTCATGCAGATAACAACAATGGCATGTTATTGTAAATAAATGACTTTTAGGGATAACTTCGTCTTTTTTAACGGAAACCGTCGGGTATCCCAAACGGAATATGACACAGGGTTATGTCATGTAAGAGTTAACCATTACTCGGGATTTCTCATGTAATTCGCGATTATGCAGGGTTATGAATGTTATTGCGAAATTACTCAGGGTTATGGGTGTAATTGTCCTTAATTATATTCTCCTATATATATATATATTAATTCAAAGATTGGAAAGGTCTCTAGCGTCTTAAAGATGGATTTGTGAAATCATAATTCATCTCCAAATAGTAACCATCCTATGAAATTGTCATTACTTTTTTCTAATAGCATGCAACTTCGATAAAAAATAAGGCACATAAGATAGACTCTCTTACAGATCATGGATTTATAATACTCAGATTAGTTTGATTTGAAAATTGATGCATGTATCTATGTACTCTATTCTCATCCATAGTTAAAAAATTAACTTGTTAAATGATTCAACAAGGCGAGTGTTAGATCGTCAAAGTGAATTTTCCTGAGCTACTTATAGTAAAACAACAACTTGGGAATATAAGGTCGTTCAAGGTATATGATCTAAATGAACCGAGAAGCTAACTGTATTAATGTCAAAGTTCTAATGAAATGGCATCATTGCTTAGAGGATGTGGTAATTTTAACTAAAAATAAAAATAACTTGATTTCATGAAAGATGCTGAATTTAATTGCTTAATAATATTTATTAAAAAAACTAACGGTTCTTGGTCTTTCTCCATAGCACTATAGCTCGGTTACGTAAAATCAAAATCAAACGAGGACAATTCTAATGTCAGTATTATCGGACAATTGCCAGAAAATTGTTCAGAAGAAATTACCAAGATGGTAATCTCCACCGGTACCCCCACTCAGCCTAGATCCTCCGCCAAACTAGACAAGGAAGCTTAAAGATTAAGTGCAGGTAGTTTCAGTATAAAGAAGTCGATAATTGTGAATAGGTTGGCTTGTAGGCAGTTTGTAACAACTGTATATATTGTGTTGCTACCAAAGGAAAGTCGCAGAAGGTTTTGAGAGTCGTATTTTAAGCATTATTTATATGGTACCCCCGATATTTAATTATAATTCATTTCTATATCCAAAGGTTTCATCATCTTTCTTTTCTTTTCTTTTTTTTACGAAATGTTCCTATAAAAAAAGATGTTACAACCCTACCCCTTCCCTTATAAAAAAAATCTATCCTCAAAGTTTAATGGACACACCTAGAAGTTCATGGTATTTTTCTTGAACTTCATCTTCAAGTTCCCATGTGACTTCCCTATCCGAGTGGTTATGCCAAGCAACTTTTACCATATTGATAGTTTTTCTTCTAAGATGATGTTATTGATGATCAACATTGTGCGAAGGATACTCTTCATATGATAAGTTTTTACGAACCTCGACGAGCTCATAGGGAATCTGATGAGATGGATCATGTATGTTTCCGCAACATGGATACATGGAAGACATTATGAATGTGCGAGTACCAGGGTGGCGATGCAATACGATAAGATACTTCGTCACCTTATCGAGTACCTCAAAAAGACCAATGTTTCTTGGATCGAGTTTTCCTCTTCCAAATCTCAACACACCATGAGTCGGAGAGATCATTAGAAAAACATGATCACCAACATCAAATTTTAATTCTCTACATCGGTTATTTGCATAACTCTTTTGTCTAACTTGAGCAATCAATAACCTCATCTTAATCAGGACAATCATATCTCTATGGTTCTGTACAAGTTTCGATCCAAGTAATCTCCTTTCTCCTACCTCACTCCAACAAAGACGCGATCTACAAGGCCTCGTGTACAGAGCTTCATACGAAGCCATATAAATACTAGTATGATAACTATTGTTTTAAACAAACTCAAGAAGTGGAAGATTCTCATCCCAACTTCAATCGTAATCCAATGAACCCATCGTATGCATGTCCTCAAAACTTGAATAGTTCTTTCTGATTGTCCATATATTTGAGGATGGAAAGCGATGCTAAATTTTAGCTTTGCACCAAAAGCTTCATGAGGTTTTTTCCCAATATATTCCTATGAATCTTGGATCTCGATCAGAAATAAAAGAGACTAGTATACCATGAAGTTTTACAATATTATTCATGTACAAATCAGCTAAGCTCGCAACTAGCTCTTTTTTCTTCATTGGTAAGAAATATTCAGACTTCGTCAATATATCCATGATCACACAATTAGCATCGTAATTAGTTGCATCTGTCTTTAGAAGATCCCTCACAAAGTCTGTGATGACGTGCTCCCATTTCCATTCACGAACCTCCAAATGTTTCAAAAGTGCAGTTGGTCTTTGATGCTCAGCCTTAAATTGTTGTCACACTAAACAATGAGAGATGAATTCTGCAATTTGTTTATCATATTTTTCCACCAAAAGTTTTGTTGGAGATCCTTGTACATCTTTGTACTTCCGGGATGTATAGTGTATCTAGAGCGATGGACTTCATTTAGAATCTCATGCTTCAACTTTTCTTGCAAAGGTACCCATAAGCGGTTCATGTATCTACTGCCACCATCTGGAACAATGAAAAATTCATAATATCTCGCTAGAGTTCTCTCATCTAGGACATGATACTCATGATTTTCTTTTTGAGCTCTCAATACCTTTTGTACAATCTCAGAATGTATCTGAATGTTAGACAATATGATATAGTCCCTTATTTGTAAGAGTTCCATGAAACAAAATCGCCAATCAACTTTCATTTTTTAATCATCAAACTGGATGACATTGCACAGTCCTTTTGGCTCAAAGCATCTGCCATTGCAATTGCTTCACGTGGATGGTAAGCGATAGAGAAGTCATAGTCCTAAAGGAATTCCATCCATCTTCGTTGACACATATTAAATTCTTTTTGTGAAAATATATATTTGAGTCTTTCATGATATGAGAAGACCTCAAATTTCGCTCCATAAAGGTAGTGACGCTAAATATTCGATGCAAGCACAACAACAACCAGCTCAAAATCATGCATAGGGTAGTTCCTTTCATGAATGTTCAGTTGTCTCGAAGCATAAGCTATAACTTTTTCATGATGCATCAGAACACACCCCAAACCATTCAAAGAACGCGTCAGTATAGATGATGAAACCTTCACTACTCAAGGGTAATGTTAAAACAGGAGTTGTGGTCAACCTCCTCTTCAATTCTTGAAAGTTGTGTTCACATGAAGATGTCCATTCAAAATTTGGTCTTTGCCTAGTCAACTCTATCAGAGGAAGTGAAATATTTGAAAAGTACCCCATTAATCAACGATAATACCCATTCAATCCAAGAAAGCTCTTAGTATTTGTCACGTTCTTTGATTGTTCCCATTTTGAGATTGCCTCAACTTTGGTTGGATCAACAGAAATACCATCTTGGAAATAATATGCCCAAGGACATGGCCCTTGTAGGATATGGGAAGATCCTTAAGTGCATCACGGAAGCGTGAGAATCACATCGAATGCGATCGGGAGTGACTAGTCGCACTAGTTGCTTCAGACAGCAGAATTTAAAAAATTTTAAATGATGAAACCACATGATCCAATAACACTTCTTGGATAGTTTCATCTAAACCACAAATAGATACTATGGTCACCTCTTTGCGATTGAATCTTTAAATGAAGAGATCTCTTGTCTCAAGTCTGATCCAACAGAGGAGACATTTGCAAGCGCATTGATGAGACGCGTGCTCCTTGCAATCCATGTTGATGATGCAAGTGGTGGATTGATTAATCCCCATTAGCCACTCTTTATTCTTTTATTTTAGCTAAATATCCTAGTAAAACATCATGTATATAGTTGTAAATACAATAACTTACCAATAAGCATGCATGTATTAAGATTCAATAATTAGCACGTATTTGTGCAAAAATAAAAGAATAAAGAATAAAATAAAAAGGAGGGAAATATTTAGAATAAATATTGAGTGACCTGAACCCAAGAGAGGGTCCAAAATGGACCTGATCGCCAAATAAAATAAGTAGAGAGAGATAGGGCCACTCTACCTTGTACATACTCCCTCCCAAAGTATATACATATTTTTTATCAATATTTTATTTTACAAAAATAGAAATAAAAAGTTATTCTTATCCCCTTGTATATATTCCTAAAAATAAAATAAAAATTATAAAAATAAAACTAGAAATAAATGTCTCCCTCTATCACCTTGTACATAATACATGTACATATGTATCATATACCTATTTATTATACATTTGTAAATAATAAATAAAAATTATTTTATACTCCAAATAATATGTTGTAAATAAATAAAATATAAAATTGGGGTATTTGTAAGAAAATAAAAATAAGTACATAAAATACCTAGGTATTTTATATAGATATATAATGTAATATAATGTATATACCATAATTTATTTTTCATAAAAATAATTAAAATCACAAAAAATAGTTTGAAAAATAATAAATATTTTTCATTTTGAGCATTTTTTTAAGATAAAATCATCTTCTTTTTTAATTTATTTTTCAAATATTTTGACCAACCTTTTTCTGATTGGTCCAAGAGGGATGTTGACCCCGGTCAACTACCCCTCCTGGACCTTCTTCTTAGCGGTTCCGTTTCGTGCATTCATTTCTCCCCATTTTCTCGATCGGACCCTGCTTCCTCTTGCCCCGATTCTGGCGTTCGCATCTCCCCAGTGGATCAGCGATCCTCGCGGATCCCTAGATATTCACGGATCGATCTCGGATTGCGCACCCTCGCCTGATTCTGTCAGCCACCTGGGACTGCCTATACATTCTTTGTCTGATTCCCCAGGACCTCAGCTCACGCCGCACACCTCTCTTCTACCCTAGAACCCTTCCCCTTGGTGACAGCAATCGAAGGAGACCTTTGGTGATCGGAGAGGATTGTTGTAGACGACGCTCGCCACTCGTGGCCGGAGAATCACCGCGACGAGCCTTCGTCGCCTTCCGCAACGAGGTTGAGGCGACGACCCCATTTGATAGCACCCCCTGAAGCTTAGTATTCAGATAGGACCCTCAGGTAGCATCCATTTCAATCCTAGCTTAGTTATCTTTCGAAATCTTCATCTTCGTCGTTCCGCCGCTCCGCCAGCTCCGACCCGACAATCGGAGCCTTATCAGCCATCTTTGTCCATTCCGATCAACTACCCTCCTCACGGTCACCCTTCTTACGCGACCTGATCATCCGAATCTTGGCTCTATGAGCCAAGATTAGGCTTGAGGTTCCTTCTGTCGCATCGACGGAACCCCCATCTCCATTCGTTGTCGCCTTCTTTTAATTTAGGTTCAATAACCTTGGCCGGAGCAATCATCTGAGTTAGAGCTTTACCCTACAGGTCTTTGTGCGTGAGGATACGCCCCAGATCGCCTTCATCATGTTTCATCAGAGCTAGCCCAGGTCATGTCCACCTTCCAGGAGATCAGACCAGGCGAGCTCATCGGAACCATTCACCAGACGCGGAGGAGCCTCACGAGTCGACGGTCGTCGTCCAATCGTTCATCGGAGTGCCAGATCACCGCCGGTGCTCTGGTGAACTTCGCCCAGGCGGAGTTCGTCCACCACCTCTCCCTGCCGTTGGATTGACGCCTTCGCCCAGATTCCGTTACAGTCGTCCATAGCCTGCACCTGTCAGACCGTTAGATCTGACATCTAACGACCCCGTACGCCCACGTTCGCACCCTCTGCAGAGCCGTTGGATCCACCAGCTATACGCGTCAAAGCCACACGCCTCCCCTCAACTCAGCGCCCGACACCTGTCCACCCCCATGCGCGACGCATGAGCGGTTTGGGTAATCTGCTCAGACACCCTGCATTTATTTCCTTTTATAGGTTAGTTTGTAAAATAAAAGCTATACAATGAGACTATTTGCATCTGTGCCCCTGTAGTTTTTTGTATTTACATTTCAGTCATTATTGTGTGGCTACACGTGCTTTGTCACGTGCTATGTGGGTTAATTGCATGTAGTACCCTAGATTTATGTTCTGTTATGTTTTGAAGGGATAGTTTTATTATTTGCACTTATACACCTGTGCGTGCTGATAGTGGACATGTGCTAGAATTTGTGAAAATTTTGTAGATAGGACCCTATGCTTTTCATGTGTATTATTATTTAGTCCCTGGAGTATGTTTTCATTGCATTTAGGTCCCTATATGATGTGCCTTTGATTTTTGATTGAATAAATAGCAATTTTTGTCCAAAATTCGTGAAATTTCGACACATTGCTCCTGCCATGGTGTAGAAATTTATGTGAATTTCTGGTTGTATTTTATTTCCATTTAGTATTTGTAAAAATTCAAAAACTCTAAAAATTGCTATTATTTGTTTGTAAAAATCCATTAAAAATATAAAAAATCCTCTAGAAATTCCAAAAAATGATGTTTTTTGTTTTGAGTTGTTTTTGCTTCAGTCCAATTTTTGTTGTATTTGCATTTATAAAAAACATAAAAATTGAAAACATTAAAAACCTTAGAAAAATCATTGAAAAATCATAAAAAAATCAGAAAATGTGTTTTCTTCTTTTCTAGTTAGCTTTTACTTTATAATTTATCTGAAATTACTGCTCAAGTTTTATAGGCATTTTAAATATTTTTAACTTGCCTTTATATTCAGGTTGTACACTGTTTAGCATTTTTAGCCTTATTTCATTTTTAGAAAATTAACTAAAAATCAAAAAAATTCAAGAAAATTAACAAAACATTTGAATATTTAAAAGCTCAAAAATATTTTTATTTGAATTTTCTGAGTATTTTTTATGCTTTAAATAATTGTGTGTTTGTGTCTTTTTGAGTCCTTTTAGCCTTTTTCCTAATATTAAAAATTCCAAAAATTTTTAAAAAATATAAAATCCACCAAATTATTTATTTTCTGGATTCTTGACTACTTCGTAGCCGTTCGCATTTCGTGCTTCTTGTGTTCGACCCTGGTCGCTATACCAGGTAAAAATAAAATAGAAAGACCGCTTGCCACATACATTGCTTGTTTGATCTTTAGTTTGTTGGTCTGTTTTTCTTGTTGAGTCTGGTCCAAGTGGTTGAGGTCGTAACAACCATTGATACCATTCTAACCTTAGTCGCTCGAGTTTTCAGGTCCATCAGAATGGTGCATCTGCCAAACTACCCACTATCCAAATGTCCCTTTGGACGTTGTCAAGATGATGGCATTCCCCTTCAGCTTGCAAGATAAGGCCCTCTATTGGGTCAACCATTTGGGGAAGGTTGTAACCACCTGGGAGGAACTGAAGTCACCTTTCCTGCACAAATTTTATCCTCTCGGCTGCCTCAACCAGATGCGGGCACGTATCAGTAACTTCTCTCAGGGAGCGCACGAATCCATACATGAAGCTTGGGAGAGATTCACAGATCTACAGGAGAAATGCCCCCATCAGGAGATCCCGAAGACCAGCTTGGTCCAACACTTCTTCGGGGGCCTAAACATTGAGAGCCAATGGCTCGTTGACGCAGCATGTGGGGGCTCCCATTTCAACAAAGATGAAGATGTAGTCTGGCAGATATTCGAAGAAATGGCCGAAGGAGAGGCCGCCCTCTCTTCATCAAAAGCATACCAAAAGCAGCTTCAGATCCTCCAGAAACAAGTGCACATGGCAGCGTCCCGCGAGGCGGAGAGAGATGAGAGCTCCAACCTCAGTATCATCGGGGGCCATCTCTCGAAGGTTGACATTATTAAGAAGTGATCACAAGAACTTGAAAAACTTGCTATGATCAAAAAGAGGACTCAAAACCTTGATAAGCTAGATCTGATCACCAAACACATAGAACTGTTGTAGGCACAATCAACTATGTCCAGTCGGCAGTACCATCAGAAGCTCCCGATGAGAAGAAGGACGATCTACCACTGCCACATCAGTCTCAGCCGAGCCAGCAGCCACCGGCAGTCCAGCACGTGTACTACGTACATGCTCCCGACCAGGGCCAGCCGCAGCAGTAGATGGTTGTGTACCAACCAGATTTTGCAACAGGATCCGATCCAATCTTCCCACCACCACCCCTGATTCAAGAAGTCAACGGGGTTTGGAGTAATGAAGTAGAGCCGACCCGTCCCATGGGACAACCTCAGGGTCAGCTACCGGCCAACCGATAGTACCACCAACCTCAGGGTGGTCGATTTGGGCAGTCCTCACCGTCGTTGCCACAGTACCATCAGCCTCCCCCATATGCAAATCAATGGAGGCAGAATCAACATTATCAACAGCCGCAATACCGTCAGCCACAACCTTTCCATCAGTATGCGGTCGCTCCACCTCAGCAATACCAGCAGTATCCTCCTCCCTCTTACCAGCAGTTTCAGCTTCCTACACCACCCCAACACCACCAACAACAACCTTAGCACCAACACATGCAGCAACAACTTGATTTGCACACTGAATCTACTGAGGTAACTCCTGTGAACCCGACCATGGATTGCTTGGCCCAACTCGTCAAAGGGCTAGCAAATATGACCAAGAGGCTCGACGATCTGACTGCCACCAAGACCACTATCCCATCTCAGGTCAAAGCCAACCCCAATAGCTTTAAAAAGAAAGAGCAGGTAGAATGTGATGTCTTGTCTACGTCTGTAGAGTCAGAAAATGATAATATTATTTGTTCTAATGTTGTCACTCTCAGGAGCGGTAGGGCCTTGCCTTCGCCTGCTATCAAGAATGGGGAGAATAAAGAACCAGGTGAATCGTCATCTTCTGCATCAGCCGTGCCAGCTACAGGGACGGGTGAGGAGGAAGAAGAAGGAGGAGCCATTCCCACATCCATCCACCACTATCTTCGTCAGCAAAAACCACAAAAAAATTAGCAAAACCAAAAAGAAAAAAAAAGAATTTCGCAGCCAAAGCAAAGTCACGCCAGCCTTGGAGAAGAAGTCCGCAGCAGCCGATCCCTCGCCAGCCGACAGAGCAGAGGCCTTACTTTTTGCTCGCCCACCAGCACCAGCATCTCAAGACAAAGTTTGTACTCCTTTTTATAGCCCGGATGTACAACAGTTTGTGGGCGATAGTCCTAATGTAAATACGAACTCTACTCTGCCTATCAGTGACGTAAATATTCCTTTTCCTAATGCTATTGAAAAATCCAAAAAATTTGCAAAAAGAAAAAGTGCATTGTCTGATCCTGGAGTTGTAGAACTGTTAGATAACTTAACAGTTGAGATCCCCTTGCTAAAGGCCATGGAATATATGCCAGCTGTGAAAAAAGGTTTGAAAGAAGCATGTACCAAGAAGCGTCGACCAGCACGCAAGAACAAACACAATCAGTTCGAGAGGCACGTGCTCTCCATGGCTACTGTTGCAGCTATCAACAATCTCCCTCAGAAGAAACAAGACAAAGGAGCGTGATGACCGAAAAAATTCAACACAAAATCCGGGTAAAGGTAAACAAGGGTCGTTGCGACCCAGATCTCACAGTAATCGAACAATCAAGAAGATGAAGACAGAACCACCAAAATCAAAGGATAAATCAATCAAAACAAAGAAGCGGTCCTCGATACTTTTATTAACCTGGTATAGCGACCACGGTCGGACTTAGGGAGCACGAGTTGGCCTTGCGGCCTACGAAGTATTCAAAATCAATAAAAAGGAATAAAATATTTTTTGGTGGATTTTAATTATTTTTATATTTTTTGATTTTTAATAATGAGGAAAAAGAAGAAAAAGACAAAACAAGCAACTTAAGCAATTATTAAAAACACTAAAAAATGCAGCGAAAATTCTAATAAAAATGTTTTTATGTTTTTTATGTTTTTTAGTTTTTTATGAATTTTTCAGATTTTTCTAATTTTTATATAATTTTCAAAAAATCAAGAAAGGTGAAAACATGAGATCATTGTACAGCCAGACTTGAAAGGTCCACTAAAATATAAAATGGACTATAAAAATCTGGAGGTAATTTTTATGGAAAGTATAAACAACAACTAAGATTAAGAGAAAGAGTTTGTATTTTTTTTGATTTTTCTAGATTTTTCTAGAATTTTTATGAGATTTTTAGAGTTTTTCAAATTTTAAGGTTTTTATAAATCCAAAAAGCACAAAAGATGGATAGAAATTAAAAGACACTAAAACTAACTCACACTATTTTTTTTAGAATTTTTAAAAGAGTTTTTATATTTTTCTTTGATTTTATAAGTCAGACAATAGTAAAAATCAACATTTTTGAATTTATAAAAATATCAAAAAGCATAAAAAATGTACCAAAAATTTAGGGAAATTTTTACACTGTAGCAGGAGCCACGTATCCAAATTTCACCTAATTTGGATTTAATTTTCTATTTTATTCAATCAAAACAAGGCACACAGTACATAGAGACCTAGATGCAAGAAAAGTATTTCCAGGGGCTAAACAGTAACAAGCAGATAAAGCTCAGGGGCCCTTGCGCAAAAAGTCCACAAATGCACGCACAACACACGTGAATCAGGCATGGAGGGGCATAAAGGTAATTCCTATTTTAAAACATGTAAACAGTAACACACAGGAAATATAGAACCAAATGTGCAAATAAGCCAAATCCTCACGTGTCGATGCACGTGGCTCACATATATAAGGACTGAAATGCAAATATCTTAAACATGGAGGTTTAATGTGCAAATTTTCCAAAATAAAAACAACGGAATAAAAATATTTACAGGACTAACTAGAAATATCCAAATAGAAGAGGGCCTAAGGGAAAATTACTCTTTATTAAAAGCTGACGACTGAAGGGTTGCCACGTGGAGGATCCAACGGTGGGAGGAGGTGGCTAACCCGTCACTGGATCAACGGCGGTGAGGACGCCACGTGTAGATCGGACGGTGCGGAGTAGCTAGCGCCTCTTCGCTGGATGGGCGGTCTCGATCGAGCCTCAGATGGATCGAACGGTGGAGGCTCCTCGTAAATGAACGGCTCTGATCAGATCTGGAGCGGAGGCTCGATCAAACGGCAACTGGAGGCCCTCCAAGAACAGCTCGCCGACGAACTTCGTCGGCTCAGTGCGCACGGTGGAGACCTCCTCCTGGGCTGTTGGGATGTGGAGAAGAACGCTCGGATCCTTCCGCAGCTGGTGGATGCCTCTGATGAGATCGGGAATGTCGGAGACGCTCCAGTGACGAGGCAGCTCGGAGCTCGGGTTCCCAAACTTGTTTGACCCCCAGCTGGGGTTCTTTGACCTACAAAACGGCACCAAATGAGTCCTGGGTCAAGGGCAAATTGCCTCGACCCGGTTAGGGGTGGAATGTGTGGCTGGATGGGTCGCTGTGTAGTTCTCCGGCGAGCGGAGGAGGAGGAGAACCGAGCTCCCAGTTCCGGGGCGAACCGAGGTGGATGAAGGGGCGCAGCAGGTGGAGAGAAGTCTCGTGAGCGTGAGTCGAAGGTCGGATGGTCAAATGGGTGGTCGGGGATGGTGAATGGCGACGGCGGAGCTAACTGGGCTGAGACCTAAAAATCGAAATCTAGGCTAACCTACAAGCTATCTAAGCTACCTGGCGGGCGCATTCATCTGGGTTGGAGCTGCTGGAGCTCCAGGGGTCATGGCCTCGATGGATCGACGGCTCCAGAGGCTGAGCGCACCTCGCGGCGGCGCACGACGATGATCGTCACCGGATCGATGGTTCCCGGCTGCCCGGGCCTCGCTGCAACACTCCCACACACGGCTGTCACTCTGGTGGAGGAGCGGAGCTCACTGACGTCGAAGGGGAAAGCCAAAGATGGCGGGGAATGTGCGACAGAGGTTGAGCTAAATAGCGGCACAGGTTCGAGAAGACGGGATCGGGCAGGGTTCCGTGAAGCACGGATCCCTAGACGGATGCTCTGGCAAGGATCTCGGATGTACAAGGATCAAATGGAGCCCGGGGTTTGGATATTTGGAGCTCGGATTGCGTCAGCAAAATTCGGCGAAAACGGGTCGGACGCAAGATCCGCGGGCAAAAGTGGGCCAGGGGTTTAGAAATTCAATTAAAACTATTAAATGATTTTATTTAGAAAAACTTAAAACATGAAAAATGTTTATTTATTTTCGATTTATTTTTTGTGATATTTATTTATTTTTTTGAAAAATAAATTATGTATTTACATTATATTATTATTATATATAGGTATATACATAAAAGGATTTTTTATTTTTATTTTTAATTATTTATTTTTGTATAATTATTCCAATTTTATATTTTATTTATTTATAACATAAAATTTGGAATAAAAATGTATTTTTATTTTATTTTTATTATTTATTTACATAAGTTAAATAAATAGGTTTGTATACATATTTACATGGTATATATACAAGGTGGAAATTGATTTTATTCTTTTTCTTTTTTTTATTTTTATTTTCCTGGTTTTTATTTGATTTATTTACACCATGAAATCTGGAATATAGAGATAATTTTATGGGACTTTTATTAATTATTTACAAGGAGAAAATAAATAGGTATGTTATGGTCTATTTACACTAATGAGAGAGGTTTTATTTGTTTTTGTTTTTATTTTTATTTTGTTTTTCTCATTTTTATTGTAGTTTGATTTTTTTATAAATATGTACAAAATATAAGAAACACTTTTTAATTTTTATTTTGAGGAAAATAAATTTATTTATTTACATGGGTATATGTACATGTATGAATGACCTTATCTCTCTCTACTTGGGTTCTTTTGCGGTCAGGCCCATGTTGAGCCCTCCCTTGGGATGAGGTCACTTAATATTTATTCTAAATAATTCTCTCTTTTTCTTGCGTTCCTTTATTCCTTTATTTTGGCACAAAAACATGCTAATTATGCATATTTACAAGATGCATGTGTTTTGGCAATTTATGATATTTACACATATTTACATGGTGTTTTGCTCAAGTTTCTAGCTAAAATAAAGGAATAAAGAGTGATGAATGGGGATTCATCACCCCCCTATACTTTACTTTTGCTAGTCCCTTAGCAAACACTTATTTGAAAAAGAAGTGCAAAAGAGAAAGAAAAGAAAAAGAGGAGAAATCAAGGTTGATTATTAAACTTTCCTTCATTAAATTGAAATATGGAGCTCGGTCAGACCTTTGGATTATTAATTTGTCGGAACCTTATTTAGACTTAAGCTTAAAACTCAACAGCCTCTAAGTTCCACCAATCTATGGTCAAGACTCCTCAATAAACCAGATCAGAATAAGTCTACATACACAAACTCTAATGACCATGAATCTTTCCTTGTACGGTGTAAGTGATATGTAGCTCCCCACCTCAGAAGTAATAAAGAAACAACCTCCCTCGACTCGGTAACTCTAATGCCTCGGTCTAGCAACTCTTTCCTCGAGAAGCAGGGTATTCCCTTCTAAGTTCAAGTGCAACCGGCTCAAGAAGAGGGGAAAGAAGAGAATAGACCATGGCCAGTGTAGCCATGTATCCTTGGGAGCTCTAACCAGTGTAGCTGAGTCTCCCGCTGCAAGATTCATGAGATGGAACATGGATATCAATCTTTGCTTTATTTGACTATGTACACTCCGGTGGGATTATTAAATTTTCAATCCGACCCACCACTTTTTTTGGAGTTCTTTTCTTTTCGCACATTTTTTTCATGTGCATCTGTACAACATATCTACATGGTGCGTCATATATATACAAGGAGTTTTTCCTCTTGAGCCAGTAGACTATCCCTCTTTTGAAGCTTTATTGCAACCCACAGCTTCTGTCTTTAGACTTCATAACCACCAGACCAAGTTGAGACGCACTTCCTTCACTATAAGAAGAAGAGAGGTTCCGCCTAGAAGTACTACCCTCATATGCTACCCCAAGCCAAAGGAAACTGCCTCCTCACCACCTCATCCGTGGAGAGCTATGTGTAAAGTGCTGGTGCAAGTAAAGCCATTGTCTCTGAGAGTCATGCGTGTGTTGTTAAGTGCTCTACTTAGGCTCATCAAGATGACATATGCTCATAGCCTAGTGGACTCAAAGAATTAAGTCCCAATGGACCTGAAAAGTCTCAATCCTAAGCCTTATAAGGTTCCTCTTATTATTAGGTGGATTAAGGTCTTAACCAAGCTCCATTTGTCAATTTAATTCCAGGCCAGTTTAAATGTTAACTATGATTTGGACAAAGATGTTATTTTACAAAGATGCAATTTACAAATATTTACAAATGTGCAAAATTTTTGAAAATGTTTGAAAACATGGATGTATGCATGAATGTGAAGTTTTGCAAAATATTTACGAAAATTTACACAAAGTTTTTGCAAACTTTTTGTTTTCAAAAACATTTTACAAAAATTTTGTACTATATACATAATTTTTGATATGAAAATATGTACAAGCTATTTACACCAAAAGAATAATTTTATACATAAATAGGTATGTGCAATAAAAGAATTTTTATTTACAAGGGATTTTTTTTAATTTTATGGATTTTTAGCCATTTTTATTTATGAACACACTCACACAAAGTACGAGTTATGGCTAAAGTATATATGAAATATATACACCCCCCTATACTTAGCTCGAACGATGTCCTCAGAGTCAAGAGCGATGAAGAAGACATAACTCGTGGTTAGTATTGGGAAGTGAAAAGGAAGGCTATATACAAAGACGAATGAAAGAATAGAAATCCAAGAGGATCTCGGCATTTCCACCTATACTTAGGATCAAACAATCCTAAGTATAGCAGGTTGTACACGAAGGGAAAGCCGAGTGAAGAATGTACAGGGTCTGCCGCCTCTATACTTAGCATAAAATATCCCTAAGTATAGGCAGCAAAACAGAGGTAGAAAATCACGAAGAAAACAAACAAATATATACAAGCTGGAGGGGCATCACTCCCCCTATACTTAAGGTGAAGAATCTTTAAGTATAGGCAACAACAAAAGTGATGAAACGGAACGAAAGGAATAACCCAGTGTTTCCACCCCCCCTATACTTAGGATGAGGTATATCCTAAGTATAGCAAAGATAATCCTAAGCGAGACCTGGGGTGAAAACAAACACGGAAGAAAGAAAGATCAAACCAAGACGAAACATGTATATACAAAAGGGTACAATGTTGAGGCGCTTCTCAACTAGCGCTAGGTTTTACGCCCCTAGCTGGGCGCAAAGACTAGGACAAAGCTGTGTCAAGGTTAAGGATGACATCTGTAAGGCGAATGCCGTACTGTCGTCGCAGTCTCGGTATGAGAACAACGACGAAATCAATAGTGTAAAGAAGGACACCCAGGTATGTAATCAGGCGGGTGTCTACTACCGGCCAATGATATGGGAATATGTGATCGGGATCCGGTAGCACAAAAAAGATCGTCGGCTCAGGATCAGTCTGGAATGGAAGTGTAGAGCCGAAGAAATCAAACGTGGAGAAGGATGGATCAGTCATGGAATCCTCCACGTTAATCAGTGTCTCAAAGAGGTGTGGAAGGTAAAGATCGGGAGACTCTCTAAGGAAACTGATATCCGATGTATATAATGAAGAGCAATCAGACAGATCATCGAATATCTCAAGGATCAGCTCATCCTCGCGAGGGTCGTCGAGGTGAGATAACTCAGAATCAGAAGGATCAAAAGACTCGATTTCGTGATCCGCCAGATCGGATGCACTCTCAGAAAGTGAAACCGAGTACTCATCGTGTGTGGCATTCTCCCGCAGATAACCCTCGGGGAGAATGCAAGATCAGAGGTGAGAAATAGAGGATCCGGATCTAGAAGGTCATCTGCGCTGCTGTCTAATATCCACTCTATGCACCAGGCTGCATCATCATCTGAAGTCTGGCTCTCGACAATATGGAAACATGAGAAGGTACTGTTCAACACCACGGAGGCTGGCAATGTGTCTCTGGCTGATCCTCGCTCTGCGGCAATGCTGGCTGCCATCTGGTCCTCAAAAAAGGTATATGTCTGGAGGATAAAAGGCTCGAATATGGGACTCTCGATGTCTGGTTTCTCAGTGTGGTATCCTATATCGAGCTGCGGCTGCTGGGCTGAGTCATGGTGACTGTCTGACTCCGAGAAGTGTCTCTGCAGAAAGGAAGCTGAATCATCCGGGGTTGGACTCTGAACTGGCTGGATCGCTGGCTGTAGTAGCGGGGGCTCCTCCGTTTCCTAGAGTATCAGAAGATCTGATATGCAAGAATCGTCAACTGAAAACTCTAGGGCTGACTCGAACCCTAGCTGGAAGACCAACGGGAACTCGAGTAGACTCTGGGTCAAAACCTCCACTGTACCAATCGTCTCCTCTGTGCTCTGTGGTGCTGCACAATCCAAGTCCTCGGGCTGGTGTGTAGAAACTGAATCGTCGTGTAGTGTGACACACCCCACTGGTACTGCAATATCCTCATGTGTTGTCCCGACTACAATATCTCGTGAAGATGTTCTCTGTGAAAGTGACCGCGAGATGGTATCGAGTAAGTGAATATCAGAACTACGGTGTGAACCTCCACATGTGGTAATCACCAGTGCTATCTGCTCTGCAGTCATTCCCTGCATGGATATCTCAATAAGGTCTGTCAGTGGAAGTCCATGGTCGGGAAATCTCCTCAAGAGGTCAAGAAACCTCGGCCATGCCTCATGCAGTGGCTCCTGGGGGTCAACTGAAAATTCGGTGATCAAAGACCGCATCAACTATGCTCTACGCTGGGGAAAGTATCTCTGTAGAAACTCTTGGCGTAAGTCCCCCCACGTAGCAAATCTCCTTCCCAACTGTCAGTGCCATCTCATGGCTTTGTCCTATAGTGTGAACGGGAAGGTCTTCAACATCATCTCCTCTGCAGTGATATCTGAATAGATCTGTGTTCTGCGAAACTCCTCGAACTCGGACAGGTGAAATAGGGCTCCTCGTGCACCTCTCCCGAGAATGTCGGCAATCTCTGAATAAGCTCCAAATCCAGAATGAATGGACCTAATGTAGAAGCTGACTGAGCTCCCTGTCCTATCTGCTCATCCATCCATCTGGCGTAGGAGACATCTGATACTCGCATCTGCTCTCTCTGATCAGAAACGGAGTGCACTCTCAACTCAGCAATGACATCGTCCTGGTCTCACATCTGGTCACTCTGATCTCCGTGGACGTGTAGCACAGCATGCCTAGAAGAAAGTAAGGGATGGGAGGGAGGGAACGGGAGGTTGGTCGAGGATCCGACCTCCCTCGAAGGTGGACTGGACTGATGGTCAGAAGATGGAGAAGAAGCCGCAGAAGTCAGCAAGAAGTGAGGGGGATCCATTATCCAGGGATAAAGAAGGGAAACTGAAGGGAGGGTGTATGGGAGAAAGATAGATGGGAAGGTGGGAGGGATCTGGAAACACACAAGATGAGAAAGGAAACCCCGAATTCACCTCCGCACACTGAGCTGAAGACCGAAAGAGATCGGTCAATTATCTTGTCAATTTTATTTTAGGTGATCAAGTCAGTCTTTCAGAGCGATTACGTGAGCTGATAGAAATCCAATATTCTCAACCGACTGTCCCAAATAAAGGCCGGTAGTCAGTCAAGAAATCGGATATGGCTCTAGCCTAGGATGCGGGTCACTCTCTCGCTCATCCAAACCAAACAAGGAGGGGGTTACTCTCCCCAAGACAGATATTTAAATGAGGTGTCTTTTAGGTCAAGTGTGATTAGCAGTCTCGATTTTATTATTTTTCTTTTTAAGTCTTTTTCAAAACAAACAACGCCTAACGAATTTTTCGGTTCTCCTGATTATTTTTAGTTCAAAAATCGGGGGAGAAGCCGAAAAAGTCGATGCATGGGAATCAATGATGCATGCAGAGTAAGAAATACGTACCTGACTCCAGCAGTCTACATGCAGGGTGATCCGCACATAAATAAAAGACTGAATATAAACTACCTATATGATGCACACGGAAAACCGTCCCTAGCAGAGCAATTTCTACACGAGAGAACAGTAGCCTGGTACTCGAGCCTAGGTCCTGAGTCCTATCTTGGGAGCCACTCGGTGTCGGCCACAACAGATCCTACACGCGCTGTATGTGACTCCTCAAGGCACGTGGACCAGAGCTCTAATAAGCCAGCTTTTTCTCGTGAATTAATTAATTAGGTCCAATTATTCGAACTATAGGTACATGCAAATAATTAGGTGTTTGGATCCTAATCAATTACGTCACAATCAATGACAATCCTAAGCTAAGGCTAAAAACCACGTAAATCACAAAGCAATAAATAAACGATCAAAAGCCGAAAAACCGTGAAAACCGCGAAAATCTCGGTGAGGTCCCTCGAGCACACCGGTACTCGGCGAAACAGACCCCAAAATATCAAGTGTCCAAGTCTCTGTCCAGGTCCCTGTATTATTACAATAAAATAATGCTAAAAAAGAAACTAAGCTAAACCTAATCTACGGCTAAACTACGATTATTTCTCGCGACTATTCCACGACTCCCGAGCTTCGGCTTTTCCTCCTCGCGTCCTCCTGCAGCTTCATAAAGAAATAAGCCGCGTCCGACTCCCGCAGTTGCTTCGGCTTCCGAGAAAGCTGTCTCGGTCCTCGGGCCCTCACAAGAAAGAGAAACCAAAGTGTTAGTCCTGAAAAATACGTAAATAAAGAAGAGAAAATATATCTACAAAAATATCTACAAAAAGCTGCGAAAACGAAAAGCCGCGGAAAAATCAAAATCGACTACTAAGTCGTGCTCCCCGGCAACGACACCATTCCGATGACCGAAAAATTCAACACAAAATCCAAGTAAAGGTAAATAAGGGTCGTTGCGACCCGGATCTCACTGTAATCAGCCAATCAAGAAGATGAAGACAAAACCACCAAAATCAAAGGATAAATCAATCAAAACAAAGAAGCGGTCCTCGATACTTTTATTAACCTGGTACAACGAACAGGGTCGGACTCAGGGAGCACGAGTTGGCCCTGCGGCCTACGAAGTAGTCAAAATCAATAAAAAGGAATAACATATTTTTTGGTGGATTTTAATTATTTTTATTTTTTTTGGATTTTTAATAATGAGGAAAAAGAAGAAAAAGGCAAAACAAGCAACTTAAGCAATTATTAAAAACACTAAAAAATGCACCGAAAATTTTAATAAAAATGTTTTTATGTTTTTTAGGTTTTTTAGTGTTTTTGGTGAATTTTTCAGATTATTCTAATTTTTATATAATTTTCTAAAAATCAAGAAAGGTGAAAACAGGAGATCACTCTACAGCCAAACTTGAAAGGTCCATAAAAAATATAAAATGGACCTATAAAAGTCTGGAGGCATTTTTTATGAAAAGATAAACAACAACTAAGATTCAGAGAAATAGTTTGTATTTTTTTATTTTTCTAGATTTTTTTAGAATTTTTATGAGGTTGTTAGAGTTTTTCAATTTTTAAGATTTTTATAAATATAAAAAGCACGAAAATTGGACAGAAAGTAAAAGACACTAAAATTAACTTACACTAATTTTTTTAGAATTTTTAAAAGAGTTTTTATATTTTTCTTTGATTTTCTAAGTCAGACATTAGCAAAAATCAACATTTTTGAATTTCTAAAAATGACAAAAAACTTAAAAAATGTGCCAAAAATATAGAGAAATTTTTACACTGTGGCAGGAGCCACGTATCCAAATTTCACCTAATTTCGATTTAATTTGGTATTTTATTCAATCAAAACAGAGCACACAGTACACAAGGACCTAGATGCAAGAAAAGTATTTCTAGGGGCTAAACAATAACAAGCAAATAAAGCTCAGGGACCCTTGCGCAAAAAGTCCACAAATGCACGCGCAACGCACGTGAATCAGGCACGGAGGGGCATAAAGGTAATTCCTATTTTAAAACATGTAAACAGTAACACACAGGAAATATAGGACCAAATGTGCAAATAAGCCAAATCCTCACATGTCGATGCACGTGGCTCACATATATAAGGACTGATTAGTAAATTAACAAATGTGAATTCAATCCACATTCTCTTAATCCACATTATTAATTATTAATTCACAACCCAAACTAATTATATTCAAACTAATTAGTAAATTGCATTTCCAATTAATTAACAAATGTGAATTCAATCCACATTATTAATTAACAAATGCTATTTACATAAATTCTCTCTCTTATATATGTGTATTATAAATCATATTTATAACACACATATATCATGGATAATGCTATCCACATTCTCTTAATCCTTGATAATTAAATCCAATTTAATTATCTTAGATAATCATTTTCATAATATGAATCATATTCATATTTAAGCTTGATAATTAAATCACATTTAATTATCAAGTCCTTGCTTGGATATTTCATCAAAAGAATTATTCTTAAACCCTTTCAAGAATAATGTGCTTTCTCCGCAGATACTTGGAGATAAGGACAGGGCGATTGTATTATTCCATGTATAGTAACTTGGATGTTGAGATATTATCTCAAATCCAGATCGAACGAACCTCCCACAGATGCTTGATTAAATCAAGACCGCAAATCCAATCTTCTCATTGAATCTGAATCCCATTCAGACCAATGTCCAACACTTGGACTAAGATCGGATTGCTTCTCTACTGAAAGGAGTCACTAAAATCCAGACCTGTTTCATCACTCCCTCGGAATGGAAGCGTCATGGATATACAATCGTTTATGATCACATCACCCTTCAGGTATTCCCAATACCTGTACATCCTGCATACTGGAAGACCCATGATCAACCCGAAGATCAAGATCATTTTATACTGTCTTCTTCAGAGTTTAATCATTAAGTTTCTCAATCTTGGTCATTGGGATTTGGTATCGATCATATGCTTTCCCAAAGCATATATCATACCTTCAAATTCATGTCATGCTTCCAAAGCATGACGACCATGCATGAAATTTGATCGGTCCCAATACCTCATGAGTGAGCTCATGTCTTCCGGTTCACAAGTGAACCTGTATGATCCCTTTGAGAGATCATATTGCTCATATACCCTTATATGCACACCAGCTCGCCGGTGTATAGACCTTGGTTAGGTCATCAACCTATTGGTCTGCCAAATGTACATACTTAGATATATAGCAATATATCTGTCTCCGGTCAGAGGATGCATGCCTATGCTGTGACAGCATTCAACATAGGACTTAAGTTATCTCGATCTCGTTAGGTCAACCCATTGACCTAACTAATCTGACACCTCCGAATCACTATTCCCATGCAGAGGACCTGCATCAAGAGGTCGGTCAGATATCAGCCTATGTGAGAAAAGGATTGCCATCTCCTACTCAGGCTGGAGATCTCCACTTGACAATCATTTGACGGTGCTTGATGAGTCCTCTATCTAACTCTTTAGATATTCATCCAAACACCAGCCTCTATGATTCATTTAATGAATCAACAGCTATATGATCATCAAGCTGGCCATGGTACATAACCCTAATTGTACAGAGGGACCTTATAGTGCATTCATTCATATAATTTCAGAAAGGGAGTGAAACATCAATAACTTTTATTGATAAACTTAAATATTACAATAACATTTATTGTAAGAATGGTTCGCCCAGGGCTCACAAGTCTAACAGGGAAGGGGAAGAAAAAAGAAAATCCAAAAAAGAGAGACCAGGAAGAGTTCAGCCAGCAGATGATAGATCATTTTCACATACAACTGACTCTTCAGGAGGCTTTGCAGCACATCCCCCTTCTTCAGCGTTCGTTGAGAGACAGGACCACAGTCAGGAGGAAGAGGAGGAACCACCATTCAGAGATCCATGTGCTGACGAAAGCCACGTGTTTCGCGATCCAAAAATGATTTTTCAAAGTTCGAACAAGGAAATGTGTGATGTTTTAGATTTTTTAATAATAGCAAATAAAAATAAAATGCAATGAATTTTTTATACAATGAAGATGCATAGAAAAGGAGTTTAACTTGATTTTTGCCAATTAGGGCATTTAATCAGAGGAAAAGTCGATCGGATCGAGTCAAGAAAAATGGGAGAAATGCGAGTCAAATTCGGTTCGAGGAGAAAAAGTGAGGGGGGATCAATTGACCTAGATTAACAAAAATCAAGGTGAACCAATCAGAAGAGGCAGAGGATACTGACAAAATAGGCTAAAAGACAAAATAAGGAAAATAAATACAGATGGGTAGAAATAAATTATGATTTTAAAATGAAAAAGTATTAAAGAAGATAATGTTTACAAATTAATAATCTTTTTCAGATGATTTTTAATAAATTAAATAAATTAATTTTGTGGGTTATTTCCATAAAATCCAATATTTATAGGCATATTATACCTATATAAAATATATACATATTTTTATTTTATTAATTTTACAAAATACATTAAATTTTGTATTTTATTTACGTAAAACATATTTAGTTGCATAAATATATTTTTATTGAATTTTTATAAATTAATGATAAGTGTTAAGTAAATAGAAGTTTGTATAATCATTCTAGGTCGCCTGTTCTTGGCCACAGCCAAGGCAGTGACCGATCATGATAGCGGGAAGGTATACTTTCGCATCGAGGGTGAAAGTGTACAAATAGAGACGGTTGAGGACAACATAGCCAGAGACAGATCATGCTCAGAGACCACTTCAGATACAGAACAGCTGACAAAGGCCGGGCTAGACATCCACCAGGACTGTGACTTTGTGATCACAGACGATGAGGCATCATGGGCAGACCCCGCAGCACAGGCCATCCTCTCATTTTCAGACACCGCTGATGCAGAGATGACATCAGAGGAGAGCTTGGAGAGCACATTCCTGGTTCAGGATACTTCAGAGGCAGCAGAGCAGGTTCTCGACCGCGATACGGATTTTTGTGGTGATGGTGGTACTGATGCCACCTTAGATGATGCAGATCCCTCGGAGTCAGAGTCTGATTGGGCAGATTGTGAGGATTACATGTCAAACCTGATTTCCATTGAGCCTACAGCTGAGGAGGAGGTAGATGCCGAGCAGAGCAGAGACAGTCCAGTTGAGCAGCCTTCTCCAGATCCAGTTTGTGAGAGAGAGTTCTCGTTCTCCCGGGCAGATTTGGCCGCATACACTCGGATTCTTCAGAAGCCAGATTTGCCAGCGCCAGTTTGTCTAGAGCTGAAGCCGCTTCCTTCGTCGTTGAAGTATAGATTCCTTGCGGGTGAGCCTGAGATGTACCCAGTCATTATCTCTGCCGATTTGACTGGAGAGCAAGAATCCCGTTTGATGGGGGTTCTTGAAAAGAACCGCAAGGCGATAGGATGGAGCGTAGCAGATCTCCAGGGGATTAGTCCGGCTCTGTGCTCTCACCACATCTATCTCGAAGATGAGGCAAAGCCGTCGCGTGAGTTCCAGCGGCGGCTGAACCCGAATCTGAGAGAGGTGGTCATGAAGGAAATTTCGAAGTGGTGGAGCGTCGATTTTATCTATCCCATCTCCGACTCCAAGTGGGTCAGCCCTTTGATGTGGTGCCCAAGAAGACGGGCATCACTACAGTGGTTACGGAGTCCGGAGAGGAGATTGCTACACGAGTACCTACCTCTTGGCGAGTCCGTGTTGACTACCGGAGACTCAACCAGGCCACCAGGAAGGATCATTTCCCCCTGCCCTTTATTGATCAGATCATTGAGAGACTGGCATGGAAGAGCCATTATTGTTTTCTGGATGGGTACTCGGGCTACAATCAGGTAGCCATCGCTCCCGAGGACCAGTACAAGACTACCTTTACTTGTCCCTTCGGTACATACGCCTTTCGACGCATGCCATTTGGGCTATGTAATGCCCCTGTGACGTTTCAGAGATGCATGTTGTCGATCTTTTCGGACATGGTAGGGGAGTGCTTGGAGGTCTTCATGGATGATTTCTCGGTTTATGGCGACGGATTCGATTCTTGTCTTGACTGCCTAGACCGAGTACTTCAGCGATGTATAGAGGTTCGCTTGGTTCTGTCTTGGGGGAAGAGTCACTTCATGGTGACTCAACGGACGGTGCTTGGCCACATCATCTCTAACAGGGGCATGGAGGTGGATCCGGCCAAGGTCGATGTCATTAGCAAACTCATACCACCATCCAACTTGCGACAGTTGCGGTCTTTTCTGGGGCACGTTGGTTTCTATCGGCGATTCATTCGTGATTTCAGTAGAGTTGCCCGACCGTTGACTAATCTGCTGACGAAAGACACTGAGTTCCTTGTCGATGACAAGTGTCTTTCGTCCTTTGAGACTCTCAAGCAGAGTGTTAAGCGGCTCCTGTTCTCCAGCCGCCTGATTGGTCTCTCCCATTCGAGATCATGACGGATGCCTCCGATTTTGCTGTAGGGGTCGTGCTGGGACAGAGGAGGGATGGAGTCCCATTTGCCATCCACTACGCTAGCCGCACATCGGATTCCGCACAGCGAAATTATACAGTCACAGAGAAGGAAATGCTAGTCGTAGTGTTCGCCCTAGATAAATTCAGATCTTACATTATTGGATGTAGAGTGACTTTGTATACTGATCATACCGCCATCCGATACTTCATAGCAAAGAAGGATGCCAAGGCCAGACTGACTAGATGGATCCTTCTACTCCAGGAGTTTGACATAGAGATCAAGGATAAGCCTGGAGTCAAGAATGTGGTGGCGGATCATCTCTCATGTTTAGAGCAGCCTGAGGAGTCTGAGCATATTGATCCCATTTGTGAGACCTTCCCAGATGAGGCGATCCTTGCTATCGCCTCACTCCCATGGTATGCCGATATTGTGAACTTTCTCGTTGCTGGGAAAGTTCCACAAGATTGGCCCAGGCAGAGGCTTGAGACCTTCCTCACGAAGGCCAAGTCCTACCACTGGAAGGATCCCATCCTCTACCACGAAGGAGGGGATAGCGTATGGCATCGGTGCATTCCTCAGGAGGAGCACCATAGCGTCCTCACTTACTGCCACAAGCTTGAGGCAGGAGGACATCATTCTGGGAGGAGAACGACACAGAAAGTGCTCCAATCCGGCTTGTGGTGGCCTACCCTCTTCAAGGACTCTGACGAGTTCGTGAAGAGGTGTACTGACTGTCAGAGGATGGGCACTTGTGGACAGCGTGATATGATGCCGATGCAGCCCATTCACTTCTGTGAGGTTTTTGACGCATGGGGCATCAATTTCATGGGTCCATTCCCTAAGAGTCAGGGATTTGAGTACATTATGTTGGCCGTTGATTACGTGAGTCATTGGGTTGAGGTCATCCCCTCCCGAGCTGCTGATGCGAGGACAGTTTGCAGATTTTTGAGGAAGCACATCATCACGCGGTTCGGGGTACTCGAGTATTGATTTCAGATGGGGGGTCTCATTTCATCAACGACCAGGTGAAGGAACTTGCTAGCGAGTTCGGCATAGACCATCGAGTTGCCACTCCATACCATCCACAAACGAATGGTCTAGTCGAGGTGTCGAACAGGGAGATCAAGACTATTTTGCAGAAAGTCGTCTGCCCTGACCGAAAGGATTGGTCACAGCTTTTGGACTTGGTCTTGTGGGCATATAGGACGTCTTTCAAGACACCATTGGGCACATCTCCCTTTCACCTCGTTTATGACAAGCCGTGCCATTTACATGTTGAGCTGAGACACAAGTCACTCTGGGCAGTCACTGAGATACTTATGGATCCAGACAGTGTAGGAGACAAGAGGAGGGCAGAGTTAGCAGCCCTAGAGGAGCTTAGAGATACTGCCTTCTCCAACAGCCTACAGTACAAGGAGAGAGTGAAAGAGTGGCATGATTCTCATATCAGCCACAAGCATTTTGAGCCTGGACGGAGAGTATGGTTGTTTGATGCTAGGCTTCGTCAATTTCCAGGGAAGCTACAGAGCAAGTGGAAGGGACCCTACTTGGTGAGAAAGGTACACGACAACGGTAGTATTGATATATCTGAGTTGTCTTCTGAGAGTACCTTTCGTGTGAACGGGCAACGACTCAAGCCATTTCTAGATCATGAGCCACGGGTCGTTGATGTTGCCCCTATTCATTTTGCGTGAGATGTGGTCTCTTGACTCACATCTATTGCATCTCGCATCTGATTATCATTGTTCTTCCGATCTGTATAGATCCAGATGTCCATATCATCACATTCTTTAGTCCCACATCCCTTTCTGCATCATTTGATTACACTATACTTAGGGTGTACTTTACCCTAAGTATAGGGGGGATGTAGGACCTTTGAGTATTTCTTTTCATTCTTTCTACCCCTGTTTTGCTGCCTATACTTAGGGATATTTTACCCGAAGTATAGGGGGTAGATTCTGTACATCCTTCACTTGGATTTCCCTTCATGTACAGCTTGCTATACTTAGGATTATTGGATCCTAAGTATAGGGGGAAACTACCGAGTTCTCCTCATTCTATTATTTGATTCATCTCTGTATATAGCCTTCCTTTTCACTTCCCTATACTAAGCACGAGTTATGTCTTCTTCATCGCTCTTGATCACTCTGAGGACATCGTTCGAGCTAAGTATAGGGGGGTGTATATATTTCATATATACTTTAGCCATAACTCGTACTTTGTGTGAGTGTGTTAATAAATAAAATGGCTAAAAACCCTAAAAATCACAAAAATTAAAAAATTTTCCTGTAAGTAATCATTCTTTTATTGCACATACATAGCTAGTGTACAAATTATTTCTGTAAAAATGTTTCCAAAAATCTTTTGTATAAAGCTTGTGTAAATATTTTCTTATCAAAATTATGTATATAGTACAAAATTTTTCCAAAATATTTTGAAAATCAAAAGTTTACAAAAATCTTGTGTAAATGTGTGTAGATACTTTTGCAAAACTTGCACTTCATGCATACATCCATGATTTCAAAACATTTTTCAAAAATTTTGCACGATTGTAAATATGTGCAAATAGCATCTTTGTATATATGTATATAGTTTTCCTGGATTATAGTTGACATTTAAACTAACCCTGGAATTAAATTGGGAAATGGAGCTTGATTAAGATCTTAATCCACCTAATTCTAAGAGGAACCTTATAGGGGTTAGGGTTAAGGCTTTTCAGGTCCATTGGGACTTAATTCTTTGAGTCCACTAGGCTATGAGCATATCTCATCTTGATGAGCCTAAGTAGAGCACTTAACAACACACGCATGACTCTTAGAGACAATGGCTTGACTTGCACCAGCACTTTACACATAGCTCTCCACGGATGAGGTGGTGAGGAGTCAGTTTCCTTTGGCTTGGGGTAGCATATGAGGGTAGTACTTCTAGGCAGAACCTCTCTTCTTCTTCTAGTGAAGGAAGTGCGTCTCAACTTGGTCTAGTGGTGATGAAGTCTAAAGACAGAAGCCGTGGGTTGCAATAAAGCTTCAAAAGAGGGATAGTCTACTGGCTCAAGAGGAAAATTTCTTGTATATATGTTGCGCCATGTAGATATGTTGTACAGATGCACTTGAAAAAAATGCAAAAAGAACTCCATAAAAGTGGTGGGTCGGATTGAAAATTTAATAACCCCACTGGAGTGTATATAGTCAAATAAAGCAAAAGCTTATGGTATCCATGTTACATCTCATGAAGCTTGCAGCGGGAGACTTAGCTACACTGGTTGAGATCCTAAAATTCTATACCTCTTATTCCCCCTCTTCTTGAGCCGGTTGCACTTGAACTTAGAAGGGAATACCCCGCTTCTCGAGGAAAGAGTTGCTAGACCGAGGCATTAGAGTTACCAGGTTGGGGGAGGTTGTTTCTTTGTTACTTTTGAGGTGGGGAGCTACATATCACTTACACTGCATGAAAAGATTCATGGTCACTAGAGTTTGTGTATGTAGACTTGTTCTGATCTGGTTTATTGAGGAGTCTTGTCCATAGATTGGTGGAACTTAGAGGCTGTTGAGTTTTAAGCTTAAGTCCAAATAAGGTTCCGACACATTAATAATCCAAAGATCTGATCGAGCTCCATAATTCAATTTAATGAAGGTAAGTTTAATAATCAGCCTTAATCCATGTGCATTCTCCTCTTTTTCTTTTATTTCTTTCTTTTTCACTTCTTTTTCAAATAAGTGTTTGCTAAGGGACTAGCAAAGTTAAGTATAGGGGGGTGATGAATACCCATTCATCACTCTTTAGTCTTATATTTTAGCTACAAAAACCTTTGCAAATGCATGTATATGTCTGTAAATACAAATAATTATCAAAAGCATGCATTGTGTACAAAGTAATAATTAGCATGTTTTTGTGCAAAAATAAAATAATAAAGATACAAAAGAAAAAGAGGGAAATATTTAGAATAAATATTGAGCAACCTAATCCCAAGGGAGGGCTCGGCATGGGCCTGACCGCATAAAAGCCAAAGTAGAGGGAGATAGGGGCTCATGTGTGTAAATAAACCTATAAATAAAATAAATATATTTTCCTCTAAAAATAGAAATAAAGTGGTTTTTATACATTGTATATATTTATAAATACAAAAATCAAAACAAAAATAGAAAAATTAAAAATAAAACAAAAACATCACTTGTGCATATTCACCATGTATATAGTCCACTCACTTATATTTATTTCACCTTATAAATAAATAAAATTAATTTCTATAAAATTTGTAAATATTCTATCTTTTATGGTGTAAATAAATAAAATAAAAACAACAAAGATAAAAACAAAATAAAAAGAACAAAATTAAAAACCAAAAATAATATTGTAATTATACCATGTATATAGATGTATATATCTATTTATTTCGCCCATGTCTATAAATAATAAAAATAAAATAAAAATATCTTTTTATTCCTAATTTTATAATATAAATAAATAAAATATAAAATAGGGATAAAAATGTATAAAAATAACAAATTAAAAATCAAAAATAAAAATCCTATATTGTATATATACCTATATATAGCCCTATTACGTAAATACCTTATTTTCATTTTGAAAAATTAATTAAAAAACACAAAAAATAGAAAAAATTAAAACAAATATTTTTAATGTTTTGAGTTTTTATTAAATCGGCCATTTACTATTTTTAATACATTTTCCAAATCTTTTTGACGTGGCTGCTTCTCATTGGTCCACGGGGGAATGTTGACCCCCCGGTCAACTCCCCCGTGTGGACCACCTCCCACGGATCTTGAGTGACCGACCCAACTTCCCCATTTATTCCACACTCGATCCAATCTCCAGGCACCCAAACCCAGGGTCCTAATTACTCCCCAAGCATCCGGGAACCTCGCCCGACATCGTGCCTAGGGGTCCATGCTCAATCGAGCCAGACCCGAGCCTTTCTTCCTGGACCTTCCACCATATAAGAGCCGAGCTCTGCCACCCATTTCCTCATCTTTGGCTCCCCACCTTTCATTCCCGTGACCTCCACTTCCTTCCCTGAGGTGACAGCTCTCCGTTGGTGGTGTCGAAGAGAGGTGAAGGTGCCCGGACCTCTGATCCGGCGAGCTTGCGCCGCCGTGCTCCGCCTGAAGCAGGAGCTCGAGCCTCGGGCCACGACGACCCGCGAGGCAACGACCCAGAGCTAGCCCAGCTCATCCACAGTCGACTCGTCCACCCAGGTAACCTTATTTCCTTCCCGTTTTCTTTGATTTCACGTTTCGCCCAATTCGCCCATTTTCTGTTCTTCGTCGATTCCGGTCACCTCCATCCTCGTATCGATCATCGGACCTCACCATCACGTTCGCCTTCTTCCCGCGCACGTTCGACGCCCCTCCATTCAACCCAGCTCACACAGGAGCTGGTGTTTCGAGCTCCACCGTCTACACCTCGCCGGAGCTCGACCGCCCCGCCTCACCAGTCACCGTCAACCCCTCTCACAGGGTCGAGGCACTTTGCCCTCGACCCGCGCGTCTGCTGGTGCACTCTGCGGGTACATCCAAGCCCATCTGAGGGCTTGGACCATCTGGTCCAGCAGCTTCGCCTCCGCCGGACTCGCCAGATCTCCTCGGGGCTCCGTCGAGCCATCGGAGGCCACTAGTCGACGCGGGAGCCCACAGAGCTTATTCTCCGATCATCATTGTCCCGCGAGGAGGCCAGGAGCGCACACAGCGGGTCGGTGAAGGTCGCCGGCCATCAGTTCTTCCTCGACCTTCAGATACCGTCGGATCCCCTTCCAGCTCCAGTTTGCATCTCAGCCGTTCATCGGAGGAGCCACCAGCAGCGTCAGATCCTTGGAGGAGAGATCCGCACCGTCCGATCAGCGAGGCTTTCCCACGCTGCACCCCAGTCGTCAGATTTCACACGTGGCGAGGCCACCGCCGTTCGATCAGGACGAGTACCCTAGCGTTGAGCGCCACCCCATTCTCAGCCGTCGATCAACACACGTGGCGCCCATCCGACGGCCTACTTAATAAAGGGTAAATATTCCCTTAGGCCCTTAGCTTTAGCGTAGTTTAGTTTTAGTCCTGTAAATATTTTTAGTATTTTATTTGCATTAGGTAAATTGCATTTTGGACCTTGTCTTTTCTGCTATTTGCATATATACCCATGCCTGTAGTGTGTCACGTGCATCGACACGTGTTTGTCTGGGATATTTGCATACTGAGCCTTGTAGTTCTGGGTTGTTGTTGAATGAATGAAATATTTTGATTAATTGCATATATGCCCCTGTACGTGATTTTTTTAGAGCATGTGCGTTTATTAGTGGGTAAATTACACTAAGGTCTCTGGGTTTTCAATACTTGTTATTATTTAGCCCATATACATTATTTTCTTTGCAAATAGGTCCCTGTGTGCCCCAGACATGCGCCTCGCATGTGAATTCTTTGGATTTTTGCACCGGACCCCCTGGAACTTCTGGTATTTACGTACAGGTCCTTGTGCACTGTACCTAGGTTTTGATTTTGAATAAAATATCAAACTCACTCCAAATTCAATGAAAATTGGATACATGGCTCCTGCCATGTTGTAAAATTTTCTAGAATTTTTGGAGACATTTTTGCTTTTATTTGCTATTTTTAAAATTCAAAAACAGCCTTTTTCTTTACTGTCTGACTTGGCAAATCACAAAAAAAAATATTAAAACTCATCTACAAATTACAAAAAATTAGCTACTGTGTATTTTGTCTTGTTTGATTTTCTGACTAATTTTGGTTATTTTTCATTATATAAAACTCATAAAAATTGAAAAACACCTAAAAACCTATAAAAATTCTAATAAATAATCTAAAAAAATCCAAAAACAATAATTCCAGTTCCCAAATTTTCCTTAAACTTTCTAGTTTACAGGAAAATTACCTTCAGGAGTTAGGAGGGCCTTTTTGCATTTTAAATTGGCCTTTTACTCCTAACTGGACAGTACCTTCAATTCTCTGCCTTGTTTGATTTTTAGGAAATTCAATAAAAATCAGAAAAATACCAAAAATTAACCAAAAACAATAAAAATCATTAAAAACATATAAACATTTTTATTCGAATTTTTGAGTGATTTTTGATGCATTAAATAATTGCTTGAATTGGCTTGTTTCCTTGTTTTCTGTATTTCCTTTATTAACCAAAAATCCAAAAAAAATTATAAAAAGACTAAAAACCTACCAAAAACACTGTGATTTTATTTTATTCTTTTTTTCACTTCGTAGGCCGTAAGGCCATCACGTTCTCCTTTTGTTCGACCATGGTCGCTATACCAGGTTAATATAATAGCAAGACCGCTACTTGTGTTTCATTGATTTTTTATCCGATTTGGTGGTCTGTTTTTTTTCTCGACTGACACCGCTTGGTGACTTGGGTCACAACGACCCTTGACGACCTTTTACCCAAGTGATCAGGCGTGTCATAAGCAAGCGCCGCGTCTGATTTGTGTACCTTACTCAAGGATTGTCCATAAGGGGAATGGACTGACAGGTCCAGAGGGGCCTCTGAATCTCCTAAAGTATAGGTAGATGCATAAATGAGTTGACAGACTAAATCATCAACAATTTCCTCTTCATATGAGATTGATTCTATCATAGCGATTGGGTTTTGTCTCCAGGGCCCAACTGTTGCTTCTGTGATTTCAGTCTCAATTTCTGATTTTTTAGACTCAGTGCTCGACTCAGTGTCAGGTCTTTGGAACCTAGTTTGCTGCATTTAAGTTCAACTTTTCCAAACTGGATTCTCCCGGATGTGTAATCAAATATAGCTCATGCGGTCCTAAGGAAGGGTCGCCCTAGTATCATCTGGGAATCTTTCCAATTTATAGGGACATCCATGTCAAGTATTGTGAAATCTACTGGGTAGTTTTGTCCCTCTATGTTGATGACAACGTTTTGAATCTCGCCCCTAGGTCTCTTTGTTGATGTATCTGCGAATTGAAGTACAGTTGTAGATTGCTTAAGAGGACCTAGATTTAGATGCTCAAATAGGGTTGTAGGCATGAGATTGATAGATGATCCATTGTCTAATAATGTTCTTGCAAACTTGATTTCTTTGATGTGGCTAGTGACAAAGTGAGCACCCATGTCTCTTTTCTTCCTTGGCATCTCATTTTTTTATTAGACGAGATGTGGCAACTGAGAGTATGTGTTTCTTCATTCGTCTAGGAGTTTGTTTGCTGGCCCTAGTTGGTGTGCATCTCACCTTCAGGTATTTTCGAAAAGCCGAGTCTCTTTCTATCATCTCGTCTAGGGACAGAGTGACCTTAATATTTTCCTTACAGATGCGGGCCATCTCTTCATCATTTTTTTGTTTTTTTATGTTTTTCTTCCTTCCTACCGTAAGAGCAGGGGGGAAAGGGATTGATTTGTTATGATCAACAACATCACTTTTATTGAATGAAAATTTTCTTACATGACTCGGAATCGGACTAAAAATAGGGAAATTTGTGGTCAGATGTGGCTGGTGTCTTGGTGGCATTTCTCTGTCTGACTCAGACTCAGACTCTTCATTATACATGGGTGGTGTGGGTGGGACTTTTTCTTTCTCCTCTTGTCTTCCTTCGTCAATTTCCCCAGGGTTGTGTGAATCAGTGGACATTAGGGCTATGTCTTCGTGTTCCTTTGCTCGATCAGGCATGGTTACGGTTCTTCCGCTCCTAAGAGAGATATGATAAGAGTTATTATTTGAGAATGGCTCAAGTTCGGATACGACATAGTCAGAGATTAATACCTGATTGTGTCCAAGGCTATTTGGGTTAGCCTGGACTTGGGCTGGAATCACGGTCTGGGGTACAGTTACCTCATCTCTCCAACGAGAGAGTCGATTTATGTCGACTCTCATATCATGAAGCTAATCCAGCACTCGCTGGAGTTCTGGAGAGATAGCAGAAGAGGAGGACCCTTGGCCCTATCTGGCCTGAGGTCGCTAATACTGGCCTTGTTGGCTTTGGCGTTGGTTCTGCTGTGGCTGAGGTTGCAGGTTCTGATAACCCGTGCGATATTGCTGCCTCTGCTGCGGTTGAGGCTGGTAGGTGGGCTGGGCTTGCGGTGGACGAGGGTTCGGAGTAGAGTTTTGGTCTGAGCGACTGACTGGTTCCAAATTATACCAGACTCCATTTATCTCCATGATCTGTGGAGGTTCCTCAAAATTAGTCTGAGCGGAAGTTTCATCAGTTTGTTGGGACAAGACTTGATCTCCACCCCAATGGCTATGTTGTCCTACCCCTTGACCTTGAATGTAGTGAATTTGGTGTATGGGTGCGGAGGGTGCAGTCACGGTTGGTATCTTTGATACCCTGTCAGCCAATTCCTCCATTTGCTTAGGCAATTTAGCCAATTTCTCTATCTCAGATGATTTATGGAGTTCGTCTACCTTCTTATAAATCTGCTCAACCATAGTTAGCTTATCAGCTATTATTCCCATATCAGCACTGTGATCGGTTGTCAGATTATTAACCATCTTTTTGGAGCCGTCTATGTAAGCCCGGCTGGTGGTTTGTGCGCGGCTGGATTCAGCCAATTTCTCGAACACCTTGTAGACGATGTCCTCGTGACGTCCCATGTAGCTTCCTCCGCAAGATGCACTAACCAACCCTTGAGTCTCAGGGTTCAGCCCATTGACAAGACTTTGGACCAGCATCATTTTACTTATCCCGTGTCCTGGGCATTTCTGTATTAAGTCTGTGAATCTTTCCCAGGTTTCATGAAATGGTTCGTTCGGGTGTTGGGTAAAACTCGTGAGCTTGATCCTCATTTGATTAATTCTACTAATTGGGTAGAATTTCTTTAAAAATAGAGTCTTGAATGTGGCCCATGTAGTGACTATTTCCCCTAGATTTTTCAGCCAGTAAGACGCCTTATCAGTCAAGGCGAAGGGGACAACTCTCAACCTTATGTAGTCATGGCTAACCCTAGGGTGGCAGAGGTTAGCATAGACTAACTCGAAGTCACGGAGGAAGATATATGGTTCTTCATGATTATTTCCTCCGAACTTTGGCAATAGTGCAAGGAAATGCGGTTTGTGTTCGAACGCATCCTCAGGGGGGGCATGTCTCAACCAATTATAGTCTTCATCTAATTCTGGGAGATACGTGTCTTCCATAGCAGCCTCGCCTTGTTGTATTATTGCCAACTGCATCCTAAGTAGTTCATTGGTTTGTTCAGCAGCTGTTATCCTAGCCAAGAGTGCCGGAATAGGGTCATTGTCGTTCTCATCGTCCCCGGAGCTCTTCTTGGAAGCCATTATGATTCACCTTCAGAAGGGAAGAATTTTGAGAAAAGTATTGTAATTAAAAGAGTATTTTTGCTAAAGTAAGAGATTCCTTAGCAAAAGAGTGAAAAGATCAAGACAAGGAGGATGGAGAGAGTCTTCACTAGGAAGCAGACACAAAGCAAACACAAGCCAATTCTCAAGTTCACCACTCAACACAGATGAAGGCACGTCAGGGTTCGGCCGCTTATCTTTTTAATTTTAATTTAATGACAAGCCAATCTTGCAATTTAAGCGGAGCTGTTAGGTACTGAAATATTCCTCAAAGACTGTCCCAAGTTCGTACAACTAGTTGCATCTATCTCAGCCAGTATAGGTGGAAGTACAGACCGTTTAAACGGCTACCCGTGTTCCTTGAGGACGGTGCCTTCCGCGGTGTCCTCTAAACCACCCACTCTTCTAAGGGAATTCGAACCGTAAAACGGCTACCCGAGACCCTCATTGAAAAGTAGCTAATTGTTTTTAAAAACAGTAGTCTTTGTGAAATTCCTCAGTTTTGGCTCTATCCAAAGTGTGTGTTCTAGTCCTTACAAACAATGAGTGGGTTTCTCTCCACCGGACACAGGTCAATTTTAGGTCAGTTATTTACAGTCACCTTGATTAACAGTCCCAATTTTAGATTAGGGTTATCACTGTAGTTTATATGAGCACAGAGATTCACGCCTAACGAGCAGTCCCAATTCCTTTAAATCCTAGGTTGTAAAACTTGAGAAAGGGGAATCGGAAAAGCCAATGCAAACGTAAATCAATGATGCATGCTTAAGAGAAAGACTTACAGTGAAATCGGAAAAGCCAATGCAAACGTAAATCAATGATGCATGCTTAATAGAAAGACTTATAGTGAATCCTCGCGTTCTTCATGCGGGATGCAAGACAAGGAATTTAAATTTACACTAAATGGTATGCACAGATGGAAAATGCCCTAAACAAATAGTTCTATTAGTGGGAAGAATTGATTGAAATTTTTGGCTAATGTTGAATGATCTATAGTGCGTTTAATTAGTGAAAATTATGGCCTAAAAATTACGAGCACAATCATTGATAGAAAAATAAGCGTATATGTGCCTAAGTCCTACGCCACTTAAGTCGGGTCCCAACCACACAGAAGGGGTTGAAACAGACCTGACACGCCATAGAAAAAGTTCAGTCTTAATTATTACAAGGGTTCAAAGAGAGGGACCCTGAGAATATTGCAGAAAATTAAATCTATACTAACTCTCTCTCACAAAATTAAAATTCAGTCTTTATCGCAGATCCTTGATTTAATATCAAAATCCAGCTCCCAGAAGTCTGCGAAGAGAGAATTTGCGGTTAGTAGCAGAAGTAAGAGAGAAATGAAAAATAAAATGCAGAAGAAAAAAATGATACAAAAATTAATTTTACAAAAATTAATTACAAAAAATGATTCAAAACCCTAAAAATTCGTCGTTCCTCGGCAACGGTACCATTTGATGAGCGTGAAATCCACCTCTTTAATAATCGTAAATTGTAGTATAGGAGGTGAAAATTGGTCGATCAAAATACCACAATCTTTGAATGTTGTGGAATAATTTTTACTTGGCAAGTTTACCAAGGTCGAACACAGGGAACAGTGATTCTTAGTTGCACGGTTTTAAATCGAATTAAATAATTAATTAATGCTCGATTAATTTATGTGTTGCAAAACATATACAATGCAATGATGAAGATACAAATGTGATGCAAAGAAAATAAATTGAGAGAACTATTAAGCTCAGGATCTGTGATTTGAACGAATTAATTCCTTCAATAACATGATCATTAAATCCATCAAAATTAATCAAAGATTAACATGTAATTGAGTCAATGCTTCAGGTTAATAAATTTAAGCTCGGAATAATTAAAGCGAGATATCAGGCCTCCAAATATTTTTGAATCAATTCCTCAAATAGTTGGCTATAAACTTAGAGGAATGGATCTAAATTAATCTCTTGTGAAGTCTTAAGTATAAGATTAATCATCAATGATCACCAGATTTTAAAATCATTATCCGACCCCCCTGCAAAAATTGATCAATCAATTCTCAAGCACAAATATGTCAAAATAAGCCTGCAAAAGTCAATGATGATCCTCAAATAATAATTGACAATAATCAACCTCAAATCTGTCTACAAATTATACTAAGTTGTAGAGCATGAAAATAGCTTCAAAATGACATATTATATGCTAAAATCGGAGTTCGTATGAAAAAGATACGCTCAATTGAAATTGTAGGGACTAAAATGTAAATAGAACAAAGTTTTCCTTGCAAAGAGGTCCCAGGGAGGGACTTATCTATAATTTCACAAAGTCGGTGGGGTACTTTTGTAATTTACCCTTGCGGGGGTATTTCTGCAAATTCTATAACATCGGAGGGCCTCGGTGCAATTTTTCCAGTCGCGCGCGTGCCCTGGAGGCTCGTGTGCGGACCGGGAGGCTCGGGGTCCCAAGCCTGTGGTTCGGGTACGAACCTGAGGCTCGGGGGCGGGCGAAGCGGAGGGAGGCTCGGGTGCCCCGAGGCTAAGGCTCGATCTGCCCGAGCCTCAAGGCTTGGGGGGCGCGTGTCTGAAGCACGATCGTTGGATCAAGGACAGGAGTGCCCGATCCAATGGTGCATGTGCATCGTGGTGGGGCGGAGACGCTTGGAGGTGGCGAGCGGGGCCCTCGCTGTATCGGAGGCGGCGAAGCCGATGGCGTTCGAGGCGGCCGGAGGGGCGAAGGTTGGTTGCTCGGCTGCTCCTCGGCCGACACACGGCGCGAGGGGCAGCGCGGGGAGGTGAAGGTGGAATCGGCACGGTGGTGTGATGAAGGGTGGTTCCACCGCGCGGTGGAGGAGAGGCGGAGGCGAGCGCTGGGTGGCGAGGCGGAGGAGGCGAGACCGTGAGGCGGAGGCGGCGGTGGTTAGCGCACGACGAGGCTGAGCGCGGGGGACGAAGGCGAGGTTGACCTGCAGGGTTAGGGAAAAATACGATGGGGGAGGACGGGGGGGTGGGGGGGTTGGTCTCGACCTTTGTAAGGCCAGCGGAGGGTGAGAGCAGTCGATGGGAGAGATGGCCGAAGGGTGTTACCTGAGAGAGGGAGGCGGAGCTCGACGACGAGGCTGTTGCCGGAGCGGGATGAGGAGCTTCGCACAAGGCGGAGGGCCTTGGATCACGTCTTGGCCGCTGTCACCGGCAGGATGGACGGATGGGTTCAATGGCTGCTGACGGTTGGATTTTTATAGGAGCGAGGTGGTGGAAGGTCGAGGGTCCGGCAACCGTTACATGCACGAAGGAGCGGCTGGGGCGAGTGATGTAATGGCCGCGCATGGCGGTCATTGATGGCCGCATGCGGTGTTTGCGCGGAGGAGGCGGATGCTGTGGCCGTTGGGGAAGATGACCCTGGTCACGTGCTAGGCACGTGACCCAGGGGTGCTGGAAAGAGACAAAAATGGGGGTGCCACGTCGCATGCCTAGGAGCTGCGACGTGGCACCCCAAAAAATTTTCAACTTTGACGATGCAGAAGAAGTAGAAGGAGACCTCAGATCGAAAAATTTCCTTCATGAAAGTGTTCGTCTCGTCGAGATCTACAACTTTCATGAAGGATCCGTAAGCAAAAGAGGTCACTTGTGCGAAGTGGTATTTTTGGTGGCTTTCCATGTGTATAGAAAACCGATTTTTGGAGTTTTGTATTTTTTTGGTGGTTTTAGAGAGGATTAAAATTATAGAAAAAATATGATAAAATACAAGAAAATTAATTACATACTAATCTATTTTTTTGGATTTTTAGTAAATAAGAAAATAGGAAAATAAATTAGAAGTCAGAATCACACGACTTTTGTACAGACCGACAACGGACACTTGGACTCGGTCAGTTTCTTTGATTTTAGTTTTGATTTGGATCTAGATTTTACATCTCTTAATAAAACTTCCATCAAAGAACACAAATGAAAAAGAAATAAAATTAAAAGGGTTAACTAAGTACATAAAAACTCAGGTCAAAAATAGCAAAAAGTCAAACTGTGCAAAAGAGGCCCAAAACCCAACTTTCACATATGAGCTCCGAATTTTATGAAATTGGTCTTGTTTTGAAGGTATTTGAAAATGGAGTACTTTAAAAGTGAATAGACCAAAATCGAACACTGTATGTGAGAGATATGCTCATTTTAGTCCGTCAGATGTGAAATTAGACTTTGGGATTATTTGACACTTATTGGGGTTAAAAAATTTTTTGTATTTTTTTATTTAGTAATATCTACACAATGGAGGTGGTTTGGGATCAATCGGTGTGAGGATGAATTAATTAAAAATGTGAGAAGTTAACAGCTTTTTGGGCTAATTTACACTTGGGATTTTAAATGCAATTATACATGATGAAATGCGGATATTATTTACACATGTATGAATGCTAATAATGCTCTATTAATGATTAATTACAAGTGAATGATGGGGAACAGAGCCTAAATGACCAATTTTAGCATGATGAACACGAGATTCATCATGTAGGAAAGCCATGCTTGGAGTAGCATGTATCCTCCAAGTGTCCTGAACGGTGGAAATATGTACATGGATGATGAATACGACGTCTTCTACCACGAGGTACATGACCACGAAACTGAGAAGAGCCTCCCCTACCGCAGGAGGTGTCCATTGCAGAAGAGGTCTTGCTAGAGACAAATGATGGAATAATGAATAGTAGCTTCTGCAAGTATCTATGATGAGGTAAGCCTCCTCCATGGGAGGAATAGTAGCATCCGCAAGTATCTGTGATCGAGCAGCATTATACCCTGGATCAAGTGTTGCTAGAAATATGCCAACTATGGTCTCATTCCTATATGCCTTATGTTGCTTAGGGGTAGCAGCAAGAGGCATAAAACTGTGGGGCTTCTCAAACATGCCGTGAAGAGACATGTATAGAGAATGGAGAGGGTGTCCATTCTATTTAAATGTGAAAATGCCATGATGTAGTTGCAAGATTTTTGTCTCATTTCTTGATTGGTAATAGGTGGTCACAAGAATTTCCCATATCGTCTTGATGGTAGGATGCCATAAAACATCGTTGGTAATCTCTATCATCAATATACTAAATAAATAAACACGTGCATAGGCATCATCTGCCTCCTAGAGGCATTCACCACAGTTTTCTAATGTGGTTCCTCCTCGGTAAGAATATGTTTCTTATCGATATACCGCATGAGGCTCATGGACTACATTGTCTCATCCATCTTGACCATCGACATTGGACCTCATAAAGCGATTATGTCAGGGATATCAACCTTGTTTTCTGGCATACTGTCAGATTGAGAAAAATTAGGGTTTGTAGATCAAAAGAATAATTGTTTTTGTCTACACAGACATACGAGGAAGTGGTTGCATGTGTAGACTTAGGACGCAACAAATCCGATCAACGACCTCTATTGCAAAATGCAGTCGCTATTGGAAGAAGATGCAATAGTAGGCAGCAGTCGTAGATAGCAAGTGGTGGTGGAAGTCGTAGGAGGAGGTGGTGGTGGGTACCGCAAGCAGCGCCTCCGGGGGTGACGGGTGGGGGTCTAGGATTTTTCTTGAGGGGCTAGGGCTTTTCTTGATTACAAGATCTTTGATCTAGGATCACCGCTCTGATACCATGCTGGAAATATCAAAATCTATAACTCCAATGAATGCTAGGGATCTCTTATATAGAGGAGAAGCCCATGAGTAAATTACATAAGGTGTAAGAAAATAAAAAATGTGAAAATAGTATATAGACATAATAATATCTCTACAAGGAATGTGTAGGGATCATCGAGACTCCAAGGGGAGCCCTTCTGATTAGCTACATTGGGCTACCCCTAACATACAAGCATTTAAGCCAGTCAAACTAGATGTTAGTCATTGAGAAGCTAGAACAGAAGTTGGCAGGGTGAAAGGCTTCTTGCTTCCCTCGTGGGGGAAGCCTAGTGCTCTTGAAGCCAATGTTGGTGAAGGTTCTGGTTTTTTTCATCTTTTCGAAGATCCTACCTACGGGAATTCGCAATGGTATGGAGGCATGTATAAGTCGCTTCTTCTGGAGTCAATATAATGGGAAATCAAGAGGTGTTCACCTAGTGAATTGGGAGATGGTAACTTCGTTCAAGGAGTAGGGGGCTGAGCATCCCCAGTTAGGAAGAGATAAACAAGGCCCTTCTATTGAAGTGGGTAACGAGGCTGTGAGGCAAGGGAGAGGACCTCACATGTAGACTTCTTTGGGACACTTATGTTGTCCAGTCATAATCGGTTGTGGATGTGTCCACTCAACATCGTTCCTTGGCATTCTGGAAAGGGGGATGTCCAACATTACGGGGATTGTTGTAGCATATGTGCCCGGTGGTTGGCAACATGGTGTCCCTCCTTTTTTGGAAGGATAGTTGGACCAGGAATGGACAGTTGCAGGAGCATTACCCTCTCCTTTTTGTGATTGTAGAGGATTAGAAGTTGCAGGTCAGTGCAGCTTGGGTGGGTGGTCAGTGGATGCCATTCTTCTCCTTTATGTTATCAGACAAGCTCTTCTAGGAGTTTTTACATATGGCAAAGGAAATTGCAGGAGTTCCAAGGCCGAGCGAAGTGTGGGAACAGTGTGGCATGATGTTTTTTCTTTGTTAGAAAAGCTCACAATGCTCTTACGACTAAGAATTGCTCAAACTCAGATAATATAGAGAGGCAATGCGGCCTAATTTAGACTTTCAGAACTCCTATGACGATCAAGATTTTCCTTTGTCTCCACAAACTTGAAGAATAATTTATGAAGGCTAAAAGGTCAATCTTCTTCAAGGGGACTACACCCTTTGCCTATATGCCGCGCCGCGGTGGAGGAATTGAGCCATCTTTTTTACTCCTGCAACCACGCCTGGCAAAACTGTTAGGAGATGAGTGTTCAGTGGGGGATCTCTCCTCACATGCTATGTTTTAGACCTCTTTACTTGCCAATCAGTTCAGGTCCATGATGGAGCTATTGTGTACGATTGTCATGATTGGGTGATTTGGTTGTCACACAATGGTGTAGTCTTCTGTAGGGACAAATATTATGTGGATACTACAATTCATCTCGCCAAGTCTCTTCTCAAGACATGGCTATTGTAGTTGTACCCTTTATTTATTCTAATATATTTTGGGATAGCGGAGTGTTCCCCTTTTTTTTGACTCAAAAAAATAAGTCATGTTAGCCAACTCATGAGTCAATCATGGTAGATAAATCTGGATGTAGTTATGATGATTCTAAACTATCAAAAGACCTCACCTGAATGTAGAATTTCCTTTAACTCTGGATATGTTGATATGAATTATGCAGGTTGTCCAAATGACAAAATCTACCATTAGATTTGTTGTGTACATTGGAAATGCTCCTGTTATACGAATTGTAAAAAGTGTGTAGTAGTTGTCAGCAATGTTCCAAAAGTCGGTAGTTGGTACTCGAACGGTCGAATCACTGACTAAGGATTAATCGACAGTCGGATACAACAACAACAACAAAGCCTTTTCCCATAATTAAGTAGGGTCGGCTACATGGATTCTTCGCCTCCATTCAGATCTATCTTGGGTCAATCTCGGACTTATATCCAAAAAAAACTAAGATCCCTTCATATAGTCTCTTTCCAACACTTCTTGGACCGTCCTCGCCCTCTCTTAGCCGGCTCAACATCCCACCACTCACATCTCCTAACCGGTGCATCAGTTGACCTTCTTTGCAGATGACCAAACTGTCTTCAACGGTTTTCTCGCATCTTATCCTCGATCGGAGCTACACCAACTTTCTTTCTGATTGCATCATTCCGAATCCGATCTTTACATGTATGTTCACACATCCATCTTAGCATTTTCATTTCTGCTACAACCATTCTCTGCACATGTCTATGGTTAACATATAAAAATAAATCAACTCCACGGAGATGTTTATAGTAACCGATAGATTAGCACTAATAATAATATAAAACTGAATAGCGTAAACTATTAATATGCATTGAATCCTAACCATATGTTATGTCGAACTGAGTTGAAGAATTGTCTGATGTCCACCTCATACAAACATACCCGATTTTTTTATTTTGACATGTAATTCCATCTACAACATGATAGCATGAATTAAATACACATTATAAACATGAGAAACAAAGGAATAACATAAAAAATAATAGGCAACATGGTATACTAAGTTACTAACTATTGACCAAAAATGTATACTAAGTTACTAACAATGATACAAAATGAAAATAGAGGAATAAAAAATTTCATTTACAGGATGAAGGACATGAATTCAACAATCCTGGTGGCAGAAGCATTGGTCGACTACGAAGCCCAACCAGGACACAATGCCGACAAGAAAGACTTCACTAGCAAGATGAAGGCATGATCGAAGGATAAGAGCAAAGGCATTTCCCATGAGCCACCAATGGAGGAACGAGATTACTCCAAGAATAAGGAGCAACCCAAGATCAAGGGTGCTTCATAGGTGAAGGACAGCTTCAGGCGCGGGAGTGCCCAAAGAAGCAGAAGCTTAACTCTCTTCATATAGAAGAGGAGGAAGGAGAAGAAAAAGATGAGGTACACTTGGAAGAGATTGGAGTTATGCGTAAGGTATGCCTCACAACACTTTGAATTGGAGCTTCGAATTTGGTGGAGGGAGGGAACTCTACCAGAAAGAGCTTTAGAGGCGCTAGAGCTCGATTAAGGATGCATAAGAGTGCGAACATACATGTTGAGCACCAACGTGTGTGTTGGATCCACATAGTCGAAGCCGCGGATAGGAGAACATCCGTACATGAGAAGGCGATGCAGAGCTTTGGAGGGTGATGCAGCATGGACAACGAGATACACGTCCATAGGGGTGCAGCGGTGATGAACCACACCGCCAATGATCTTGTGAATGGCGATATATTGAAGATGCCTGGAGTATAAGAGGTGCTCATATCTCAAACATGGATGCCCATGGGGGACAATTGAGATGGTCAACATGTGAGCATGGAGGTGAGTACTCCACATGTGGAGCTGGAGCTGCTACACACCAGCGATGGAGATGTTGGATCCATGAGGGATACACCAAGGACGAGAACTGATGAGAAGCTCTACTTCTCAGGACTAAGGCCAATTCATGGAAAGAGGCAGTGGTTCATGACAAGACCAGGTGTGATAAGGGAGGTGGTACGAGCTTGCACCATCCTTCCAATTGAGCGGCGTCAAGGGTGCACTATGTATGGAGGATTGTGATGGGGCGCCGGCTAAGGAAGGCATGCTCGGTTAAGGATAACTGATTCTTTAGTTGGGGGAGACTTGTCACACACTCAAATTCCGTGATCAAGAATGATCATGCAGACACAGTAGCGGATGCATGAGAATGATCGATGGAGCTAATTTTACGAGGAGTCCAAAGTACGTGGGCAGTTAAGAGGTTATCCATGGAGTCTTGGAGACTCAACCGTACGTGGCAATGGAGAAGCATCATAGAGGACACTAGCATGATAGCATATTGTTGTGGAACTTCTAGCAATGCGAGCAGCGAGTACGGACAATAGTACAAGGCATGACGGTGGATGCACACAACAGTACATATGTGAGTGCAGCATGGCGATATGTAGTGAAGCATCAAGCATCGAGGAGAAATGCAATAGGGTCACACAAGAATACACACGAAGGCACATGTATCGGTAGTGATGCATGGAAATATGAGAAGGTATGGAGCATTGTAGGTACTAAATGTGAGCATTGTCGAGCATGCTCGCTAATACACATACGAGAGTGATCTGGATACCACGGTAGAGAAGTTCTAGAGGACTTCCCTTTAGCGCGTAGAGCTCTAAGGAAGGATTTACTGCATTAAGGTTTGGTGGTCGTGGGTTCCCTTTGTCACAAGATCAAGTGTTCTGTGTTACTCTTAGAATTATGGCAAAGCTACATCAACAAGGCATTGGAGTGTGAGTATGCTCATGACTGGGTGGTTGATGTGACGTCAACCGTTAAAAAGATGAAAGGACAACAAGTGAGTCAAAGAGACATGAATAAAAAGAGTTGTTATGCAATGCAAAGCGTTTCCATAAACTTGAAGAGCCTCGAGTCTTTATTGTCATTACCGCGAATGCAATAATGAGTATCCCTTGAATTGCCTTGAATCTTGTATATAAGGAGGGGTGGTAGGTCATTTATAAATACACGAAATCAAGTGTAGAGTGACACACCGTACTCCATAGACAGTCTCCCGTTCGAATAAGAGAAGAAGCTTTGTTTGTGTGTTTGTGTGATTGTGTGGTTGTGTTCTTAAGTGTTCTTGAGAGTGTTCTTGAACGATCCAGTCATGCTCGTGCTTGTGTTGGAGTGTCGGTACATGAGCAAGTGCAAGTTCGAGAAGAGTTGGAGCATATTCGTGATCATTCTACTTAGGAAGCATAGTTAGATACGAGTTAGCTAACGTCGCATAGGTCAAAATTGATAGCAGGATTTTGACCCTGTGAGAGGGGGTTGATTTCAACAATTCTGAGTCTGTTAAAATTTAGCAGTCTTTATGGTGAGAATAGGATTCTCTAATTAAGTAATTTTTTGAATGAAATGATGGTAATATAAAAAATCCAACTAAGTTCAATTTGAACCACCATATATCACAATGGTATCATTCAAAATTCGACTTATTTTGAGACTTATATTCCCTCCATCAAGAGTGTCAAATTTTAACTATCTCAAAACTAGTGAAATCGACCCCCTCCAGATGGACAAGTTTGAAATGTTATTTCACATGAAATTTGAGACAAGCATTCCACCTATTATTCTTACTAAATCCACCTGGAGTTTCATTTCAGAAAAATAAAAAAAGTTGGGAAAAAGGCATATGCTCCATGCTCCTACCTTTTTTCCCATCTTTTTTTATAATGAAACTAAGAGGAATTTTGGTTACCATATATCACAATGGTATCATTCACCAAGACTATTAAATTTTAGGGATATTTACACCCATAATCCTGAGTAATTTTGTACCAGAAACGCTCGATAAACATGAATTACACCCATGACCCCCATTAATGCTCAGTTTTACACTCATAACCTTCCGTTAGTTTAGCTCATTAAACTCAACCATATGAGTGAGTTAAACTAATCAATCTGTGATATAACGGGTAGGATTAACTACAAGTAAAAAAGAAAAAAATATTTTTTGTGCCAACAAAAAGGGGGAGGTGGATGCTTGCAGGCAGACAACGGCAGGAGGGAGGGGGCTTGCAGGTTGGGCTTGGAGGCGGTAGGAGGTCCGTCTCCCTCGACTCCCTGAAGCCACCGATCTGCGACAACCCCTCCGATCCCGACTGCACCAAGACAGCCTCCAGCTCGGCATCTTCTTCTTCACCCTCTATGTACGTTGGCTTGTCAGAACACATCTATCGAGACTTTTTCTTGGTCCCTTCTCACTTCCCCACAAGCCACCTCCTCTCCAGTCCGGAGCTCGACCAAAACGTAAATGATTGCACCTCATAACTCCCCTTCTTACCATCGCCACATTGTTTCTGTCCCTCAAAGTGACGCAACAGCTGCAAAGAAGAATGGGATCTACGGCGGAGCTGAGGCGGAGCCGAGCCGACGGTGAGGATGAGCCTTCTCCACCGCCAAAGCAACTCCCGCCCCGCTCCCCATGGTGAATCTCACCCGTCCGTATACAATATCATCCCCATCCACGACGTCCTCGCGGACCACCCGTCCCTCCGGTCCCCCGAGGTCTGGGCCATCCCCTCGCCATCGACACGGGCAGCACAAAGCCCAACATCTTCATCATCGACGCCGACCATTCGACGACTTCGAACCCAAGGAGCACATCCACAAGCTCTCCTTCTTCAACTGGTGGATGTTCAACATCTTCCTCGGCACCCTCCCACCACTGTCCTCATCGACATTCAGGACAACGTTGGTTGGACCCTCGGCTACTCTCTCCCCACGCTCAGACTTGACATTTCCATCGCCATCTTCCTCGCCGACACTCGCTTCTACTGCCACAAGATACCTGCCAACAATTCCTTTACAAAGATGGTACAAGTCTTTGTTGCGGCATCGAGGAAGTGGAAGGTCGCATTGCCGAGTGACCCAAGGAGCTTCATGAGGTGAAGGTGGAGTATTATGCAAAGAATCATCAATTTCGAACCAAATCTACACCATCTATAAGTCTTGCGCGTACCTTGGAGGCGGCTGGAGGGAGGAGTCTTGCAGGTCGAGCTTGGAGGCAGTGGGAGGGAGGGATCTTACAGGTCGGGGCATGGGAAGGGGAAGAGGTGGTGGTCAGCCGGGAAGGGGAGGAGGTGGTGGTCAATGACGGTCAACGACATAATTATACCTCCAAATGGACATGTTAGAAATGTATGTTTTATATGAAATTTGAAACACATATTATACCTATTATTCAAAGTAAATACACATGAGTTTCATTTCAAAAAATAAAAAAAATGAGAAAAAAGGTGGGAGCCTGCTCATACTAAGGAGAATAATTATTTAACCCGTATATATGGCAAAATGTGGCTACCTCCGGGGGAGCCAAGTTAACTTCCCTCGTTTGCTTTTTTTTATGAAATTGACCCTCTTCAGATGGACATGTTTGAAATGTTATTTTACAGAAATTTTGATAGACATATTCCATTTATCATTCTAACTAAATCCCTAAAGTTTCATTTCAAAAAAATAAAAAAAATGTGGGAAAAAGGTGGGAACATGCTCTTATATGCTTCATGCTCCCACTCTTTTTCCCCATAGTTTTTTGAAATGAAACTGAGAGGAATTCAAATCATCATATATCATCATGATGTCATTCAAAATTCAACATAATTCGAGACTTCTATCCCCTCCATCATGACTATTAAATTTTAGCGGTTTCAAAATTGATGAAACTGGCCTCCACCAGATGGATATGTTAGGAATGTCTATTTTATGCGAAATTTGAAAGACATATTCTACATATTATTCTAAGTAAATACCCATGGGTTTCGTTTCAAAAAATAAAATATTGTGGAAAAAAAGGTGGAAACACGCTCTTATATTCTCCCAAGGAGAATACTAATTAAACCCATTATATATGGTAAAATGTGGCTACCTCCAAGGGGCAAGTTAGCTTCAATCTCCTGTTTTTTTAGATTTTTATGCTATTTTTTAGAACACATTCGAAGATAAATTAGATTAGTAAGAGGATTATGTGACTCAAATTTCATGAAAAATAGACATTCCTAATCTGTTCATCTAGAAAAAGTTGATTTTAACAATTTTGAGACCATTAAAATTTGATAGGCTTGATGGATGGGATAAGAACCTTAAAATGAGTTGAATTTTTAATGATAAAATTTTGATATTAAAACCCCGTAGATGTTTTAAAAAATACCGGAAAGAAGTTTAAAAAACAAACGGAGGAAGCTAACTTGCCCCCCTCTGGGGGTAGCTTCATGAAGCAGGTAACCTTACATACTCCATTCCATTTTTACCTCTTTTTTTTATTTTTTTAGAAAATATCACCATGTATTTTCATCACTTAGAAACAGAGACTCTTATACCCTCCAGCTAGAACATGTATTTTTAACAATCTTAGAATTGTTGTAATAGACTTGTTCTGGACAGAGGGTATAAGAGTCTCTGTTTCTGACAAAAATGGAATGACATATTAGAGGGATACAGTTATGAAAATACATGGTGGTATTTTCTAAAAAAATAAAAAAAGAAATAAAAAATGAGCACGGAGTAGGTAAGGTTACCTACTTCATGAAGTAAACTATGTTTCTTATGTGTGAGGGGAGCTTACACCAAGCTGCATGTAACTTGGCATGCACAATTGTCACAAATGTCCATTTATTTGATTTTTTGAAATGAAACTATTTGGGATTTAGATCATCGTATATCTACATGATGTCTTCCAAAATTCAACTTATTCTGACTTTTTATCCATCCATCAAGATCGACAAATTTTAACGGTCTCAGAATTGTTCAAATTGAGCCCTTCCATATATATGTCAGGGATGTTTGTTTCACACAAAATTTGAAATACGTATTCTACTTATTATTCTAAGTAAATTCCTCGAGATTTCATTTCAAAAAAATAGATGTTTGTGGCACTGGTGCATGCCAAGTTACAAGCACTTTCGTGCAAGCTCCCCAACCCCTATATAGGGGAAACTTCAAATGGGGCATGGTAGATCCTGAGTTCAGGAATGCAACATCCATTTTTACAGAAGACGTCAACATTTAGTAAAATAAGTAAACAACATGTATTATAATGTGTAATTTTGATGTTTTAAGTAAAAAATGCAATAGTGAATTTTTACTTTACAATATACAGTTATAAACAAATTGCTTACTTATATTACTAAAGTGTTGGTTCTTTTTATAAAAAGAGGTGGCCTTCCTAAACTCAGAATGGACACATCCTGTTGGAATGGCCCTGTGTGTGCGTACGTGTGTGTGCTTGTGTGTGTGTCTAGGAGAAACATCAAATGAAATTGGGGCTCACGGCCCCTATTGTAGGCAATCAATCTCATTGATCTATTTTAAATCACATGGTTGAAATAAATGATCTATTATTTGCATTAATTTAATGATGAGAAGTTTATTTGGTAATTTTGTCACATTCTAAAAATACAATGTGACAATTCATAACCTAATTTGAATGGGCTCTCTCACATGTTAGTGGCAGCGATGACTCTCTCTCTCATGAGGGTGGAAACAACTGTTGGAGACGGTGTCAAGATCCTGACTTATGATGGAAAGATTTCTCATGGCAGCGGTGTCAATATCTCTTATGGCGGAAGTAGAGCTGCACATGTGAGTCAAACATCGCATTATTTTTTCCTACTTATTAGGTCATTTCGATGAATAAACATATCGATGATAATCGACAATCTGGATTGTTCATTCACCATCAGATCATCTTGAGAAGAGAGGTGCCCTCACACAAAGGGGGTAGTGAGTGGTGTCCGTGAGGCATGTGGAGGAGGAAGGTGCAGCCTGGAGGAGGGTGGATGTTGTATTTAAGGTTGGAAAGGGGAGGGTACGGTGATACACAACCTGGAAGACGGAGGAGCACAACGACGTGCGATTTGGAGGTCGCGCAGAGGTGGTGCAGTGGAGGCAAATCTCAGTTTTACATTTTAGAGCATGTATTATATTTTTTACAAATTTCAATTTTTTACAAACTTTAGAATTATTTTAACAAATATCCATTATTACTTGTAATATCAGATCATTTATGTACATTTCATCAAATTCTAATAGTCTACTTTTTATTATGCATCTCTACATAAATATTATAAATCGACATGAAATTTTACAGAGGAATGTAAAAAAATACAAAGGAAGACAAAACAATTGCAAAGTTCCACTCAACATTGCACACACAAGCTTATAAAGAGAGCATGAATTTTACGAAAATGCTTAAAGAAAATACAAATACTTATTACATGTTACAAAGGACAATACAAAATAAATAAATAAAAATAATAATTTTACAAAAAAAACTAATGAATGGAATATAAAAAACGCATGGTTTGAATTTAACAAAATGGAATCTAAATTCTACGTAACATGATTTGTGTTTCGAATATCTACATTAAATCACATGTACTGAGAATGTTTTCAAAAAATTGATAAATAAAGGAACTAACGAAAAATTTCAAATTAAAATGATCTTATAATGGTAATTTGCATTATTAAATGAATTACAAATTTAAATAGAAATAAAATGACAGAAATACTCTTTTTGATAATGCACCAATGGTTCAAGATCCAATGGATCTCGTTAATAGCTCACCACAAAAGTGGTGAGCCCCAATCTCATTTGAAACGCATCCCCCCCAAGGGAAAGCCAACTTGTCTACCCCCACTCTTATTTTTTTATTTTTTAAGGTATTTTCTGAAAATAGCTAGGGGGATTTAGTCCACTAAATGACATCATATTATATTTCAAATTTCATATGAAACATAACATGTCCATCTATAATGTGTCAATTTCAGTAATTTTGAGATAGTTAAAACTTGGTAGTCTTGATGGATGAAATATGAATATCAAATTGAGTCAAAATTTGAATGACAATATAGCATCATATAGTGATCTAAATACCCCAAGGTATTTAAGAAAATACCTTGAGAAATAAGAAAAATAAGGGTTGTGATAGCCAAGTTAGCTTCTACCTATAGGTAGCCTCATTAAACCCATGTATATATATATATATGATTTCTTGGTTGTGTAATATAAGATACCAATTATATGTTTTGTATTTTTTCTTTGTTTTTATGTAAACAATGCATGTATGATAAAATTAATATGGTGTTAAATCATGAATGGGACATGCATGCAAAATTTTTTAGATTTTTATTGCTTGAGAAAAGTTAGAAATAAGTTAGTAAAGTGAGTTAGATACATATGAATTAAATAGAATGCACAATCAAATCTCATCTTTTTCTCAATTTTTACAATTTTATTTTTATATAAGTAGTTAAAATATGAGCAAAAGTAAAGAAAATTTTATGTAAACAATGCATGTATGATAAAATTAATATGGTGTTAAATCATGAATGGGACATGCATGCAAAATTTTTTAGATTTTTATTGCTTGAGAAAAGTTAGAAATAAGTTAGTAAAGTGAGTTAGATACATGTGAATTAAATAGAATGCACAATTAGATCTCATCTTTTTCTCAATTTTTACAATTTTATTTTTATATAAGTAGTTAAAATATGAGCAAAAGTAAAGAAAAGAAATATATGAAAAAGAGTTAAATATGTACATGAGATAATGAGATGAAGTTAGCCAGTTTTGTCTAATGCATTGTTAGGTCCCAACTTTTACAAACTAGCTTAAATTCCTCTGAATGTAATCTTTTTTGTAGAGAATTTGATGTGATTTAATTCAAAAGCGAGTAGAGTTGAATGGACACTATATGAGGATGATATTCAACTTTACATTTTTTATCCTTGAAATTAGTATTTGGATTTTTGGCAATATTTTTATGTTAGTATATTTTGGAATTTTCATGCAACGAGGTTAGTAATATGCACAAAATGAAATTGATTTCATGTTAATTGGAGTTAGACTAAATTTATTAGAAATGTCAAAAAATGTATAATATATGAATCTTCAGTTTGGCTCAAATCCCCTCGTCATTTTATGTGATTTTCAAGGTGAATTAATTTTCTAAAATTAATTCATTATTTATTGCATAAGTTTATTCTGTAACTTCATCATTTTTTGTAAATTTCTATGTGTCTGTTGCTCTGGATTTAGAACAAAATTTAGGAATGAAAGAGGTGAATCGATTACACAAAGCCCAACTCTTCTAATGGTGTATAATAGAGTATCACCACCAAAAATAAGGTGAAAGAGAGAAATGGAGAAATGTCACCAAGAATGTGACTTCCTAAACAAAATCTCCATGTACTCTTTTTCGGTACCTCCACGACGTTATCTCCAACTGATATTTGTTTCTCTATCCCGGGATTCAGAAGGAAAAGAGGATGAGAATGTGCTTTATCCCTAGCCGTTGTAATATGAAAGGATAGCAGAAAATGGGTTTACAAAACTCTCGTATTTATTTGCTAAAACTAATAAGAAATGGTGGTGGTGGTGTGGTGGGGGGAGGGGGAGGGGAGGTCATTAACGCCCAAAAGAAAGGCTTTACAACCATGCCCTTAAATGGGTTGAAAATAGGCACCACCCAATACTTGTGTCATCACACAAGTTCTTTACTTGCTTTGGGAACTCTCCTTCAAATGATAAATTGATGTCCTTGTGACTAAATCGTTCCATCAAACAACAAAATTATATTCTTTTTTGTTATAGATATATGTCTAATATCTATAAGTGTTTGTAATGTCTTATCAAACATGAGAAGTTTTATTGATTCAACTCTTCTGACATGTGAACCTCTGCTATCCTTATTATGCCATCATTAAATGCTCGGTATGTCTTAAACTTCTCTCTAGTTGAGCATGCTCAATTTGGGCATGTTGAGTCAAAAAATCATCTTAAATCTGCAATAATATCTCTTGAGTAATCTAACAAGCATCCATAAATAATTGTGGTAGAATCATTTTTCTATGTGAGAATTGTATATTTTATTCTTCCTTTCTTCTTCTGACATCTCGAACAATTAGTAACATAATGAGCCTCCTTTTTATAAAAATAGCATCTAACATACCCCCTGACTTGGATCAACCTTTGATCACCATCTTTGTGATCCAGAGCATTGACTCTCTGTTACCACATGCAACGTTCATCATTTGTTGCTTCATATGCCGACCTTTGTCAAGCTCATTCATAAGTAATCAAGGAGTTGTCTTGTCCAATGTGATGATGTCCTCACAATAGAGCAACATGGCCACAATATGCTCATAAGAAGATGGAAGATAACTCGATAATACGAGTTTCCCATCCTCATCCTTGAAATGGAACTCTTCTTTCTCAACCTTCTTCTCAAATGTAAGCATGTCTCTTCAAATCTTGTTAAACTCAACCAAGTACACCTCCAACTTTGTTTTATCCATTCTCTTTAGACCATAGTGTATCTTCTTCATCAGTAACCTACTTGTTTGATATTTTGAATTTTATCGTCCCTCAAGTTTCTTACAAACTTTCTCCGACAAATGTCGTTGTCTTCGCAAAAATTATTGTCTACCAAGAACAATTGTATTATATTATTCATGAACCACTCTTTCTCTTTCATCTTGTCTAGATTCTTATCTATGCATTTAGAGCTTTCATAAGTCCTTCTCACATGAATAAATTATTCATATATTGGTATCATAAGATGAAGTCATTCTTTTCATTTAAGGATTCCGCATAAAGTGATGCACCTTCGATGTGAACTTCACTATCAGATACATTGTTGTGTGATCTTCCTCTACCACGAAGCCCTTTACTTGATTGGACTGAATCTCTACCGAACGCCTCAAAAACATTGAAATGTGGATTATTTTGAAAGATCTCAAAAAATTAGAACATAATCATTGTAACTCGATTCGTCCAACTCATGTTATCAAAAAACCCTATCTGAACACTTAATTGGATCTCCTCAATCGGACTATGTACGCACTTGATCTCAACGAATACAAGTGTTGTTCTTTACTATTTTTACAGAATGCATACATATTGTGTCGCATGCTCTCGCCAATATTGAACAATGCCCTGATACCAATTGTTAGGAAAGAACAAGATGCAAAATCAAATACTACAACAATGGTCAATTTCGCATCCATTTAAGTTTTTCCTTTCAATTTCTTGTTCGAGTAGTTAATATAGGCACTTTTGATCTTATCGGCACAAGATTAAAAATGAATTAGGTCAACGTACTTACCAATACTTTTTTTTCTTCACCAATTTTTGAACAACTTTTGATTAGAACTCCATCAATATCATCCTTCTAAGAGAGAGAGAGAGAGAGGAGAAATTCAATGTGACATTGCTTTTAGAAAAGACCCCAATTGGGATTGATATCGACAGTTTGCCGACCAAAACCTAACTAAGATGTGTGAAATAATTATAACACATGACATGGAAAATGAAAGTTGGAAAAATGATAATGATCTTAAAATCTTCTTCAATTACTCCATAGCTCATATTATCTTTGAAATAGACCACGACACCTTTAAATTGCATTATAATCTCTATAATTTTACTAACTCTTACACCACAACCCTTAAACAGTAGCATATACGTTGAATAAAGATTGTTGATATTTTTATGTAATTACAAAAATGATCAGGAATGTTGAGTAATTGGACAGTATTTTAAGGATAATCGTGTAAAAATCCCCAAAAAAAGAGATTAAACAGCAAATTAAGAAATCTAATTATTCGCGTTGAAGACAATTTCTGCCTTTGTTTGTCATATTCACGTCCTCGTAAATGGAAGGAAAGTAAAAAAAAGTATTTTTTTATATAGAGTTCTCTCTATTTGTTCCTATACTTATTTCTAGAAATTATAAATAAAGAGATTTCTATTTCCTACTAATTTTGCCGGTATACGGACGAAGCGTTGTTTTTTTTCCTTTCCTATTAAATCACAAAAAAATATATTAAAACTAATAAATTAAAATTGAATCTCATTATTTATTTATTTTTTCGGTTACTTTCTATTTCTTGGCCGTACAGGAATACGAAAACTCTAATTTCTAGAAACTACAAAGGGGCATTAAATAGACTGGATAAGGTTGATCACTCGAAAATTATGCTTCATTTTTTATTCAAAAATCGATTATAGTCTATAAACTATAAAGCACGTATGTCTCATTGATTGATGTGATTGAAAAAGTGATATTAAAATAAAAGCCCTTGTGAGTAGGGATGCAACGGATATGGACAGCAGGGGATATATGGGAATGAATTTTTTTATTTTAGCGGATGCGAATATAAATATGAGATTTTATTTTATTTTTGCGGATGCGAATATAAATATGAGATTTTATTTTATTTTTGCGAATAGAGGGATATTGGTTCTAAAATTTTTTGAGGATATGGATAGGGATATGATTACATATTTTTTTTACGGATGCAGATATGAATATCCACATTGCTGAATCTGTGTATATTGTATATACATACATCAACTTCTGTGAGTATATCCAAATAGGTTATAGGATTAGTTGTAATATATTGCATCTACAGTCATTTCCAAATATGAGAAGAAAAATATGTATCTCTATATTATTTAATCATTTATTAGATAATTATTAAACTTAATATAATACTGTACTTTTTTATATTTTGGTGTTTATTATTTTTAATTTAATTAGCTATTAATTTCTACTTTACCAAATAATCCTACTAAATGTAAATATTAGAACTTAAAAGGTATTTCTTATCCGCAAGATAATCTGTTTCCGTCCGTAAAATATCCCCATCCGAATCGTCATATCCGTATTTCAGGATATTGACAGGATATTGTTTGGAATTTTCAATATCCGTAATGTAACTGTTTCTGTATCTGTATCCGTATTTAAAATGTATAAGGATATGGTAATACCTATATCTGCATGATACTTTTGTCCTTAACTTTTTTATAATTTCACTTTGCCCCTATGTTCTTACGAATGGATACAATCCTTCCGTTATTACATGTGTATCCTTATATAACACTAATGAGAATATAAGGGCGCAATTGTAATTATAGAAAACATAAGAGCATAAATGTTAATGGAAAAACTTACGAAAGATAGAAGTGTAAGAATCCTAAAATCAAAATAAAAAGGATGCAAAATAAAAAGGAAACAACTCTCTATAACTTGCCAACTTGTCTGAAAGTTTTACTCTCTCTCTCTTTCAAGTTCTTCAAACTCTCAATCACAGCTCAAAGAGGACAAAGCCATGGCGGCGGCAGCTACTGCGGCGGCGGCATCATTTCTGGGCTTCGATCTCGATGCGGCGCTTGAGGTGCGGGATGCCCCCGCACCGACGGCGCCCCAACCATCGATCTTGATAATCAGCGACATGCCGACGGTGACGATGGAGGGCCTGAGCTGCTCCGTGTGCTTGGAGGAGGGGAAGCGGATGCCTTGCCGCCACGTGTACCATGCCTCCTGCATCTCCTCCTGGCTCCGTTACCACAACTCATGCCCCCTCTGTCGTCGCTCCATCTGATGTACATTCTCATGTAACCAAAACTTGTAAGTTTTCATGTTCTTAAGCAAATCTATCTTTTCTCGCAACAAATTGTAGATCGCAGCTCGCTATAGATTTATCGTGATAGAAGTGATCCCTTTCGATTTTTTTTCTCTCATATTTATTAGTCTAGTGAATTTGTGGATGGTATTCCTTCAAAGTCACTTCGACCATATTTGGATTTCGTAAAGTAAACATGTTCAAATAGTTTTCCGTATAATAAAATTGCAGAAAAAAGAATTTCAGATATTTCAGCATAGTAATAAGTAATGCATAAAAGAAGATGGAGAAGTTTTAGCTTGATTTCTATCCACGAATACGTGAAATTATATACCCATATCCACGTCAAAATACAAATTGTTGATAAATTCAGATAAAATTATATTAAAAACACGATGGAAGAATTTGTAAAAAAATGATGCTAGATACAACTATAAGAAAATACGCAACTATATTTATATACTAGATACAACTATAAGAAAATACGCAACTATATTTATATATTAAAATTAGTTGCAGATATTTACAAAGACTATTCTAGTCGTCCAGAGAAGAGGGTCCTTTTCTGTGTAGGAGTGGATCTATTAATTTATTAGCTTAGATCCGTCCATGGACAACTTAGATATCAAGCTGGCAAAGAGGTCTATCATACCATTCTTAACTTCTGCAATATTAGTTGTATCCTTTTTTTTAATATCAGTTGAGTGCCTATATTCTTACGAACTTCACAGTTATGCCCTCCTGTTAAGAGAAAGTGGGCTATAACTAAGGGTTTTTATAAGTTGTGCTCCTCTGAGACAATTTCAATATTAATTATGTCCTTTCCTTTTTTGGAATATTAGTTGTACCATATACTTCTTGTTATTCTATCACTTGTGCCCTTCCGTTATTTTAGTCGTCAATGAGTTGAAGTTAACCATTGTTTTTTCGAACCTTGTTGCGGTTAAGAGGGGCATTATTATACCATCCCCCTCTTCTTTCCCCAAGCCCTCCACTCGAATTGGACTAGATGCCGAAGGAGGAGTTAAATTGAAGCAAGGAGTGCCGAGCTTCCTCTAGATGAGGCATATGACTTCTCATGTCTTCCCAACTCAAGCAATGAGAACTTGACGGTGAAGGCGAAACCCCGGTTGGGTGTAGATATCGAAGATGGAGGTGGTAGGGCGGTGCTAGGACCGAGATGGGGTGGGAAGGGGGAGGAGGATCCACAAATAGGGGAAGTCGATGGAGAACTCAAGCTCTGATGGTGGAGAAGGTGAAGCACCGGTTAGTTTTGATTCTTGACGATGCATCATCGAGGATCCACAGATAGGGGCAAACAATGGAGAACTCAAGATCCGAGGTCGGAGAAGGTGAAATCCTGGTTGGGTTTGATTCTTGCAGGGGGTGAAGGAGAGGAGGGGGAGGATTAAGCTGTGGGCGGAGGTTGGGGTGGTGGAGGGGTAGGAGGAGGAGGAGGTTGGTGCAGAGGAGAGGAGGAAGGGGAAGGATGAAGTTGAGGGTGAAGGAGGATGCATGCAAAGGAGGTTGGGGAGGAGGGGCGGAAGAGGATGCATCCATGGCAGAGGAGAGGAGGAGAAGGATGAGGTCGAGGCGGAGGAGAGTAGGGGGAGGAGGAGGCAGAGGAGCTGGGGTAAAGGAGGCTGGGGTGGAGGAGGAGGCTGGAAAGGAGGAGGAGGTGAAGGCAGCTGGGGGCAGAGTAGGCTGGGGAGGAGGAGGGAGGGAGGGAGGGGGAGGAGGGAGGGAGGGAGGGAGGGAGGAGGAGCAGGAGGAGGATGGGGTGGAGGCTAGGGGCAAAGGAGGCTGGGGAGGAGGGGAAGGAGGAGGGGGAGGACGATGACAATGGGGAGGACGAGGAGGGGGATGAGTTGGTGAAAGATAATTCAATTTTTTTAAAATTTAATTCATCTTTTATTCCTAAAGCTAACGTATGTTTGCATTGGGGATAGATAGCAACTAACTCGAGGGACACACGTGATAGAATGACAAGATGTTGGGGGTACAACTGATATTCCAAAAAAAGGAGGGGCATAATTTATAGGGTTTTTTTATCACTTGTGCACCTCCGAGATATTGCAATATCAATTATACCCTTATCTTTTTGGTAATATCAGTTGTGCCCCTCACTTCTTACCGTTTTATCAGTTGTGCCCCTTGGTTTAGTTGTCGTCCATCTACAGTGCAAACGGGCGTTAACTTTGAGGACATAAGCGGAATTAATTAAAAAAAAGGGTTCAGTGGTCATTTTGACACCCTCTTCCTCATCCTCTTCTTTTTCCTCCTCTTCCCCCATCATCTTCCTCCTCCTCCAACCTCCTCCTCCTCCCTCTCCGCCCGGAACTCCTCCCCCACCCCTGCCCTGCCCTCTAGACGAGCATATTCGAGCAAGCCGAAGGTCTTTGTTGCCGCCTGGAATCTGGAGATCAACGAGAGACGCTCTCAATTGATCCGAGAAGAACTGAGCACCGCCATTGCTTGATGCTTGGACCCATCACCTGACATCAACGCAAGAATAGAGCTCCAGTCCGGTCACCTCGAAGGCTTCATATAATCGTTGACCTGCTGAAGAAGCTCTACTTGGGGATCAAGAATCACCGCTCGGGCGAGCCGAGGACCAGAGGTCCTCCGCCCCCAGTCCATCCTCATTTTTTAGCATCACATCAACCGCCCAAGAGCTCGATCGCAACCTTCCGCCATCTCCACATCGAGGCCAACCCTCCCCGCACGCACTGTCCCCTGCTCCCCCTCCCCCTGCCTCGCACAGCGCCGCCCCCTGCTCCCCCTCCGCCTGCCCCGCACCTCCCCCTGTCCCGCACTACGCCGCCCTCCCCCTGCCCCGCGTCGCGTTCTGGCTCTCATTTTTGTTAAATAGATTGGAAATCTTCGAATTCATATGCTCCACCATTTGATTCAATGTGTTAAGTGTGGAAATCATGAAAGGTAACTCCAAAATTCCAGGATCGGGTGGGTTGAATGAGGGTGGGTGAAAATCAAAGTCCTCCGTCTCCTGAAATAATGGGTTAGGCGGATATGCACAAACATCAGGAGGAAGATCCTCCTGAAAAAGGGAAGGTGGATCGTCTGGAGAGTACGAGGTATTTACGAAGATCGGATTAAAATAACTCCAGTCGGCCATCTTCGAAACAAAAGATGGGAGAGCACGAGGGTCAAGCCAAAAGATATGGAGAAAAAGGCGCAAATGCACAGAGGGATCTGGTATGCACACAAGCAATCAAACACAATACAAACCCCCAATTCACCAACTCAACGCAATGTGAAGACCGTGAAGGTTCGGTCTCTTAATCTTGTCTGTTTTAGAGTTAGGTGATAATCACAGAGTTGTACAAATACTTAGGTTGAATTATTGGATTTGGGCACTAACCTTAGTGTGTACGCGAGCAAGTTAAAACGAATATAATGAGGGGGTTAATCTCCCCAAAACAATGATTTTTCCTTGTATTTTTTAGGGTCGAGTTTTCTTTAGCAGTCCCAAATTTTAGTCAGTTATCACTTGGTTAAAATATTTTCAAAGAATCGCCTACTGAGTGTCCAATTTCCTTTTTATCTTATGTGAGTGAAAACAAGGAAGGAGATCGGAAACGCCAATGCGCGATTAAAAATGATGATGCATGTAGGGGTTAGAGATGCGTACCTTATCGCCAGCACTCTACATGCAAATGATCCGCGCTGAATTTAAATACAGAAAATAAACTATTCTATATGCAAATACAAGTGAACCGTCCTAGATGATAACTTCTATTAACGGGCAAGAACAAGTTAATTTGACTAAGTCCAAATTACGCTCTACTCTATAGGCACAGAAATTCTTGTTTAGGGTGTTTGGACCTAATTAATTACCTGGCTCAAGCAAGTTAATTAAAGCAATCAACAGGTGGCTCGCAAAATCCACGGAAAACCAAGAAAAATAAATGCCGTGAAAACAAAACCGATGAGGTCCCCCAAGTGCACCGACACCTGGCAAAACAGACCCCGCAACAAATGAATGTCCGTTTACAAAGTTCAAATGATAGAAAAAAATCTCTCTTTTTTTCGTCTCTTTCAATTTTCTTCTCCTCTTCTCACGCTTTCCTGCAACTTGGTGAAGAATCAAGCCACCTCCACGTCGTTGGGTGCTTCGGCTCTCCTAGGATCGCCTCCTTCGCTCCGCGGGCCCTTGCAAGAAAAAGAAAAGAGAATATGTAAGAAACACAATTATCAAATATGAGAAAATGATGGAATGAATGCAGCGGATATAAACAATGAAGTAATGTGGCAAACAGATTAACAGATATTTACAACCAAGAATAGCAGGTCAAAAGAGAAACCTAACTACCCTCGCCGTGCCTCCCCGGCAACGACGCCATTTTGTTGAGTCGGATTTTTTCGATTTTTTTGGTTTTTGATTTTATTTCCCCAGCAACGGTGCCATTTTGCTGAGCACGTTTTTCTAGGGATTGGAAAGTTAATGGTGAAAAGGTCGTTGTTTTTATCCCCAAAATCCCGCGTCAACAAAAAAATTTTATTTTTTTTAAATTTTTGCTACATATTAACCTGTATAGCGGACATGGTCGAACTCAGGGAGGCTACAATTCTCGAGGGTTATTCAATTAATCAGAAACTAATTAAGAGAAAACGTGAATCTCAAAGGACAACTATCCTTGGTTTTTGTGATTTTTTTTGAATCTTTTGTTTTTTTATTTTTTTATTTCTATTTTTTTGTATTTTCTGATTTTTCAAATTTTTAGTAATTTTGATTTTGTAATTTTTTTTATTCTCAAAAAAATAGCACGAAGCAATATAAACAAGATCCAGAATATACACACCAACTCCTTTTGCAATTTTTAATTAATAAAAAACACTCAGAAAAATTCAAAGAAAATGTTTTTGGATTTTAAAAGATTGGAAATATTTTTGAGAATTTTTACGGAATTTTCAGATGTTTTTGTATTTTTCTAAAAAATCAACAAGGAGAAAATAAGAAAATGTGCACAGCCTAGAGTAATTTGCAATTTAAAAATCTTTTCAATACTCAAAACTCCTGTCAATTATTTTTAATACAAACGAGAAGCAAATAGCTACAAACAGGAACTAAAATTACTATTTTTGGATTTTTGTAGATTTTTTTGTGATTTTTATAAAATTTTTGATGTTTTTCAATTTGTTTGGGCTATATAAATAATTAATGTGTGAAAATTGGCCTGAAATTAAAGGACAATGAAATAAAATCACTCTAATTTTTTTGGAATTTTTCGAATAATATTTGAATTTTTATGAATTTTGGAATTTCAAACAAGGAAAAATGATATGTTTTTGATTTTTTATAGTAATAAATGAAGGGAAAATGCAATGGAAAATTTGTGCTAAGAAAATAATCACATCAGGAGCATAGCACAATTTTTTCAAAATTTTTTGGATCATAAATAACCTTTATTTCATTCAAAAGCACAAGCAATTTCAAATTCTGGAATTCAGGGTCTAGATCGCAAATAGTTCACTGTTTTTGCATCAAAAAAACAGCAACAAATAAATATAGCAAGAATTGTGCAATTTACCCAAATAAGTGTGCTGCGCACGTGATAGAGAAAATTGATGGGTACCTTTTGAGAATTTCTAAAATTGTGGGTTGAAACCTATAATTTTGCCCAACTATAGAACTGGCAAGTGCACTTCTGTGAATGTGGAAACTTCTAACGTAGGATCTGCAATTTTATCAATATATATCTTTTAAAACCACTAGGGTTTCCTTCGTTGTATCTTCAATTTGGTTCAAGGGGGACTTCACAGGGAGCCGCTGCCTCTTGTCTTCTCCTCCAAGCAAGGGCTGCGGCGGAGGCGACGTTGGAGGAGGTAGCAGGGGTCGTGCGAGCGGCGTCAGGCTGGAGGCGAGTCGGGCCGCCGCGCAGGGCGGCGCTGCGAGCTTGGTGGTGGCGCGTGGAGGAGGCTGCCTCGGGCGGCGCTGTGGAGGAGGTCGCCGCGGCTTGGTGGGCGGCGGGGGCGCTGCCTGAAGGAGGAAGCGCGGCAACTTCGGTTGTCGATGGAGGGTGCTGCCCAGATCAGGCCGGTGGGCTGCGGGGAACACATGGGCGGCGGCGGTGAGTGGAGATCGACGCCGCCTCGTGGCGCTGGAAGCGGAGAGGCACGGGACCGGAGGTCGCCGCACGCGGGCGGAGGGTGGCCGCGGCAGCACGCTGTGGAGGGCGCGGGGCTGCCGCCTGGAGGATGGCGCGGAGCACGCGCAGGTGGTCGGTGGTGGTGCCGCAGTAGGATGAGGCGGCGCGACTTTGGTGGGCGGTGGGGGGTGGCGACCTCGCTGCCTGTTGGCGTTTTTTTTGTTTTTATTTTTTTGTTTTTGTTTTTCTTAATTTTATTTTGTTATGCTGTCAACAGGAAACAAAAATAAATAGAAAACCTTTTTTTATTTTTTATAAATCCGAAAATAAGGAAATAGAAGAAAAGAAATTCTTTTTTTTTATTAATTTTTTTTGTTTTCTTGTATTTAATGGTCCTGCAAAACAAACTTAGATGTAAAGAGAAACAATTTTTTTTATTTTTTTATCCTGCAAAACAAATGTTAGAAGAAAAGATTTTTTTATAATTTATTTATTTATTTATTTACAAATAGGAAAAATGAATGGAGATTTGACGGAGATGAGGGATTCGAATCCGACTCTCCGACCACCGTGCGTGGTCGGAGTTGATAGATCGTGGGAGGTAGAAATTTGAAGGTGGAGAGATCGAGAAGATGAGATGAAAAATCAAGTCAGAGCGGATAAAATTGTGATGACAATTTTCTAAGATCTAGAGAAATAAAAATGATGATGAAAAAAATTGCGAGGAACTACACTACGATTAAACTAAGATAAAATGCGAAGAAAAAGTTGGATCTCACCTTAGGAGCAGAAAAATAGATCGTGATCGCCTTGACGAAGGTCGACTCGCTGTCACCGGACGGCTCAGAGGCTAGACACCTTTTCTCGACAAGAAGACTCTCAGAGATCGGGCTCCTCTCTCTAAAGATTGATCAAGTTGGAATGAGGGAGATGGAGCCATATAAATAGAAAAGAGATGACATTTGAATTTTTGAATTTTTGGATAAGAAGATAAGGGATATGAAAATTGAAATATATTTTTGAATTTTTTGGTGGATGAGATAAAGTGAGAGATGAGATAAAATAGAAGAGAGATAAAATTATTAACTATTTTTTTGAATTTTCGTCACTTTATTTATTGGAATTTAAAAAATGTTATTTTTTATTTTTTATGATGGTTGGTTAAAAATAGCAACTATATACATATAATATACACATATATGGTATTATATACAAGGGTAAATGATGAAATTACCTTTTTTTGTTTTAAGAATGTTATTTATTTTTTATTTTTATTTTTGAGTAATTAGTAAAAATATTTACAAATATACATACAAATACAATATGTACAAAATGTAAGGGAAAATTGCACAAACCACCCCAGAAAACCGACTTTTCAACCGTAACTCCAAAAATTATGAAATCATAACCACTTTGAAGATAATTTAATTTAGAATTTAATGGAAGTGAAATTAGTTCAATTTGATATCATATGGAGACAGAATTAATCTTTCAATTAGTGCTTAGTGGCTTTTTCCAAGTGTGGCTACTTTTATTCTGTACATGATTTAATTGTGCAATCATTTTTATTAATTAGGACACATTTTTATTTATAACTTTGGTTTTGAATGTTATTTGATTTGGGGTCAATTAAGGTACAAATAAATTAGTGTCAGTGTTATACATATATATACAAAATAAGTGAGAAACACATTTTTTTGGATTTTTCTGTTGAGGACCCTATCACCCCCTACTTTATTCCTGGTCGATCAGCTCAAGTCTTGACCTTCTCTCGGGATTCGGGTCAGCCTGTACACAATCATCCTTTTTTATTTTATTTTCTTTATTTTTCCTTTCTTTCTTTATTTATTTATTTTAGGTTAAAATTAGTGAGGAATGTACAATATTTACACACAAATGCAAGTTAGTAAGAATATGGAGTTAGCGTTATATGCAGGTGTTTTATAAGGGATTTTAAGCTAAAATAAATGAATAAGGATGATGAATAAGAATATGGGGTTAGTGTTATATGCAGGTGTTTTATAAGGGATTTTAAGCTAAAATAAATGAATAAAGATGATGAATCGCAGATTCATCAGCAGGAAGAGGCGGAACAATAGAGGAGAAATCTATGTGCTCACCCGTGCCACATGTTGTGCCATTCAGAACCATCTGCCAGCCAAACGCCCAGATGCAGGAGCTCCTTATGTCAGATGCCAGATTGGTGAGCAGCAATTTAACCGTACTATCGATTAGGAGGCCGAAGGGGTTGTTGAGAGACGTGGTCGTTACCATTCAGGGTCTGAAATTCCCCATGGACTTTGTAGTATTGGACATGGAGATCCCTGAGTCGGTGACTGATGCCCCCATCATACTAGGATGCCCATTCTTGGCCACAGCCAAGGCAGTGTCTGACCATGATAGTGGGAAAGTGTACTTTCGCGTAGAGGGTGAGAGTATACAAATAGAGACGATCGACGAGATCAAAGCGAGAGATTTAGCCTGCTCAGAGCAGAACAGTGATACAGGGCAGATGACAGATGCCGCGTTAGACGTCCACCAGGAGTGTGATTTTGTGATGACCAATGATGAAGCAGTTTGGGAAGATCCAGATACACGGACCCTCGCCATACCTGCAGATTCAGAGTACCCACCTTTTGAGGCAGATGGGAGTTCGGAGAGCACACCCTTGGCAGAGGACACCATACATGTTGACAGTTGCGTACTGCATGATGACATTGATGATTGTACTGATTCAGATCCCTCGGAGGCAGACTTTGATTGGAAGGATTTTGATACATATTTGCCATGTTTGTTTCCTGATGAGCCGACAGATAGGATGAAGAGCGAGCCAGCACAAATGATAGCCACACCAGCAGGGTTCTCTTCGTCAGATGATCACATACAACGAGAGTTCTCACATACAGACCTGGTTGCTTTCACGCAGACATATCAGAAGCCAGGTTTGCCAGCTCCCATCAAGCCAGAATTGAAGCCTTTGCCGCAGTCGCTCAAGTATAGATTCCTTGCGGGTGAGCCTGAAATGCACCCAGTCATTATCTCAGGAGATATGACTGGAGAACGAGAATCTCGTCTGATGGAGGTTCTTGAAAGAAACCACAAGGCGATAGGATGGAACGTGGCCGATCTCAAGGGGATAAGTCCGGCCCTGTGCTCCCACCATATCTACCTCAAGGAGGACGCTAAGCCTTCGCGTGAGTTCCAGCGACGGTTGAACCCGAATCTTCGAGATGTAGTAATGAAGGAGATATCTAAATGGTGGAGCGTCGATTTTATCTACCCCATCTCCGACTCCAAGTGGGTTAGTCCGTTACATGTGGTACCCAAAAAGATGGATATCACTACAGTTGTGAATGAGTCCGGAGAAGAGATAGCTACCCGGGTACCCAATTCTTGGAGGGTCTGTGTGGACTACAGACGTTTGAATGAGGCCACCAAGAAGGATCATTTCCCGCTACCATTTATTGATCAGATTATCGAGAGGCTAGCTGGGAAGAGTCATTACTGTTTTCTTGACGGGTACTCCGGATACAATCAAGTGGCCATTGCGCCCGAAGACCGGGATAAAACGACGTTCACCTGTCCATTTGGGACGTATGCTTTCAAACGGATGCCCTTTGGTCTATGTAACGCCCCTGCGACATTCCAAAGGTGCATGTTGTCCATCTTTTCGGACATGATAGGTGACTATTTGGAGGTCTTCATGGATGATTTCTCGGTCTATGGCGATGGGTTTGAAGCTTGTCTTGATTGCCTAGACCGAGTGCTACAGTGCTGCATAGAGGTAAACCTTGTATTATCTTGGGAAAAGAGCCACCATATGGTGACTCAGGGGATGGTCCTTGGTTATATCATCTCCAACAGGGGAATGGAGGTTGATCCGGCCAAGGTGGATATCATTAGAAAACTCAATCCACCGTCCAATTTGAGACAGTTGCGGTCTTTTCTAGGGCATGTCGGTTTCTACCGACGGTTCATTCAGGACTTCAGTCGAATTGCCCGACCGCTGACGGATTTATTGACTAAAGAAACCGAGTTCCTTGTAGATGATAAGTATCTTAAGTCCTTCGAGACTCTCAAGAATTTAGTTGTCGAGGCTCCTGTCCTTCAGCCGCCCGATTGGTCTCTCCCATTTGAGATCATGATGGATGCTTCAGATTATGCCATTGGGGCTGTGCTTGGACAGAGGAGGGATGGATTACCTATGCCATACACTACGCTAGCCGGACTTTAGATGCAGCTCAAAGGAATTACACTGTGACTGAGAAAGAGATGCTAGCGGTAGTCTTTGCTTTGGATAAGTACAGATCTTACATTCTTGGATCTAGAGTGACAATTTTTACTGATCATACTGCCATTCGGTACTTGATGTCGAAGAAGGATGCCAAAGCCAGATTAACCAGATGGATCCTTCTCCTCCAGGAATTTGATATTGAGATTAAGGATAAACCTGGAGTTAAGAATGTTGTGGCAGATCACCTCTCCCGCTTAGAGAACCTTGAGGAATCTGAGCCCATAGCACCTATTACTGAGACTTTCCCAGATGAGACGATCCTTGCTATCACCTCTCTTCCATGGTATGCTAACATTGTGAATTACCTTGTTGCCAAATCCATTCCACAAGGTTGGCCCAGATAGCGGCTTGAGACCTTCCTTGCGAAGGCCAAGTCGTACCATTGGGAGGATCCCGTCCTTTATCATGAGGGAGGGGACAATATCTGGAGACGGTGCATTCCTCAAGATGAGCAACATAGTGTCCTCACCTACTGCCACAAGCTTGAGGCAGGAGGACATCATTCTGGGAGACGAACATCACAGAAAGTGCTCCAATCCGACCTTTGGTGGCCTACCCTTTTCAAGGATTCTGATGAGTTCGTGAGAAGGTGTACTGACTTTCAGAAGATGGGTACTTGCGGACAGAGAGACATGATGCCTATGTAGCCCATTCACTTTTGTGAGGTTTTTGATGCATGGGGAATTGATTTCATGGGCCCATTTCCTAAAAGCCAGGGATTCGAGTACATTCTGCTCATTGTGGATTATGTGAGTCGTTGAGTTGAGGCCATCCCCGCCCGAGCCGCAGATGCTAAAACCGTATGTCGTTTCTTGAGGAAAAACATTATTTCACGGTTCAGGGTGCCTAGAGTCCTGATTTCATATGGGGGGTCTCACTTTATTAATGACAAGGTTAGGGACCTTGCAGACAAGTTCAGTATCGACCATCGTGTTGCCACACTGTATCACCCTCAGACTAATGGTCTTGCTTAAGTATTGAATAGGGAGATTAATACAATTTTGCAGAAGGTAGTCCGTCCAGACCGAAAGGATTGGTCACAACTTTTGGACTCGGTCTTGTGGGCTTATCGGACTTCCTTCAAGACACCACTAGGGACATCTCCCTTTCATCTCGTCTATGGCAAGTCGTGCCATCTACCAGTGGAAATAAAGCATAAGTCACTTTGGGCAGTTACAGATTTATTATTGGACCCCAAGAGTGTAGGAGAACAGAGGAAAGCAGAGTTTGCAGCCCTGGAGGAGTTGAGAGATACAACCTTTTCTAGCAGCCTGCAGTACAAGGAAAAAGTGAAGACATGGCACGATTCTCATATCAGCCATAAACAGTTTGAGCCCGATCAGCGCGTATGGTTGTTTGATTCCAGGCTGAAGTTATTTTCAGGGAAATTACAGAGCAAGGGGAAAGGTCCGTATGTGGTCAGGAAGGTACATGACAATGGTAACATTGAGATATACGAGCCGTCATCTTCCTCTACCTTCAGTGTTAACGGTCAGCGCCTGAAGTTATATCTAGATCATGACCCGCCGACCGTTAACGTTGCCCCCATCCTTCTAGTATGAGATGTTTCTTTGACTCACACCTTCTGCATCTCATACATGATTATCACTGAGATCTGACATTGTATATATGTTCATCTGTAATCACTCATTATTTATGGTTCACACTCCATTGTCATCTTATGATTTTGCTATACTTAGGACGTACTTTATCTTAAGTATAGGGGGTATGCACCCTGAGTTTCTTCTATTCTTTGATCCTCTCCATTGTCTCCTCTTCTTGTCTATACTTAGGGATATCTTACCCTAAGTATAGGGGGAGACAATCTGAGTACGATCTGTTCATCCCCACCCTTGACCCTCCTTGCTTTGGATACAGTCTGCTATACTTAGGATTATTTGATCCTACGTATAGGGGGGACGGTCAACTTCTCATTGGTTTATTCATTCATCTCTTATTCAATTATTCTTTAGACTTGCCTATACTCAGTACGAGTTATGTCTTCACTTTTCTCTCCGATCTATGAGGACATAGCTCAAGCTAAGTATAGGGGGTCGTATATACTGTGTATATACTTTAACCATAACTCGTACTTTCGTTTTTTTACTATGACTCATTATACTTATTAAATTCATTAAAACCTTAATAAAAAGATGTAATTATTCCTCAAAGTCTTTTTATACATACTGATTAATAAATCAGGTAAAAAACCTTTGCAAAATGTTTAAAAAATAAAAAATAGTTTGAAAACCTTTGTGACAAATCTTTTGAAAACTATTTGTAAAACATTTTGTTACATGTTTTCAACCTTTGTAAAAACATTTTGATTGTAAAAAATTATTTTATTGTGTGAAATAAAATGTTTGAAAATTGATTTGCAAAAGATTTGAAAAATGGTTGCAAAAATATTTTGAAAAATCTATCTATACTTTTTGAAAAATCTTTGCAAAATGATTTTCAAATGTGTATACATGATTGTAAAATGATTGTAAAAATTATTTTGGACTATAGTTTTCAAATTGTTTGAAAAACCTGTGTCAAATAAATTTGAGGAATATATACATCACACCAAAATTCATTTATATATCTATATATAAAAATTGACCACTTACCCTTGTAAATTCTTAAAATCCACTTCTTGTATATATAAGATGCACTCCCGTGTAAATATTTGTACCTAGTTTTTAGCCAAAAACCTTTTGTTTTCAAAACATTCCAAAAAACATTTGCAAAATTAAAATCCAAAAACATTTGAAAAACCTCTTTGAAAAATCTAAAAAAAATACATGTGCATCATCTTTTCAAAACCCATAAAAAGTTCAAAATCTTTAAAAATTGCATCACAAAAATATTTTCTGCATAGCATTGCATAGCATGAGCATTTTTTCGGATTGAGTTTGATAGTTGAACGAGTCTAAGTAAAATCCGAAGATTGGAGCTTGGTTGGACCTTAAATCTACCTAATTAACATGAACCTTACAAGTCTAGTTGACTTAATTCTTTGAGGATCACGGGACTTGGTTCAATGGATTCTTGACTGCCAAAGTAGAGTATTTCAGAGCACATGCACGACTCTTGTTGATAATGACCTAGCTTGGACACCTGCACCTTCACTTGGCTCAACTCAGTTGGAGTGGTGAGGGGGTTGGATTTGCCGGTATGAGACGCACACAGGTGGAACATTTGTCCTCCTCTAGGGAGGGAAGTGCGCCCCAACCCGGCCCAGTAATGATGAGTTTCAAGGATAGGGGATCGTGGGTTGCAATAAAGCTTCAAAAGAGGGATAGTCTACTGGCTCAAGAGGAAAAACTCCCTACGTAAAATGCTGATGTATATAGTATTCAAAAAAACAAAAAGCAAAAAACTCCAAAAAGTGGATAGGTCTGTACAAAAATAAAAATGCATGCGGAGTGTACATATGTTGTCATAGTCAAATAAGCAAGATTGAGCTTAAAAGTCAAATCATGTGAGCCTGCAGCTGGATGACTTGACTACACTGGTCTTGCATCCTAGGATAGGTAGCTACACTGGCTACCGTCCATTCTTCTCTCACCCCCTCCTCTTGGGCCGGTTGCCACTTGAACTTAGAAGGGAATACCCTGCTCCTTGAGGATGAGGTGTTGGATTGGGAATCATTGGTTGTCATATTGGAGAAGTCAGTCTCTTTGTCATTTCAGTTGGGGAGAGCTTCTATCACTTACACTGTACAAGTCAGATTCATAGTCGTAAGGGTTTGCGTATGAGTTGAAGTATTTCTGACGTGGCTATTGAGGAGACTTGAGCGGAGTTTTGGGATTCTCAGGGACTGTTGGATTTCAAATCTGGTTCTCGATAAGGTTCCGCCGCACTAAATTTCAAGGGTCTAACTTAAGCTCCAAACTTTGATTTTGTGAAGACAAGTTTGATAATCAAAATTTAATCCACTTTCTTCCTTTTCTTTTCTTGTTTTTTCTTTCTGCACTTATTGCATAAGTGTTTGCTAGGGACTAGCAAAGGTAAAGTATAGGGGGATGATGAAGCCACATTTCATCATCTTTATTCTATCATTTTGGCATCAAAACCCTAGCAAATGCGTGTAAATAGCATTAAATCCATCATCTTAGCATTCATGCATGTGCATCCAAATAGTGTATAAAATACTGTAATTTAAAGTCAAAATTATAGAATAAATAAAAGAAAAGAAAAAGAATAAAAATATTGTAAATATTTTATGACCCGAAACCCCGAGACCTAGGCATCTTGATGAATAGGTCGACAAGGAATAAAGTAGGGGGAAATAAGGGCCAGAATACAATTAAAAATCCCTTCATTCTTTATTCATTTTGGGACCTATTTTTGGTTCTACTTTTTATACATCAAATAAATAAACTTTGTACATGAAATTTATAGATAATTAAATAAAGAAAAATACAAAATTGATTTCACTGAAAAATAATGTATAGATAAAAAGTTATGGTCTGAATAAGATTCAAGAACTCTAACTTCCCAAACCTGTATCTTGGAACAAAAACTCGAATGTACCCAAACTCACCTTTAATGTATATAGCATAAAATAATCTATTTAATGGAGGTGGTTTTGTATTTTACAGAGTTACGATTTGAAAGTGAGTTTTGGACCCTTGTAGTATACTGTACAGATTAAAATATTCAATTTATTCTTTATTCATTATTTTTGTATTTTTATATTTTTATAATTTTTAAATATTATTTATAATAATTATTGTATTAAAATCAGAATGAAACTCAAAAGAAATCCAAAATAAAATACATGTATATAAAATACATAGGTATTATACCTATAAATATACCTATATAATACATACTTGTATTTTATTAAATATACAAACACATCATAAAAATAGAATAAAAATATATTCAAGTGTATAAAAACACTTTATAAATTCATAAAATAATAAACAAAAATAAATAAATATACAAAATAAAAATAAAAATATTAAATATATATATACACATACCTATATAAGGCATAAAAGGTAACTTGTAATATACCTCATAAAAATAAATAAAAATCACAAAAAAAACTTTATAAAATAAGAAACATTTTTAATTTTATAACTTAAAATTAATAAAATCATTTACTATTTTATTTCGATTTTACAAATAATTTGTGGCTCTAAATTTCCTGGTTGATCCACGTAACCAACTAGGCGCGGTCTAGAGTTGACCTCGGTCAACTCCCTGACCGAGACCTGCCACCATCTGACACCTAACTTTTTCCCGATTTCTCCCACTTTTCGAGCTCAATCCGTGCGTCCTCGCGCCTCGATTCCTTCTTGGGACTTCATCCCCGATCTGCACTGAGCCACGCCATGTGCTCAAATCTCGCCATATCTCCATCATTCGCGTGTGGATCTAGCTTGAAGGAGACACCATCATCTTCTACTTAAGCACCCCGCCATCTTCGAGCTCAAGTTTGAACCCCTTTAGCACCCGCTTCGCTCCCATTTTCGTGCCCTTGAGTGTGGGGAAGGTGACAGCTTCCATCTCCGTGCTTCAGATTGGTCGAGCAAGCGTCAAGGCGATCTCCACCACCTCCGCCATCTCCGGCGTCGAGGTTCTCCACCTCTGGTCGTAGCCATCGAGGTATACCCCCTTCCTCTCCCCTCTTCGCTTCTTTTTATTCCCCGCAGTCCTAGGAATAGTTAAGCACCCTTAGATTCGTTCGCCGATCACCATATCGACCAAGCGCCTTCCATCGCCGGTGCGCACCGTCGGCCGAAGATCCTCCACCTTCCATAGCCCATCTCTGCCGTTCATTCCACCTCCGCAGGGTCCAGGGAGTTTGCCCTGGACCCTTTCACCCCTTTTTGTAGGTCAGAGCACAGTGAAAGCCCTTGGGGGCTCATTTTGGAGCATCGCCGGGGATTCCTGGAGCTCGAAGCTCCGCTGCCATCACGCCACCGCCACAGTGCTTCTCCGACGAAGCTGAGCACCCTAGCATGTAGAGGGACCTTCCAGGAGCACACCGGGCCACTTTGCACGCTTCCAGACCGCCGGAGATCCGAGATCGAGCTCGGGGAAGTTCGCCTCGCCAGCGTTCTTCCCCGTTCTTCCTCGTTGCTTCTCAACCGTCCGATTTGAGGCCCGCTCCAGTTTGATCGACAACCGTCCGATCTGGACATGCATCGACCGTCGATCTCTTCGCTAGATCTGATCTCAGCCGACCATCGCCGAACCGTCATCGCGCATTGTGCGTGCGCCACGTGGATAAGTGAGCGGCCCTCCGCCGTTCGATCGCGCACGAGGATATTAGGCATGGGTATTTTGCACTTTCACCCTTGCCAAAATTTTGTATTTCATTTAAGTACATAAACTTTCAGTCGTAGTTTAAATATTTCTGTAATATTTGCATTTAAGACCCCGTAGTTTTCATATTTGCATTTAGGTCCTATCCACGTCACCTCACGTGCCCGTGCGCGTGAGGGGGCTGGGTATTTTGCAAGGACCCCCTTGGGGTTTGTTTATTTCATTTCAGTCCATGAACTTTTTAATTAAGTTATAATGTTTTGGAAAAATTGCATCTGAGCCCCTGGAACTTTGTAATATTGCAAAAATACCCCTGCCAGGTCACGTGCCCAGTGCACGTGAGTTGGACATTTTGCAACGAACCCCCTCTGGGTTTGGGTATTTATTGTTAATCCAGAAACTTGTATTTCACGTTATATATCTTTGGAAAAATTGCAAGTAGGCCCTTGAACTTCTGTGTATTTACATGTATGCCCTTGCTAGTATTGTATTTTTGCTTGGATGTTTGCATTTGTTTCAAGCATCATTTTAATTCGAAAAATTACCAAAAAAATCACATAGGCTCCTGTTAACATGCTTGTTCACGCCATATTTTTGCATTGCATTTTCGTTGCATTTTCATATTTATAAAAAAAATCAAAATATGCATTTTCCTACTGTTTGCATTAGAAAATCCATAAAAATTATAAAAACGTTTTGAAAATTTCCAAAAAATATATATTTTGTTTGTCTTATCATATTTTAGTGTCAGTCCAAAAACCACTAAAAATTTCAAAAGAAAAACCTTAAAATTAGAAAACCCTAAAAATCTTCATAAAAATTTGAAAAATCATAGAAAATTTAGAAAAATATAAATTCAGTTGCTGTATCTTCCTTATTTTATTGTCTATGTTTTAAAATTAATTTGAGGAATTTTGGGTACTGTTTAGTATTTTTCATCCTCACTTTGATTTCGACCAGCAACCTAGCCCACTGTTTTCTTGTATTTTAACTTTTAAAAATACCATAAACATTTAGAAAAATCCCAAAAAAATCACAAAAGCATCTTAAAAATATGAAAAGATCAAAAATATTTTATTCCCTGATTTTTGATTATTTCTGCCTATTTTTATAAATACTTTATCCCCTCTTTCCTTATATTGCATATATATCCTATTATTGAAAAAGAAAATAGATAAATATAAAATCTAAAAAGAAAATATAAAATCAGAAAATCAAAAACCAAAAACCAAAATTAAAAATTAAAAATAAAATTAAAAAAATAAAATTAAAAACCCACAAAATAGTTGCATGGTGTAGACATTGATCACAATCACATCACATTTTGCACTTAGCTTGATCTATCCTGCCTTGCTCCATGTGTTCGAACTCTCTACGTACTTGCATCTATACATCTTTTATGTAGAGTTAAAAATAAATTTTAACTTCACATCGATTTTCATTGTTTGAATCATTTGATTGTGGGTTAATTGTTGATTTTAGTTGGATTTCTGAGTGGTCAACACTTCGACTGAGTTCCCGCTTTGTGTGGAACTTAAGACGGTAGAAATTTGGCTATATCAGGACACTATATGAGGATAATTCAGCTTTACTTTTTTTATACTTGAATTAGTGTTTGGATTTTTTTTGTAATATTTATATGTTAGTATATTTTGGAATTTTCATGCAATGAGGATAGCAATATGCATAAAATGAAATTGATTTCATGTTAATTGGAGTTAGACTAAATTTACTAGAAATGTCAAAAAATGTATAATATATGAATATTCAGTTTGGCTCAAATTCCCTCGTCATTTTATGTGATTTTCAAGGTGAATTAATTTTAAAATTAATTAACTATTTATTGCATAAGTTTATTCTGTAACTTCATCATTTTTTTTGTAGATTTCTGTGTCAGTTGCTCTGGAGTTTAGAACAATATTTAGGGATGAAAGAGGTGAATCGGCTACATAAAGCCCAACCTTCTTCTAATGGTCTATCAATAGAGTATCACCAGAAAAAATAAGGTGAAAGAGAGAAATGGAGAAATGTCACCAAGAATGTGGCTGCCTAAACAAAATTCCATATACTCTTTTTCGGTACCTCCATGACGTAATCTCCAACTGATATTTGTTTCTCTATCCTAGGATTCAGAAGGAAAAGAGGATGAGAATATGCTTTAGCCCTAGCTCTTGCAATATGAAAGGATAACAGAAAATGGGTTCACAAACCTCTCGGATTTATTTGCTAAAACTAATAATGGTGGTGGTGGGGGGAGGGTTTCATTAATGCCCAAAAGAAAGGCTTTGCAACCATGCCTTTAAATGGGTTGAAAATAGGCACCACCCAATACCTGTGTCATCACACAAGTTCTTTACTTGCTCTGGGAACTCTCCTTCCAAGGAAAATTGTTGTCCTTGTGACTAAATCGTTCCAGCAAACAACAAAATCATATTCTTTTTTGTTATAGACATATGTCTAATATCTATAAGCATTTGTAATGTCTTGTCAAACATGAGAAGTTTTATTGATCCAACTCTTCTTACATGTGAACCTCTGCTATCCTTATTGTGCCATCATTAAATGTGTTGAACTTCTCTCTAGTTGAGCATGCTCAATATGGACATGTTTAGTCAAAAAATCATGTTAAATATGCAATACTATCTCCTGAGTAATCTAACCAGCATCCATAAATAATTGTGGTGGAATCATTTTGCTCTATGAGAATGGTATATTTTATTCTTTCTTTCTTCTTCTGACATCTCGAACAATTACTAATATAATGACCCTCCTTTTTATAAAAGTAGCATCTAATATACCCCTTAACTTGGATCAACCTTTGATCACCATCTTCGTGATCTAGAGCATTGACTCTCTGTTACCACAGTGCAATGTTCACCATTTGTTGCTTCATATGCTGACCTTTGTCAAGCTCATTCATAAGTAATCAAGGAGTTGTCTTGTCCAATGTGATGATTTCCTCACAAAAGAGCAACATGGCCACAATATGCTCATAAGAAGATGGAAGATAACTCGATAATACGAGTGCCCCATCCTCATCCTTGAAACGAGACTCTTCTTTCTCAACCTTCTTCTCAAGTGTAAGCATGTCTCTTCGAATCTTGTTAAACTCAACCAAGTACACCTCCAACTTTGTTTCATCTATCCTCTTTAGACTATAGTGTATCTTCTTCATCAATAACCTACTTGTTTGATATTTTGAATTGTATCGTCCCTCAAGTTTCTTACAAACTTACTACGGCAAATGTCAATGTCTTCGCAAAAATTATTGTCTACCAAGAACAATTGTTTTATATTATTCATGAAACCACTCTTCCTCTTTCATCTTGTCTAGATTCTTATCTATGCATTGAGAGCTTTCATAAGTCCTTCTCACATGAATAAATTATTCATATATTGGTGTCATAAGATGGAGTCATTCTTGTCATTTAAAGATTCCATATAAAGTGATGCACCTTCGATGTGAAATTCACTATCAGATACATTGTTGTGTGATCTTCCTCTACCACGAAATTCTTAACTTGATTGGACTGCGAACACCTCGAAGAACATTGAAATATGGACTGTTTTGAGAGATTAGAAAAATTAGAACATAATAATTGTAATTCAATTCGTCCAACTCATGTTATCAAAAAAACTTATCTGGACGCTTAATCGGATCTCCTCAATCAGAATATGTACGCACTCGATCTCAAAGAATGCAAGTGTTGTTCTTTACGATTTTTACATAATGCATGCATATTGTGTTGCATGCTCTCGTTGATATTGAACAATGCCCTGATATCAATTGTTATGAAAGAACAAGATGCACAATCAACTACCATGTGAAAATACAACAATGGTCAGTCTCGCACCCACCGAAGTTTTTCCTTTCAATTTCTTGTTTGAGTAGTTAATATAGGCACTTTTGGTTTTGACGGCACAAGGTTAAAAATGAATTAGGTCAACGTACTTACCAATACATTTTTTTCTTCACCAATTTTTGAACAACTTTTGATTAGAACTCCATCAATATCATTCTTCTAAGAGAGAGAGAGAGGACAAATTCAATGTGACGTTGCTTTTAGAAAAGGCCCCAAAGATTGGGATTGATATCGACAGTTTGCCGACCAAAACCTAACTAAGATGTGTGAGATAATTATAACACGTGACATGGAAAATGAAAGTTGGAAAAATGATAATGATCTTAAAATCTTCTTCAATTACTCCATAGTTCATATTATCTCTGAAATATACCACGACCCCTTTAAATTGCATCATAATCTCTATAATCTTACTAATTCTTACATCACAACCCTTAGCATATATGTTGAATAAAGATTGTTGATATTTTGATGTAATTACACAAATGATAAGGAATGTTAAGTAATTGGACAATAATTTAAGGGTAATGGTGTAAAAATCCAAAAAAAGAGATTAAACAGCATATTTTAAAATTTGATTATTTGCGTTAAAGACAATTTCTGACTTTGTTTCTCATATTCACGTCTGAAAGTATTTTTTTATATAGAGTTCTCTCTATTTGTTCCTATACTTATTTCTAGAAATTATAAATAAAGAGATTTCTATTTCCTACTAATTTTGTCGGTATACGGACGGAAGCGTTGTTTTTTTATTTTCCTATTAAATCACAAAAAATATACTAAAATTAATAAATTAAAATTGAATCTCATTTATTTATTTATTATTCGATTCATTTCTATTTCTTTGGCCGTACAAGAATACTAAAACTCTAGCTTCTAGAAACTAAAAAGGGCATTAAATAGACGGGATAAGATTGATCACTCGAAAATTATGTTAGTGGATACGGATACGGATATGGAGATGGAATTTTATTATTTTTTTTTACGAATACAGATGAGGATATGGATATTATTATCAAATTTTTTTAGGATATGGATAGGGATATGGTTACCTATTTTTGACGGATATAGATAGGGATATCCGCATTGCTGAATCTGTGTGTATATACATACACCAACTTCTCTGTGTATATATCCAAATATATTATAAGATTAGTTGCGATATATTGCATCTAGAGTCATTTCCAAATATGAGAAGAAAAATATGCATCTCTATATTATTTAATACTATATTTTCTTTCTGTATTTCGATGTCTTATAGTTTATTAATTTTGATTTAATTATATTAGTTTCAACTTTACCAAACAATCTTACTAAATGTAACCATTAGAACTTAGAAGGTATTTCTTATATACAGGATAATCCGTTTCCGTCAGTAAAATATCCTCATTCGAATCGTGATTATTTGTTTCCATATTTGTATCCATATTTATGGATATGGTTTGGAATTTTCAATATCCACAAAGTATCCATTTCGTATATAAGGATATGACAACACCTATATCTACATCCGCATTCGTATCCGTCTGTTCGCATCCCTACTTGTGAGTTTATCCAATAATACTTTTGTGCTCAACTTTTTTATAATTTCACTTCGCCCTTATGTTCTTACGAATCGATACTGTCCTTCCATTATTACATGTGTGTCCTTATATAACACTAATGAGAATATAAGGGCACAATTGTAACTAGAGAAAAATTAAGAGCACAAATGTTAATGGAAAAACTTAGGAAAGGTAGAACTGTAAAAATCCTAAAACTAAAAAAGATGCAAAATAGAAAGGAAAAATTATCTATAACTTGCCAACTTGTCTCAAAGTTTTATTTGCTCTCTCTCTCTCTTTCTCTCTTTCTCAAGTTCTTCAAACTTTCAATCACAGCTCAAAGAGGACAAAGCCATGGCGGCGGCAGCTACTGCGGCGGCGGCAGCATCATTTCTGGGCTTCGATCTCGATGCGGCGCTTGAGGTGCGGGATGCCCCCGCACCGACGGTGCCCCAACCGTCGATCTTGACAATCAGCGACATGCCAACGGTGACGATGGAGGGCCTGAGCTGCTCCGTGTGCTTGGAGGAGTGCGAGGTGGGGAAGCGGATGCCATGCCGCCACGTGTACCATGCCTCCTGCATCTCCTCCTGGCTCCGTTACCACAACTCATGCCCCCTCTGTCGTCGCTCCATTTGATTGTACACTCTCATGTAACCAAAACTTCTACGCTTTCATGTTCAGAGTATGTTTTGTTCGTAAGCAAATCTATCTTTTTCTCGTAAATTATAGATCGCAGCTCGCTATATATTTATCGTGATAGAAGCGGTCACTTTCAAAATCTTTTTCTCTCATATTTATGAGTCTAGTGAATTTGTGAATGGTATTCCTTCAGTCACTTCGACCATATTTGGATTTTCGTAAAGTAAACAGGTCCAAATAGTTTTCCGTATGATAAAATTGCAGAAAAATGAATTCCAGATATTTCAGCCTAGTAATAAGTAATGCATAAAAGAAGATGGAGAAGTTTTAGCTTGATTTCTATACACGAATACGTGAAATTATATACCCATATCCACGTCAAAATACAAATTGTTGATAAGTTCAGATAAAAGTATATTAGAAACATGATGAAAGAATTTGTAGAAAAAATGTTGCTAGATACAACTATAAGAAAATACGCAACTATATTTATATATTAAAATTAGTTGCAGATATTTACAAGACTATTCAAGTCGTCCAGAGAACAGTGTTTGGTCGATGGCTGATAAGTGATGGGTCATTTTCTGTGTAGGAGTGGATCTATTAATTTATTAGCTTAGATCCGTCCATGGACAACTTAAATATCAAGCTGGCAAAGAGGTCCACTCAAAATATGGTTAGAAAAAGTTCTTAACCTCTACAATATAAGTTGTATCTTTAGTTTTTTTTAATATCAGTTGAGTGCCATCCCGTCGAAGAGAAAGTTGGGATATAATTAAGGGTTTTTATAAGTTGGGCTCCTCTGAGATAATTCAGATATCAGTTATGTCCCTTTTTTTGGAATATCGCTTGTACCACCAACTTCTAGTTTCTATCACTTGTGTCCTTCCGTTATTTCAGTCGTCAATGAGTTGAACTTAACCATTGTTTTTTCAAACATTGGTGTGGTTAAGAAGAGCATTATTGTACAATCCCCTCCTCCTTCCCCAAGTCCTCCACTCGAATTCGACCAGATGTCGAAGGAGTTAATTGAAGCAAGGAGTGTCGATCTTCGTCTAGGTGAGGCATGAGACTTCCCGTGTCTTCCCAACTCAAGCAACGAGAACTTGGCGGTGAATGCGAAACCCTGGTTGGGTGTAGATGTAGAAGATGGAGGTGGTTGGGCGATGCTAGGGCCGAAATGGTGTGGGAAGGGGGAGGAGGTTCCACAAATAGGGGACAATCGATGGAGAACTTAAGCTATGATGGCGTAGAAGGTGAGAACCTGGTTGGTTTTGATTCTTGATGATGCATCATCGAGGATCCACAAATGAGGGGACAGACGAGGGAAAACTCAAGATCTGAGGTCGATGAAGGCAAACCCTGGTTGGGTTTGATTCTTGCTAGTGACAGAGGAGAGGAGGGGAGGATTAAGCTGGGGGTGGAGGCTAAGGGTGGTGGAGGGATAGGATGAGGAGGAGGTTGGTGTGGAGGAGAGGACAGAAGGGGAAGGAGGAAGGTGGGGGCGAAGGAGGATGCATGCAGAGGAGATTGGGGAGGAGGGGGCAGAGGAGGATGCATCCATGGTAGAGGAGAGGAGGAGAAGGATGAGCCCGGGGCGGAGGATAGTAGGGGGGAGGAGGAGGCGAAGGCGACTGGGGTAGAGGAGGCTGGGGAAAAGGAGGAGGAGGAAGCTGGAGCGGAGGAGGCTAGGGAGGAGGAGGAAGCAGAGGTAGCTGGGGGCAGAGGAGGCTGGGGAGGAGGAGGGGGAGAGGAGGAGGAGGGGGAGGTGGATGAGTTGGTGAAACACCATTCATTCTTTTTTAAAAAATTTAATTCATCTTCAATCCCCAAAGTTAACATCTGTTTGAATTGGAGATAGATGACAACTAACCTGAGGGGCATAAGTGATAGAACAATAAGAAGTCGGGGTACAACAGATATTCCAAAAGGGAGGAGAATAATTGATATTGCAATATGTCAGTAGGGCACAACTGATAAAAACCCCATAACTAATATTACAAAAGGGCAGAACTGTGAATTTTGTTATAATATAAGGGGCACAATTAATATTACAAAAAGGAAGAGCATAACTGATATTGCAAAATCTAAGAAGGGCACATGTGATAAAAATCCTTTAAAACTCGGATTCAGACTTCTTTCTCATGAAGTTGCCTTTGCAAAAGGTTGCACTTAACACCTATGTCGAACATTGTGTTCCCTAGTAATTTTTTTACTAGTTAAAGGGGAAGGTGGAGTTGGAACCTTGGTCATTGGGATGAAAGCCCACTGCTTCTACCACTCGATAATTAAGTGGGTTCTTACGATCGTATTTGCACCATGATCTTTTGTAAAAAAATGGTATTGGAAATTAACATGTTTCGTTACCTTTTTATCCGAGGATAAATCGATTATCCATCGTGTAATCGACATACAATTCGTGATTACACCATTTCAACCCCGAGCTACTTAGCTCGGGGAGCAAGGAGGAAGGGGGTCTATTTTTTATTTCTATTCTTTTGTGTTTGTAGGATAAAGGCAGAACAACGAACAAAGAGTGTAATTATTGGTTTGTTTATTGTTCTTGAAAATGTAACATGGTGGTAACCTCGCGATGAATTGTATTTATTGTTTAAAAGGAGAAATGTTGTTTCAAGAATAATTGTGAAATAAGAAAAGAGAATAATTATTTTAGTAATAAAAACCCCTGGTTAAGGAGAAATATATATTTTATCTTGTTTTATTCCCCAAATAACCCTTGATTTCAGGATTGCAATTAACAAGAAGGATCCCACGTTTTCTTTATTATAATATCATGAACCATCTTTATTCTTTATACGAAAAAGTCAACATCAAAAATACATATTCTATTTAAATCAATATAAAATGTAAAGAAATTAATCCAATCCAACCTTCCTATCTAACGAGCACCAGACGTGTGAGCTTAGAATGTTCATAGGGAGAATAGCATAAAATATGAAAAAAGGTAGGGACATCATGCAATCACAGCACTTTGCGGGAGTTAAATTGTAAAATACCCTTTAAATAATTACGCAGTAGGTGGTGTTTGGTTTGTCGGTAGATAAGACCATTGCTTGGAAGGGAACGAAATTTTTATTTTTAAAAAATAATCGATGTGCTATTTTGCCTCCATAAGAAAAAATCATCATTGCACGAATAGCTTGACGCATAGATGTTTCTCAGAACTACTTTTTGATAATCAAGACATAAAAATTGATGTTTCTAGAAAAAATATTACAAAAATATCACGCAGGATTTACATCAAATACAACAACAACAAAGCTTTTTCCCATAATTAAGTAGAGTCGATTACATGGATTCTTCGCCTCCATTCAGATCTATCGTAGATCAATCCCGAGCTAATATCCACAAAACTAAGATCCCTTCGTATAGTCTCTTTCTAACACTTCTTGGGCCGTCCTTGCTCTCTCTTAGCCGGCTCAACATCCCAACACCCGCATCTCATAAGTGGTGCCTCGGCAGATCTTATTTGCAAATGACTAAAACATCTTAAGCGATTTTCTCGCATCTTATCCTCGATCAGAGCTACACCAGTTTTCTTTCTGATTGCATCACTACGAATCCCATCTTTATGTGTGTGTGTTCACACATCCACCTTAGCATTCAGCTACAACCATTCTCTGCACATGTCTATGGTTCACAGACTAACATTCATATCCATAGAGCATAGCAGGTCTTACGGCTACTTTGTAAAATTTTCCTTTAATTTTTAAAGGATTTTTTCTTATCACAGAGCACAGCAAAGGCTCCTCTCCACTTTAGCCAGCCTGCATTTATTCTATTAGTAACATCTCCATCAATTTCCCCGTCATATTGCAAAATAGATCCCAAATATCTTAAAGAATCCATCTTCCGAACGTTATCGTCACCAATCTTCACCTCGATTCCTTCACCATTGCTTCCATCAAAGGTGCACTCCATATATTCTGTCTTACTTAGTCCTACTTATATGAAATCCTTTAGTCTCCAACTCATGTCTTCAGACCTCAAGCTTCTCATTTGCTCCATCTCTAGTCTCGTCAATCAACACAATATCATCAGCAAATAACATACACCAAGGTAACTCATCCTGAATGTGACTTATCAACTCGTTCATAATCAAAGTAAAAAGAAATGAACTCAAAGCAAAAACTTAATGTAAACCAATGTTGATGTCAAAATAGCCAGTCTTCCCAGACGGGGTCCTTACACAAGATAAAACCCTATCACATATGTCCTTTATGAGGTTAATGTATAGGACAAATACTTGTCTCTTCTCCAAAACTCTCCACAATATTTCTCATGGGACAGAATCATAAGCCTTCTCCAAATCAATAATGATCATATGGAGGTTCTTCCTTTTAGCTCTATAAATCTCCATTGTTCTCCTCAGCAAATGGATGGCTTCAATAGTTGAACGACCTGGCATGAATCCGAATTGATTTTCTTTTACGTTGGAAACTTGCCTCAACCTTCTTTCGATCACACGTTCCCAAATTTTCATAGTGTGACTCATCAGCTTGATACCTCTGTAATTTGAACAATTTTGAATGTCTCCTTTATTCTTATAAAAAGGCACCACGATACTCCTCCAATCTTCAGGCATTTTCTGGCTTCACCAAATAACATAGAATAGATTCGTAAGCCAAGTCAAACTGCGCTCACCTAAAACTATCCATACTTCTACAGAGATGTCATCCGGTCATACACATTTCCAGGTCTCATAACCTTCAAAGCATCATTTACTTCCTTTCTTTGTATCCGTCTATAGCTTGCACGATTCAAGTAACTTTCGCTACTAGCTAGATCACCCACAGTGACCTCTCTATTGCTTTCCCCATTGAAAAGTTTATGGAAGTACTGCTCCCATCTAGTCTCTATATCCTTTTGAGTAACAAACACGTAACCTTCCTCGTCCTTAATGCATCTTACTTGAGAAAGGTCTTTGGTCTTTCTTTGGCCAACCTGAATATATCCTTCCGACCCTCCTTAGAGTCGAGATTTCTATACAAAACTTCATAAGCCTTTGACTTAGCTTCGCTTACAGCATTCTTTGCTTCCTTCTTCGCTATTTTGTAGTTTGTACAGTTTCCACCATTTTATCCTTATACATAGCTTTAAAGCATGCTCTTTTAATTTTTAGCTTCTCCAGCACCCCTTCACTCCACCACCAAGCCTCCTTTTGTCCTGGAGTTCCTCTCTTTGACTCGCCTAGCAACTCTTTGGCTACCTTTCGAATACAAGATGCCACTGTCTCCCATATCTCGTTCACACTTCCGCTACAATTCCAAGATAAGTCTTCTAAAACCTTCTCCCTGAAGATCGATTACTTCAATGGAAGATTCCACCATCTAGTTCTAGTGATCTTAGGAACCCTCCTTTTCTTAACCAACCATTTTATTTGTACATCCAAGAGTAACAAGTGATGTTGGGTTGTCAAACTCTTTCATGGGATTACTTTCCAGTCTTTACAACACAATCGATCTCTTCTCCTCAACGCAAAGTAATCTATCTGTGTTCTAGTTGGCGCACTCTTATAAGTAATTAAACGCTCCTTTTTGAAGACAATGTTTGCTATGAAAGATCATGTCGCTACAAAATCCAGAAAGACTTTTCCATCTTCATTTATATTCTCAAAATCATGTCCTCCACGAACACTAGCATACACTGACGCATCTTTTCCCACATGTCCATTAAGATCTCCACCTATGCAAATCATCTCTCTTTGTGGGATTCCTTCTAAAATCTTATCCAGATCCTCTCAAAAAACTTGTTTAGTCCTTTCATCTAAACCAATTTGTGGTACATAAACTGAGATAATATTTCATAATTTCTTCTTCAAACACCAATTTTAGCAAAATAACTTCTTTACTCGCATGCATCCATTATGCGAGGACCCTTGCAAATTTTGAACTACATACATGCTGCGATGTAGCAACCCTTGCCAATTTTTCATTGCATTCGGGCAATTCAACGCGTCGCAAATAAGGAACGCCCCAACAAAATCTATATGTTTGCTTAAATCCATGTTGAAAAGATTCAAACTGTCATGGGACAACTTCCTATATAGTATTTTCAAAAAAATACTATTTAGGAAGTTGTCTCCGATTGTTTTACGCCGGTCGTCGACTACCTGACGCCACCCTCCTCATTTACCCGAGTTTGGGACCGACCATGGTACATCAAATAAATATAAAATAATTATCAAGCTGAAAACTCGTGGAAAATGATGAGTTAACAAATAGGCTATTTTACTCACTTCTATCCAATCAAAACATTAGTTCCTCCCACGAGATTTGTATATAGATGGAGGAACCAATCTTCAGAATGGAATTTTAGATGCAAAATGGATATTCTCGATGCAAATACAAATATTTGATTATCACACAAATATTAAATATCATTAACTACATGAATTATTCAATATTTCAATAGAACTTGCAAAGAAAGACCATTCTATGCCTCGATTCTCAACAAGTCGCTCGTTTTTAAACATGCCAATGAGTAGTAAACTTTAAAGTTTAGATATTAGCATTTATAAAGGGTTACATACAAAAAGAAAGTTGTACTTTGAGAGAAAAAAATAAGATCGAGCCCATCTTTGTTACGTTTCAAATGCTAACATTGTGATGGATATTGGTTGCAACTAGCAAGGACTTGTGAGACAAAACTTCTCCATATGATTCGATTATTCAGACACTTGAAATTCCTACTTATTTGAGGAAGTATGAGAAAGTGTCGTCAATTCTCCGCTAGGTTACAACGTAAAGTGATTCAGGAATTGACATGTATTCTAACTGCAAGGAAATGCAGATTTACGATTACATAATTATGCTGGTTAGCTATGATCTGATTAACAAATGTATTGAACAATCTATCTGTATACAATTTGTTTACAATATCAGATGATAATAACATTTAATCTCAAAATCTAGAATCTAACAGGAAGAATAATCGATTCCCAGATCAAAATCAAGAAAAAGGGGGTTTGGTTAGATTACCTTCTCTGCCCTTCAAAATCCTGATAGAATACCTTCTGCCATATGAATCCACTTCCTTAGCAGATGCGTCGACCGACACCGATTTGATAGCGGGATCAGAAGCAAGAGGACATGCATAAAATATGGTAACTATAGTAGGATTTTCTTCTGTCATATGCTTTTCGAGCTGAATCCAAATTAGGAACAACAAAAGAGATACTGACTTTTCATTAACATGGGCAAAAACTGACTCTTCAAATTGGCTGGACCTCGGGAAGTTCTTCCAAAGCGCTGAGTAGAATAGGACTGCAGAATGAATTCGGTCGATCCCAGCAGATGTTCCCATGGTAGGAAAGCAAGCCGCTGAGTTGATGCTGAGGTATACCATAATAAAAGATTCCAACATAATCGCCTTACACGCCAACAGAGTCACAAGCCGCATGATATCAACTGCTGGGATGAACATGTGAACATAGATATAATTAGGAGATTTCACATCTGTAAAATAAACTAGTACTATTTGTTTAAATACTTGCATATTACTATAATTACATCAAGTTTACAACATTTTTTCTAAAATGAAATGCAAAAACCTTCCTAAATACAATGTGATAGTAGTACCATTCATGCAAACTTGCGGATGTTTATGTCCACAATGGGAAAGAAGCTAAGAAGAAAACATCAATCAGTTTAAATGCAGTATCTAATTGCAAATTAAACAATTGTCTAATTCTAGATTCTAGACCTAGCGCTGATATCTGACAAACCAACACTTGGCTGCATTTTGCCGATTCAGATTACAATGGAAGCCAACTTGAGTACATAGTGAATCAAAACAGATCTAAAGCCATTTTCTTCCTCCACTTAATGCAGCTGCATCTCCAAACAGATCAAACCTAGATCATATCTGGACTTATATTCTAGCACGGGGAAGAAAATCTGGTAGTCTATTTCAATTCTCTGGTCTTCCTCAACTGTCATAAAGTCAGTGTTGTAAAAGTCGCCCGACTGGCCCGATTAGTAGGTCCGACTAGTCTATTCAGTAGGGCGACCGACCGGGTACCGAGTAATTCCGACTAGGTATACTAATCGATCAATTCTTGCTTGGAGCTACCATATTTTTTTTAATGTTTTACTTTTTTTAAAAGCAAACTTATTATAATATGCTTCATGTTTTATTTAATTCAATTATTTCTTTTTTTTATTATGGTAATATAAAAATGTACAAAATTTATGTGAATATATGTATAAAAATGAGTTATATATTTAAAATAATTATAAAATTCAAAACCGATTAAAGTCCAACTAAATCCGATTAGTCGTCCGACTGCCGATTAATCCTTAGGCAGTGATCCAACCGACCGAGTACCGACTACCGACTTTTGCAACCTTGCATAAAGTTTCATCGAACAACTTCTCACCTTTATGATCCGGAGGAATCAACTGGATTTTTCTTAAGATATATAAACCACTTATACTAGATTCACACACGTCATATAAGATATTGAGATAGTGTAGATCGACCAACACGTCTTTTTTTTAAGTTGATACACAACACAAACCCTTTCTTCTCTCAAACTCCACATTATGCTTATCAGAACAATCTCGTAAGTCTTCTTCAAATTGACAAACACCGGGAGGAAATCCATTGCATCTCCACAAAAGCTGAATTGCGTAAATTACAAATCGAATGAATATAAAACAAAACAGTGTCAACATTTTTTCTATATCTTCAACTTGTATTTTGAGGTTATATTGAATTTAGATTCACACGTTTCCATTAAATTCTGCAACTTTCTGACCTCAAATCACTTGTTCAAACACTAATTATTCCAATGATTTATTCATTGCATGTCCGACTTTTCAATGTGTCAAATGATTACGAGCTCTCAACCCATGATGCAGCAAAGGTCCATTCAATTGAGTGCTTCCTGGCTAGTGCAGCACACTCTTACAGAAAATTTTAACCGATGTTTAAGAATGTAAGAGCTTTTTTCCAGAGATAATATGTATCCTCTCCACCTATAATAATTTTCAATGATATATCTACCAAATAAAATGCGAGCCAATTACATTCATACCTGCACTAGATGCCAAATCTGAAATCCATGAATCATCCAATGCCCAAAATCACTGGCAAACGAACTATACAACTCGTATTCAAATATGAGAATTTCCTGCAGTTGCATGGCCTGTAGTATTCGAGATTGCAGAGATTACAGGGCAAAAACACACCTTGGCAAAGTTGCAATGAAGTATGGTATCCTCAGGACGTGGAGAAACCATGATATTGTTCTTGAAGAAAAATCTTGATGGCAGGGCATCTATAGAATCCCTGCCTAGCATATTGGCTCCTAGTTGAGGATGGCAACTGCATTCGACTGGGGACCCACTGAAGATACTCGAGCCTTGAGGGTGGAAAGGCCTTCCATCAAGATCCATGGAATCAGCAATACTACAAGAACAGAATCTGGAATGAGCCTCATCGGATCCAGTTAAGTGATTGTTGGTGACATAAATGCTTTGTTGTGTTTGATGTCTCAGACTTAATGCCAAAGTGGTAGCAGAACAGGAAGCTACAATGTCGTTAATGTCGTCTACTGCTGAGCAACAGCCTTTAGATTTCCAGAAATTAGTCAATGTCTCCCGCGTCAGAGTACGAATGGCATACAAGCAGTCTGTGCAACAATCATATACACACAAGACCTCTGACTCAGCAGATACATTAATATTCCTTCTTCGTGCACAATCATTGTCCACATGCAGCCCCTTTGAGCCATGCATCATGTCATCTTGATTATCCAAGTTACTTTCTAAGAGATCAGGTGTTTCCTTGCATGATAAATCATTAGATGCTCTAGCATGCTGACCTGTTGCACAAGGAGAGCGAGCTGGTGAGGTTTCAATCATCTGATGCCCCATTGCAGCTATATTTGGAGTATCCTTAAGACCATCAGAAACCATGTCCTCTGGTAAAGTATGCCCCACAGCAGCTATATTAGCAGTGCATGGATCCAAGCTCTGTTTGGGTTCTTTTCGCTCAGACTCTTGCCTCGTGCCGGATTTTACCGTGGAATTATTAAATTGCATTGTGCCTCTGTCAACCTCCGTGATAGGACTTGCTTGATGTTTGGCAGTTGGATCTCCATGAACTTCTGCAAGATTTGATCCTGACAGATCCTTGTCCACCTGGGCACTGCAGCCAATTTGAGCAACTTTTAAAAAGTTAAAATGCCTAGAAAATTAAGGGTAAATTGCAAAAAAGATCCCCAACTATGTGTCGATTCTCAATCAGGGGCTTCATTTTTCTAAAGTCTCAAATACAGGCTTACATAAGCTTCCGCGACCCTTATATATCAACGTTAAACTCTGAAGGTGAAAGTTCATGCCCCTTTTTGTTACATTTGGAAAATGATAGCTCTAATTGGGAATCAATGTATAGTAGAGGCCTTTTGTAATTTACCTTAAAATCAAATATGAAATCAGACCATGCTATCCACAATCAAAAAAACATAATAATAAGGCCAAAGCCCAGGCGAGCTCCTGTTCATACTTCCCCCAAAACTCTAACGATCATAAGAGAAGATCATGTTATATCAAGAACAATAAATTATGAATTGGGAATACATTTCTTCTAAAAATCAGCATGAGCATGGGAAATGATATGATGATTATACTGGTGTATCAGAACAAATCAAACAATTCTTAAAAGTCCCTACCTTTGGTATGCATATGCCCAGCTGTTAACCAAGTCATCCAAGTACGCCACTTGTGATAATATCCTGTGGAAATGAATTCGGTCTTTTCCAGACATTATTTTAGCATTGACTAATGCAATAAAGAGTTCCAGGACATTTCTTACTTCTACAGAAACTTCTCCAACAGATGTGTAAGCACCTCTCTGAGCTAGTAATCCAACAGCTAACAAGCCTCTCACAGTGCCTGAACCTTTACAACCACTGCCAGTTTTAGTATTTGACCCAGTTACTGTCTTGTTTGAAGGATTATTAGCACGGACTATACATGAATTAAAAGGCCATGACTTGACAGGCATCGTTATATCAGCAGAGGGTCCTTCTTTCAGCTTTGAAGTGGCCCAACAAAGTTCTGCAAAATGAGGAAACCGAAGAATCTGATACCCGAACGAAGAAACAGCCAACTGCGAATTCCGTGTCATAAATTGACTGAGAGCAGGTTTTTGCTTAGTCGAAGTGTGCATACAAGGACTACTAGTTCTAGTATCTTTTGGTACAGGAGGCATCTCCTTGTCTGCACTTGCACATTCTTGCGTCTGATTATCTCTAATAGATGATCCATTATTAGAATGAAGCCTACCAGGATAATTTATGACGGCCAACATCGTTTCAGTAGAATCAACTACCTCCCCCACCGTTTGAGCTTGAGAAGCATGGCTCCCATTATCTCTACCAGGTTCAGCATGACAATTAATAGGGTCAACATGGCAGTTATCATTCATAGCAGTTCCATCTTCCGCATAAACATGGCTAGTGCATTGATCATTATTTCCGCGAGGTATCTCACTAAAATGAAGAATCGCATGAAGCTTTTGAACATACTGTTGCACTAGCTCTGCAGTTAATTTTGCAGAAGCCAAATCAATCAGCAGCTCTGTATTAACTTTACCCTCAACATGCACAGAAAACCGTGGAATTGTATGTTCCAAATTGGCCAACTTGGTACTTTTTGAAGGGATGCTTGTAAAGAAGTCCCTTATTTTATGAGGAAGTTCTTGAATTTGAACTTCAGACGTAGCCTGTACAAGTAAAGTTGGAGTACCAATCTTAGAGCACATTGACATATATTGAACTTCTTGCATTCAAAAAGCTCAAAAAAAATACAAGCAGGGGAAAGAGAAGAAAAAGATTTGCAGAAATACCTGCTAAATAATTATTATCCATGATTATGACTCATTTTTGACAAAATGGGATGCTGAACCATATCCCTCATCTCTCGGGGCATATGCACCAATCAATCCCAGTGAGAGGTGGGCACCTCACAGACATGTGGAGGTACTGAGATGCTGAAGCAGTGAAGCGCTCTCAAGGTGCCTACGGCGGTGAGGCACTCTTGAAGCACCATCTCGATATTTGTGTTTTTATTTGCTTTCTGCAATCTATTCTTCTCTTTATCCCATACTTGATAAAATAAGAACATGGATCATCAAGTTGGGAGAAACCAAAACAAAACATGCATTTTTTAATTTTTTGTGCTTCTTTTTTCACAAATCATTCTCTTCTTTTCTTTTGTAGTTGTTTCCTTTTTCTCAGCTATTCTCTTTTTTTTCATACAGCTTCTTCTTGTACGATAACCCTTTTTTCGAAAAATCTCTTTTTGAAGCCATTCACCTTTTTATTTTTTCCGGCTTTCCTCATTTTTTGTTAGCCTATTTTTTCATTTTTTTTTATTTTGATTGGGCCCGTTGGGTCTAAATAAAAAGCACCACAACTTCTCTTTTTTTCTTTTAGGACATCTCTTTCTCCCCTCAATTTCTCTCCTTTTTTGTACAAGGCAGCATCTTCGTCTTTTTTGGAATTGGGCTCCCCGAACCCTAGCTACTGTTACAATGGAGATAGAAAAAAACAAGGGCCAAGGTTTTTTTTAGAAGGATGGAGTGCAAGTTGTCTTTTAGAAAGACATGGAGCAATGAAATCCTGATGCTGAGGAAGGAGGGTGGTGACTAATGTGGATGTCGTCAAGGATGCAAAAATCGGTTCAGGCGGCCCTTTAAACGAGCGTTTAAACTCATTCGGCCCTCGACCGCATTGATTACCTTTAATCGGTTAAGTAAACGGTCATACCGCTTAAACGGGTGACCGGTTGTTTACATGTCGTTTAAGCGATTGCATTTTGCATTAGGGTATACATAAACCCCCTTTGACCCAATTCATTTAAAACCCAAAAATTCCAAAACCAACCATCGCACGCCTAGACCCCCGACTACCTTCACCCGATAGCCCTAACCTCCAAAACCCATCGTCGCCCGCCGCCTCCAACCGCTCTGATTCATCTACGAGCCTCCTTCGAAGCCCCTATGGTCGTGTTCCTCGCCTAGCTTTGCAGTCGCCGTCCTCGCCCTGCCCAGTTCTCGTTCTCTGAGCCAGTATGGGAGAGACTCAGTTCTCCGAGGAAGAGACTTTCATATTCCATCTCCAGTGACTGTTGACTCCGACAAGGATATTTCCACGGCTTTTTCAGCTTGTCCCTTCAGAGATGGATCAGTAGTCCGCATGATGCACAATCTTCTACATGTGACGGGCCAGAGTACTCTGCCATGGAGACTCATTCTAACATACACAGTATAGAGCACATGGTTTCCGACGAGGAAGCCCAGTTCGACTCAAACTCTAGCCCTTTTGTTCCTCCTCACCAACACAACATGAGAAGCAACGTCCTCGACAACAACCGACAGTAGAGTATGCGTTGAGTGGATATTGTTTGTAGTGCCTTGTATTGTGAGTTTGAGATTTCTGTCTAATTGTCCAAGTTAAGCACTGCATGCTCCAGCTTGAGTGGGGGTGTTGGGGCATAGGCGCCATATGTAGAATTGGGTAATTGGATCCCTCCAGGGTCTAATTGCCACATCCAGTAGTTTAGTCCCACATCTACTAGTTGTGGGACTTGGAGACTCAATGGGGGTTGTATAACAAGTCCCACACTCATTGTATCAGATGAAAAAGATTATAGAAACATCAGCCTTCTGAGGCATTCTCCCAAGGTTTCATCATGATCCTTAGGGAGTAGGGTTCCACGTAAAAATCCGGGTGTTCTTTATGTTTTATTCTTTATCTTTGATATTATGCTTCTGCATACTCGTTTTCTAGCAATTATCACAGGAGATGACGAAGCAGGAATTTCAGAGATCAAGACTTTCCTTCAGAAGATCTTTGTCACAAATTATCTTGGACAGGTCTGTTACTTCCTAAGCATTGAGGTGATGCGCACCCTTGAGGGACTACATCTCTCACAGTAAAAGTACTGCTCGGACATTATCACTGAAGCTAGACTACTTGGATGCAAGCCATCTGACATCCGTGCAGAACTAAGAAAGCATCCTACATCTACCGATCCTAAGTTTGAGGATACTATACGATACAAAGACTTAGTGGGCAAACTACTCTACCTCATTGTTACTAAGCCGGATATATTGTATGGTGTGAGAAGAGCTAGCCGGTACATGGAAAATCTCTTTACAATCATTGTCAGCTCATACCGATGTCATGTCTCCACCTATGCAGATTCTGATTATGCCAATTCGTCTGAGAATCATCGATCCACTACATGTTGTCATGTTCATTTGTGGCAACTTGATTACTTGGCGGAGCAAGAAGCATGCAGTGTTTTCCAGATTGAGTGCAGAGGTAGAATACAAGGCAATGGTCCAGGCCACTTGTGAGATCCTACCTTATGAACTTTCTACAGGAACTTAAACTTCTAGCTGCTACTCTTGTACCCTTATACTGCGACAATAAGTTTGTTGCGTGCATTGCCACCAATCATGTATTCCATGAGCGAACTAAGCAAATTGAAGTTGATTGTCACCTCATTCGTGATGTGGTACGAGGAGAAAGGATCACAACTCTATATATCTCCACTGAGCTTCAGCTTGCAAACATATTCATGAAGGCACTACCTAAGAAACATCTCTCGTGGTTGATTTCGGTTGAGATATTTTTCTATATTTTATATTTTCTATTCTTTTTGTCTTCATTAGTAATTTACCAAAGGATCTCTCCTCAAAATAAGAGAATCCTAGGGTTTCATGAGAATGCAATTCATTATTTCCCCTCAACATGGTATCAGAGCGATGGTCTTAGATCGGAGTTCTCATACCAAACAATGCCCTAAACCACACCCCTAACCTCTTCTAAGTTGCACACTGCCACTACACCTCCTTGCAACCGCTCTACATGTCGCGACCTCACCTTCAGAGGTAGCCCAGCAGCACCGCGAGCAGCCCAACGCGCCTTCGTGCAACTACGGAGGACCCCAGCACACCATCGCACCTTTGTGCACCGTCGTCGGCCTGTTGGTGCATGTTGTAGCGCCTCCTCGCGCGACTCCGTATGTCGCAAACGGCTCCGTGGTGGTTTTCACTCCTCTCTGTTGCCCGGCTGCCCTCTGAAACGATCTAATTTTGATCGGAAAACAAGATTTCATACATATAAATCTCATTTTTGGCCATAGTGTTGCTTGAGGAGTAACAAGGGTGGTTGCATGAGCCTACAAGTACAATCAACCCTTCATATGATCATGTAGACTGGCTCGATTCAGTCTACTTCCCCAGTCAAGTTCTGTTTTTCAGCCTTCTTTCATCATGTCAGAAAACAAGGGTGATGTCTTCTCTTCGACCGGTGCCTTCAAGGGCCTAGCTCTCATAGTGAAGATGGAAGGGACCAACTGAGTTGTGGTCTATGCAGTTTCTGACCTTATACAGTGCAACAACAAGGAGCACATTCTGACAAAGCTAGAGTCGAGGACAAAACTGGGGAGAATGCTTCGTGGAAAAAAGATGATGTGTATGCGCGTATTTGGCTCTATAGGACCCTCCCCACAAAGATTGACAATGATATTGTGAACCAACCCACCACCAAGGCGATGTGGGATATTATGGAATCCACTTATGCCCTCAAGATTATTCAGCTTCAGTTTGACATATAGAGGGTAAAGCATGATGGTCGTCCATTGCACACATTCTACTCATCGCTTCGTGGCATGTTCGAGAAGCTTCACAACTTCATGTCGATTACGACCTCCACATAACAGCAGATGGCATTGATGAACTACATGATGATTGGAGTTTTCTTGGCTACGCTTGACCCAGAATACGAGGCAGCACGAGCACAACTCCTTACTGGGGCGACCATACATCCCATAGATGAGGCTTACAATCGTCTTAATAGGTTTTTTATTCCACCTGCTGCCCCCACACAACCTTCCTTACGATGGTTGTTTCTCGCGACATAGGAGATTCTATTTAGTTTAGAGGGCGTAGTCCTCATGGCAAAGGTGGTGGATGTCACCATGGTTCATGCACCTATTGTCGTCGTGCAGGACACGTTGAGGACACATGTTATCAGAAGTATGGATACCCCGTATCTGCTCGAGTGGCAGAGCAGATTGAGCCTTCAGATACTACATCTCCTCAGGTAGATCCATGCCTCGATGACATTGTCTCTCGTATATGGGAGATCATGACTCCAATGGCTGGCACTACTACTACAGGATCCACAGATATTGCAGTTGAAGTTAGGGCCTTTTCGAGCTCCTCGAGTATCGCATAAGCTTTTACTAGTTGTGTGCAGATATGATAGAGCGGATCATGGATTCTAGTACTTCTCACCATCTCTATGGAGACAGAGCTCAGTTCATGTTTTATAGATCTATATCCCATGGTAGATGGGTTGTCATTGCAAATGAGGTTCACTTACCCATCACATGACAGGGGGGAGGTGCATTTGACATCATCCATACATCTACAGAATGTTTTATATGCTTCTGATTTTTAGATGAACATGCTTTCTATTAGTTAAATTACAAAGGAGCTGCATTGAGGCATTTTTGACCCATCTTCTCTTGTGTTTAGGACATACTCATGGGCATGGTGATTTGATGTGGTTGTGAGTAGCATGGGCTCTACAGACTGGTCCAGACTCTACTGGACCAGTCTCACCGTACATGGGGCACCTTCATTTTGGCCACCTTCCTCTACAGAAATTATGTCATGTCCTCCCATAGATCTCCACACGATCTTCCTTCCAGTGCAAGGCTTGCCAACTTGGGAAGCATCACTGTTCTCCGTTTCCATCTCATCAGAACTGGAGCAATTCTCAGTCGTTTGAGCTCCTTCACTTAGATATATGGGGTCCAAGTTGTGTCCCTGACCACTAGGGATACCGTTTTTATCTAGTTCTTATTGATGACTATTCTAGACTTTCTTGGGTTTTCTTGTTAAAGAATAAATATGAGGCCAGATCTGTCATTAAATCATTTATTAACGAGATAAAAAATAATTTTTCTGCTATTTTCAAGCATTTGCGTTATTATAATGCCTTATTGCACTTTACAGTTATCCAAGCTTCTCAGGTCATTTGGCACTGTATACCAGACCTTATGTGCCTATACATCACAACAGAATAGTGTTGATGAGTGCAAACATCGTCATTTACTCGATATGACTAGAACCGATGCAAACGAGAATTTGCAACGGTGAAAAATTAATTTTGGAGGTGAAAAAAATATTTGGTGGAAGAAATCGGAGGGGAAAGAAGAGAAGGCCCGCCGGATGCGAGGGATTTGGGGAAGAAGAAGCGCGGAGATTGCGTAAAGGGAGAAGAGAGAGAGGAGAGATATGAGATAAATCTCAAAATTCATAAACTCTAGAAGTCCAATAACATTGGACTACCATTCCTTTTATATAGGAGGTATTACAAAAAATAGAAAGCGAATAAATTTTCAAATTTAACTTATCCTAATTGACTTTAAATAGACTCTAAATATCTCTAACCAGCTAACTACTTATTAAAACCGAGCAACTAATTGATTTGAAATCACATGCAATCACTTTATTTAAAATAAAATAGCAATGGACTCAATAAAATTAACTTGACCATAATTTACTTAATAGATGAAAAATAGAGCCCTGTTTATTTGTTTCACGATGCATCAACTCTCTGCTGCTTCGAAAAACTCATCTCCTGACGAGATATAGTGTTATAGATCATTGAGGATCACCATTTTCTTCTTTGCTACCATCACCATCTAGAAAATCACAAAAAGAGAATAAATGAAGATGCAGTGCCGAGTCCGCTACGAAGGAGAACGTACCCATCGTGGAGTCTTCTTTAGCACTAGCAGACCGAGCAACCCGCTTAGTTTTTCTTTCTTCTTCTACACCTGTATCGGATGATATTGTACAGACTCATTCTCATCATCCAAATGAACATGTTGATTTTGAGTTGAATAAAAGGAATGATGATTTTGTTTTCATTTTGTACCCTTTCTTGATGTACTTAATAAAAACAAAAAAAAATAAAAAATAAAAAATAGATATTACAGAACATCTTACTTGCGATGTAACTCCTAAAAGCCATGGAGTATATGCCTGTCGTTAAAAAGGAATGAAAGAATCTTGTATATCTAAACGTTCCTCTAAGAAAAGAGGACGTAACAGGACAAAGTGTCACATCGTTACATTAGATAATGTTAATGCCATACACCATCGACTCCCGAACAAAAAGAAAGATAACGGTGCACCAATTGTCAAATGCCAAACTTCAGATCTGCTTTTCCTTGAGTCGCAAAGTTCTGTAGTTCATGTTGAAAGAAGAAATAAGGCGCGTGCAGCAGCATAATCCAAGCCGTTGTCGTGACCCTCGTGGAATCGGCATCATCAAAGAGGATGATGGTCGAAGAACTGGTGTAGCAAGTGTGGAGGCTTCCATGTTGTGCCAGAGATTCTCACCAAGTTGTTGTGTAGAAAAAAATGATGTGGCATCTTCATATGTGGAATCATGGAGTTTGGAGAGGCCATGGAGGGTAGAAACCACATGATAATGGTGAGAGGAGATGTAAATAAAATAGATACCAATTGATGTAAGCAAGAATTTGCAACGGTTAGAAAATATTTTTTTTTGAAAAAATATTTTTCACGGTGGAAAATACTTGGTGGAAGAAATCGAGGGGAAAGGAGAGAAGGCTCACCGGATGCGAGGGATTTAGGTAAGAAAATGCACGGAGATTGCGTAGAGGGAGAAGAGAGAGGGAGAAATACGAGATAAATCTCAAATTTATAAATTCTGGAATTCCTAAAACATTGGACCACCATCCCATTTATATAGGAGGAAAGGGAATATAAAAATAGGAAGCGAATAAATTTTCAAATCATAACTTATCCGACTCTAAATATCTCTAACCGACTAACTAATTGATTTGAAAGCATGTGTGATCTCTTTATTTAAAATAAAATAGCAACAAACAATAAAATTAACTCAATCCTAATTTAATTAACTGACGAATATAGAGCTCGATTTATTTGTTCCACGCTGCATCAAGAACCCTTCTTATTCGGAGTCGTGTTCATCACTCTTATGGGGGTGATGCGGTTATCACTGCCTATTACTTAGTGAACTAAATGACATCCTCTTTTTTGGGAGAAAAAAATCATTTCTCGATTACGTTTCTCGAGAATAATTTGTTCTCCTTTACGCCCCGAGTGTTCACAATCTTTCGCCTTTGCATTTCTCGAGAAGAATCTGTGGCCTTTGTTTACAATCTTTTGCATGGTCGTGACAAGCTCTCCTCAGAGCTGTCAAGTGTGCCTTTGTTGTCTACTCTCATACTCAGAAAGGGTATCATTGCTTTGATCCACTTCGGCGGAAATACTTTGCCAGTGTTGATGTTACATTCTTTGAGTTTGTTATGTATTTCTCTCCTACATGTGACGGATCGACCCCATCTGACTTTGATGAGGAGGTCTACATGCCTCCACCTCTTACAGCTATACCACCTATTGCACCTGCTCTACCACCTCCATAACCTCCTTCACCACCACCTCTACCACCACCTCCAGTACCTACACCAGCTCTCGTGGTTGCCCCTGAACCACCACCCACCTTGACTCAGATTTTGCCATGTGTGTTTACTCCCAGGACTTTCTCTATTCCCCCTGCTCACAGGTCTTTCTCATCATCCAACACAACTCGGGTATGTAAAGATAATCAAGTACCCTCTCAAGAGCACATTATTTCTCTCGATGCCCTACTAAGTTGTCTATGCAACATGATTTCTTACAAGATGAGCAAGTACCCTCTCAAGAGGGAAACTTAGATATTTGGGAAGTTACAAATGATCTCAATGTGCCTATTACTCTGTGAAAATAGAGATGTACTCATGCTTCATATCCTCCAGTAATACAAGTTTCTTTGAGCAGACTTTCATAGGATTTCAGGAGATTTGTCGTGATACAGTCAGTCGTGGAGATAACTCTGACGTATAAGGAGGCCATTCAGGACAGTCAGTGGTGTCATGTCATGAAGGAGGAAATGGTCGCGCTATAGTCACGTAGCAATTGGAGCCTTGTTTCAACTCCAATCGGCCCATATGTTGTTGCCTGAAAGTGGATGTTACTGCAGTGTAGATCGCTACAAGGCGAGATTTGTGGCACGTGGGTTCATCCAGACATTGGGGTGGACAATCAAGGTACATTCTCTCCAGTGGCCAGGCAATCTACTGCATATACTTCTATCTGTTACAGTGATACGAGATTGGCCCTTCGATCAGCTTGATGTGAAAAATGCTTTTCTCTATGATGAGCTACATGAGGAAGTTTACATGCAGCAGCCACCTAGGTTCGTTGTTGAGGGGGAGTGTCAGAAGGTTTGCAGGCTTCACAAAGTAATCTACGGCCTTAAGAAAAGTCCAAGAGCATGGTTTCAGAAGCTCTCAAACTTGATAGAGTTACAGAGGTTTGTGAGATCGACAGTCGATCATTCACTGTGTGTTTAGAGGACTCATAAGTATTCTTGTCACATTTATGTATGTTGATGATATCATTTGAAACGCACCACCTCGGCGGTAGCGCATCTCAACACATATTCACAAGATTCCCAACAACAGTTGTAAACAACATGCATGATATACCATTCATACAAATAAAAAGGCATCGGAAAATTTAAACATCCATCGATAAATAGATGTCCACATAAGGATAACAATAAAATCCCAAAGTCTCTTTATTACATATTAAATAGATGGACAAGAGAGGGTCAAAACAACTACAAAACTAGACCTTAACCTCAACAACGTCCAGCATATGCATCACCGAAAATGAGAGCCTTTGTCTCCTGCTCTACACTTCCTGTTGGATTTCCAAAGAATGTAACTTGTGAGTCAACTGACCTAGTACGTATAAAATAAAATAATAATTAAGAGATTATAGATAGGCAATGCAATTGCAGTAATTGAACACGTTTAAAAAAGAACGTTTTAATATCATCTAGCAATATACACTCAGTTATATTCTAGACCTTTAACATTTACGCAATCAAAATCGATTCCTTAACATATCTTAATCCATATTCTAATTTACTTATCTCAGACTCGCCCGCCAAAGGAGGAAGCCTACACTAGGAATGAGGCCTACAACACTCCATTCAGAGTGCAACCTAAATCTCGTACACAAACGTGATCCTTTAGCTGGTCTAGTTGGTAGTATTCTGACACTCGATACGAGGCGTACAAGCCCGGTGAGTTGCAACTTTGATCAATCGAGTCTGTCGGAGGAGTCTCACTCGCTTCAAAATAAGTGTAACAAAAACGGATCCGTATGGTGCGATGCACGCGTGCATCCACCTCAATTCTACCAGAGTATCTATCATCATCCCACTCTATAATGCCCCTCGAGTGGGGATGACTCATTGTCGGCTCAATCGGATCACAAGGGTATGCACCCACTTTGTGACATTTATCATTCCGACACCTCATATGTACAGTATCAAATGCTCAAAGTACTAAATTTGAGACTATTCCATGCCATTAAGAATTAATAACAACACATCGATATTAAAAAAATCTTCAAATCATAACCAAAATTGTAGGTCACACTATTTTCAAGATATGCCCTCACATGCAATACGAAAAGCATTATTTCCTCCCTTGGCACAGTTTAAACAAGACTATAGAACTCTATCTCAGGTTCTTCACTCAATGCTACAATAATTCAGAGATCAAGTTGTGAAGGTCTAACTATACTCCTCAATCGGCCCCCAATATGTATTTACTATAATCTCACCAAAGTTGAACCCAATGTTCGCATAATGTTATTTATTTATGAAAACCAAAAGCATACAATGTCATAATATATTATCTAAGTAATTCATAAATCAAGATGTTTAGGTGCAGTTTCACATCTTAATACTTGTATACATAACTTGAAATTAGATCAAGTTCTTTCTAAATTTGAAGGGGACTTCTACATAATATGTTGTAGGTAAAGTATCAATGCACAGGGATGATAAACTTCGTGCAACCATAAAGAAAAACCGACATTAATAACTTCCAGTAAATTATATTTATCTATATTTAGCCGGCCATAAATCATGGGGGGGGGGGGGGCAAACCATGTCGACCCTAACTACCCAGAAGGAGACCCGGTATAGATATACATCTTAGCTATCTCCTTGCCATAATTTATGTATACATGATATTTTCCCTCTTGATGAATTCTAACTAATTCTAAAATATATATACCACGCATTTAAAACCCATCTCCATAGAAAATGCCATCCTCTTCCTAACAATACAACTTTCATCAAAATTATCCGTGAGCCCTTACTACATGATACCAAGTTCCAAATGTAAGATATACATGCCATGCTGTTCTCGGCATGCAATCTTAATATATACATAAAATAAGTACTGACATAAGTTACCCCTATATTTATTATTAGCATACTTGCATATACTTTTGCATTGTAGAGAAACAACATATGACTAAGAAAATAAAGGAAAAATTCTCCCCAAGTTATGAATCTAAACAACCGCCTCAACAATGACTTAACGATGAAAAGTTGATATAACATACAACTAAGACATCTTGACATTCTTTGGTTGTTTGGGAACTCAAGATTAACATGAAGACTCAAGTTCGGTATCTATACCTATTAAGACCATATTTCTTAAAACCATACATTACTACTAGTGCATATCACCGACAGTACTATCATATTCATCTTATGTGAAAACCTAAACAATACAACAAGCCTATGTACAAGATCTTCCTCCAATTTTAATTGTATACGATAATCTGTGAAAGAAAACGATTTGATTCAAGATATACCAACAGCAAGAGGGGATCCCAGGGTCGGATCAAAATCGAGAAATCATCCCCGAACCACTTTCTCCAACATCGCAAGATATGCGAAAATGACAGAGAGAAGTCAGGATCTGTTACCCATGCGCAAGAATCCCACGTGAGTGCCTTGATCCGTGCACTCAATCTATCAAATCGTGACTCTGATTGGAGGTCGCCTTCTCCTGTGATGTTGGTCCCCTTCTTCTTATTGTCATGAAGTTACGGAGCATACGAGCTTCCAATGATAGGGAAACTTTGTTGTTCCCGCTCCTCGAGAAGAGAAACGATGTTATGATCAATAAGAGAGAAGGAAAAAGGAGGGTTTTAATGGCCAAGCCAATGGGGAGAAGAGGTAAACGTGTGGGAGGGCTTTTAGGGAGGTAGGGCGTAAATCTCAAGGCACTTACTCCTCAACAACTCCCTAAAAATGAGGGGATAATCTCCATTCCCGTAATTAATTAAAACCTTCATTCTAAAAGTCCCACAATCACTAAAACACCCATAACTTTCACGTCCGAACTCGGAATCGCATGTTCTTTGGCTCGTTGGAAAGCTTGCAACGAGATGCTTCTCTTGATATAATACTGAATAGGTTTTAAGACTTCGGCAAAAGCCAAAATTTGCAGGATGTTACATCATAACAACCTTAAAATCAGTCACTTCCCCGAGACTTAGGATGCAAAAGGTATAACAATACAACCTTAAAAAGTTTGGACCCTATCGAGAAACGATAACAACCTTAAAAGCATGAAAGTGTAGCTTATAGATTACCTTCAAGGAAATGTGGATAGTCCCGCTGCATATCCGCCACGGGTTCCCAAGTGGCCTCCTTAGAGTTGTGTCGCTGCCAAAGGAGCTTCATCAAAGGTATCTCCTTATGCCTCAACTTTTTCACTGAGCGATCGATGACCCGGATCGGTTCCTCCGGATAACTCAAGTCAGTATCCACGTTAAGATTATCATAATTAATCGCATGCGATGGATCGTGCATGTACTTTCTCAATTTGGAGATATGAAAGACGTCATGCACACCAGCAAGGTGAGGAGGAAGTGCAATCTTGTATGCAACTCTACCAATTCTCTCGAGAGAACAGTCCAACAAATTGTGGTGCTAACTTCCCCTTCACTGCAAACCGTTAAACTCCCTTCATGGGTGAAACTCTCAAGAAATCAAAATCTCCAATCTCAAAGTTAAGATCAGTGCGTTGTCTGTCGCTACAGCTCTTTTGCCTACTTTATGCACTAAGCAATTTCTCCCAAGCTATCTTGACTGCCTTAACAGTCTCCTCCAAGTACTCTACCTTATGTAAAAGGTTATGTCCAATCTCCTGCCAACTCAGAGGTGTAGAACACCGCCTTCCGTACAACGCTTCAAAAGCAGCCATGTCTATACTGGCATGGTAACTGTTATTGTATGTAAACTCTGCTAACGGCAAATGGTCCTTCCATGACCCTCTCCACTCCTGCACACATGCTCGAAGAAGGTCCTCTAGTGTCTGAATCGTCCTCTCGGATTGTCCATAGGTTTGTGGATGGTAAGCAGAACTGAGGCATAGTTGCACTTCTAAAGAACTTATGAATTCTCTCCAATAATGAGAGGTGAACCTTGGATCACGATCAGATAGAATCTGCTTCGGCAACCCATGAAGTCTGACAATCTCCTTAATAAAGATAACTACAAGCTATATGAGAGTGCATGTCATGCTCACAGGTCTGAAATGTACTGACTTAGTAAGCCTGTCAACCACGACCCAGATGGCATCATGGCTACTAGTGGCCTTAGTAAGTCTCATCACAAAGTCCATAGATATACCCTCCCACTTCCACTCAGGAATATGAAGGGATTGCAAAAGTCCAGGTGGCCTCTTATGCTCAACCTTAATTTGTTAACACGTCAAGTGTTTTGCAATAAACTTGGCCACATCCCTTCTCATTTGCTTCCACCAGAAATTCTTTTTCAAATCCCTATACATCTTCGTGCCACCAGAATGTATCGACAAATGTGAACTATGTGCCTCATGTATGATCTCTTCCCTCAATTGTATGTCTGCTAGGATACACAGTTGATTCACATTTCGTAGCACACCATCTTGATAAGAAAAGCAGCTAAGGTTCATGCAAGAGTCTTCTCCTTGAGTTTCTACATACTCAAGTCTATATGCTGCCCTTGGATGATTCGCTCAGCTAACTCCGGACGAGAAGGGAATGGAACTATGACAACTTCTCGACTACTCTGAAATGGATGTCAATCACTAAAAGCTGTGAGAAGATCCCATGCTTTATCTGCCACGGGTTCCCAAGTGGTCTCCTTAGAGTTGTGTCGCTGCCAAAGGAGCTTCACCAAAGATTTCTCCTTATGCCTCAACTTTTTCATTGAGCGATCGATGATCCGAACCGGTTCCTCCGGATAACTCAGGTCGGTATCCACGTGAAGATCATCATGATTAATCACATGCGATGGATCATGCATGTACTTTCTCACGTTGGAGATATGAAAGACGTCATGCACACCAGCAAGGTAAGGAGGAAGTGCAATCTTGTATGCAACTCTACCAATCCTCTCGAGAGAACGATCCGACAAACCGTGGTTCTAACTTCCCCTTCACTCCAAACCGCTAAACTCCCTTCATGGGTGAAACTCTCAAAAAGACAAATCTCCAACCTTAGAGTTAAGATCAGTGCGCTATCTGTCGCTATAGCTCTTTTGCCTACTTTATGTAGTAAACAATTTCTCCTGAACTATCTTGATTGCCTTAGAAGTCTCCTCCAAGTACTCTACCTTATGTAAAAGTTTATGTCCAATCTCCTGCCAACTCAGTGGTGTAGAACACCGCCTTCCGTACAACGCTTCAAAAGGAGCCATGTGTATACTGGCATGGTAACTGTTATTGTATGTAAACTCTGCTAACGGCAAATGGTCCTTCCACAACCCTTTCCACTCCAGCACACATGCTCAAAGAAGGTCCTCTAGTATCTGAATTGTCCTATCGGATTGTCCATAGGTTTGCGGATGGTAAGCAGAACTGAGGCAGAGTTGCACTTCTAAAGAACTCATGAATTCTCTCCAATAATGAGAGGTGAACCTTGGATCGCGATTAGATACAATATGCTTCGGCAACCCAAGAAGTCTAACAATCTCCTTAATAAAGATCACTGCAAGCTGTATGAGAGTGCATTCCATGCTCACAAGTATGAAATGTGCTGACTTAGTAAGCATGTCAATCACGACCCAGATGGCATCATGGCTACTAGTGGCCTTAGAGTTAGGAAGTCCCATCACAAAGTCCATAGATATACCCTCTCACTTCCACTCAGGAATATGAAGGGATTGCAAAAGTCCAGGTGGCCTCTTATGCTCAGCCTTAATTTGTTGACACGTCAAGCATTTTGCCACAAACTTAGCCACGTCCCTTCTCATTTGCTTCCACCAGAAATTCTTTTTCATTGGCTTATACATCTTGGTGCCACCAGGATGTATCGACAAACGTGAACTACGTACCTCATGCATGATCTCTTACCTCAATTGTATGTCTGCTAGGACACACAATTGATTCCCATTTCGTAGCACACCATCTTGATAAGAAAAGCCAACTAAGGTTCCTGCAAGAATCTTCTCCTTGAGTCTCTACATACTCAAGTCTACATGTTGTCCTTGGATGATTCGTTCAACTAATTCTGGACGAGAAGGGTATGGAACTATGACAGCCTTTCGACTACTCTGAAATGGATGTCAATCATTGAAAGTTGCGAGAAGATCCCATGCTTTATCTGCCACGGGTTCCCAAGTGGACTCCTCAGAGTTGTGTCACTGCCAAAGGAGCTTCATCAAAGGTATCTCTTTATGCCTCAACTTTTTCACTGAGCGATCGATGACCCGAACCGGTTCCTCTGGATAACTCAGGTCGGTATCTACGTGAATATCATCATAATTAATCACATGCGATAGATCATGCATGTACTTTCTCAAGTTGGAGATATGAAAGACGTCATGCACACCAACAAGGTGAGGAGGAAGTGCAATCTTGTATGCAACTCTACCAATCCTCTCGAGAGAACGGTCTGACAAACCGTGGTGCTAACTTCCCCTTCACTCCAAACCGCTAAACTCCCTTCATGGGTGAAACTCTCAAGAAGACAAAATCTCCAACCTCAAAGTTAAGATTAGTGCGTCGTTTGTCGTTATAGCTCTTTTGCCTAATTTATGCAGTAAACAATTTCTCCCGAGCTCTCTTGACTGCCTTAGCAGTCTCCTCCAAGTACTCTGCCTTATGTAAAAGGTTATGTCCAATCTCCTGCCAACTCAGAGGTGTAGAACACCGCCTTCCGTACAACGCTTCAAAAGGAGCCATGTCTATACTGGCATGGTAACTTGTATTGTATGTAAACTCTAATAACGGCAAATGGTCCTTCCACGACCCTCTCCACTCCAGCATACATGCTCGAAGAAGGTCCTCTAGTATATGAATCATCCTCTCAGATTGTCCATAGGTTTGTGGATGGTAAGCAGAACTGAGGCATAGTTGCACTTCTAAAGAACTCATGAATTCTCTCCAATAATGAAAGGTGAACCTTGGATCACGATCAGATACAATCTGCTTCGACAACTCATGAAGTCTGATCATCTCCTTAATAAAGATCACTGCAAGCTGTATGAGAGTGCATGTCATGCTACAAGTAAGGCCCTAAATGTCGGTTTCGGTCACCATTTCGATATCAACCAAAACAGCATTTCGATGGAATTTCGAGCATTTCGGTCATTTTTTATACTAGGACCCCCATATTTCGATCATTTCGGTCGAATTTCGATTTCAACTGGATATCGATATTTGACAGACATTCGACTGAATTTCGCTGAAATTTGAGGCCATGCTCACAATTATGAAATGTGCTGACTTAGTAAGCTTGTCAACCACGACCCAGATGGCATCATGGCTATCAGTGGCCTTAAGAAGTCCCATCACAAAGTCCATAGATATGCCCTCCCACTTCCACTCAGGAATACGAAGGGATTGCAAAAGTCCAGATGACCTCTATGCTCAGCCTTAATTTGTTGACATGTCAAGCATTTTGCCACAAACTTGGCCGCATCCCTTCTCATTTGCTTCCACCAGAAATTCTTTTTCAAATCCTTATACATATTGGTGCCACTAGGATGTATCGACAAACGTGAACTACGTGCCTCATGCATGATCTCTTCCCTCAATTGTACGTCTATTAGGACACACAATTGATTCCCATTTCGTAGCACACCATCTTGATAAGAAAAGCCAACTAAGGTTCCTGCAAGAGTCTTCTCCTTGAGTCTCTACATACTCAAGTCTACAAGTTTCCCTTGGATGATTCGCTCAACTAACTCTGGATGAGAAGGGGATGGAACTATGTCAGCCTCTCAACTACTCTGTAATGGATGCCAATCACTGAAAGCTGCGAGAAGATTCCATGCTTTAAGATGATGATGGGATTCATTGAATGAGGTCTACAACTTAGTGCATCAACAACCACATTCGCCTTACGGGATGGTAAGAGATGGTGCACTCGTAATCCTTTAAAAGCTCCAACCATCTCCTTTGCCTCATATTAAGCTCCTTCTAATCAAAAAGATGCTTGAGGTTCTTATGATATGTGAAGATTTCAAAAGCATCCACATAAAGATAGTAGCTCCACACTTTAAGAGCGAAAACAACTGCTGCCAATTCCATATCATGGGTCGGGTAAATTTTCTCATGTGGCTTCAACTGTCGAGATCCATATGTAACAACCTTACCATGTTGCATCAAAACTGCACCAAGTCCTTCCTTTGATGCATCAGTGTAAACCATGAATCCGTCCATGCCTGATGGAATTGTCAAGATGGGAGCCATAGTAAGCCTCTCCTTCAGTGTCTTGAAGCTATTCTCACACTCTTCTGACCAAGTATATGGCATCTCCTTCTTGGTCAACTGGGTGAGGGGAAGGGCAATCTGAGAAAATCCCTTCACAAACCGTCTGAAATAACCAGCTAAGTCAAGAAAGCTTCAGATCTCAACACATTCTTCGGTCGTTCCCAACTAAGAACTTCAATTTTTACAGGATCCACGAACACTCCTGGACATGAGATAACATGACCTAAGAATGATACTTCTTGAAACCAGAACTCACACTTACTAAACTTCGCATATAGCTTGTGCCTCCTCAAAGTATCCAACACTATTTATAAGTGTGTACGATGTCCCTTCTCATCTCGAGAGTAGATAAGGACATCATCAATGAAAACCACAACAAAGTTGTTAAGGAAAGGCTGAAACACCCGATTCATCATTTTCATGAATACTGTTGGGGCATTTGTCAAGCCAAAGGGCACCACCAAGAACTCATAGTGAAAGTATCTGGTTCTGAATGCAGACTTAGGTATATCCGCATCCTGAATACGTAGCTGGTGATAACTAGACCGTAGATCAATCTTGGAGAAGATGGATGATCCTTGTAACTGATCAAAGAGATCATCAATGCACAATAAAGGGTAACAGTTCTTGATTGCTACCTTATTCGATTGCCGATAATCTATATACATGGGCATAGATTCATCCTTCTTCTTAACAAAAAGGATAGGCGCTCCCCATGGATATGTATTAGTGCGTATGAAACCCTTCTCCAACAGCTCTTGTAACTGCACTTTAAGTTCCTTCATTTCAGTTGGTGCCATCCTATATGGTGCTATAGATATTGGTTGAGCTCCTGGAATGAGAGAATTCTCAAACTCCATCACACGTGGTGGGTAGGATGAAAACGAAAGCGAATATATTCGTATCTGATCCGCTATCGTATTCGTTTTGTACATATTTAGACATTCGTATTCGTTTTAAAATGGATGCAGATATGGATATCACTTTGACATTCGCTAACATTCGCATTCGTATTCGTATAATCGTTTTCGTACATAAGTATAGTAATATATTTATTTATAACCGTGGACAACATTTTATAATTACATTCACCATTGTTGATATAATTGTTATGAAATTACTATATATACAAACCTATTTTATGTGTAAACCATCCTAAACATGTATATTTTAGTTAATCTATTAAAAATTTGGTTATTATTCATATCCGATTCGTATTCGTTTTTAAGGATATTGTAACATATTTTTTACATCCGTCAATATTCGTATTCGCATTCATATTCATATTTTAAAATGGATAAGGATATGATTATACCTATGTTTGTATATGCATTCGACTGTTTTCATCCCTAGCGTGAGGGAAGCCCAGGCAAATCTGCAGGAAAAATATATGGAAAGTTCTTTACTACTTCAACATCCTCTATTCCTTCCGTATGGGTTTGACTCCCAATGATGTAAGCAATAAAACCTTCGCGCCCTTGAGATAGTAGGTGATGCGCTTGTAAACCTTCCTTGGGTTTGATTCTTGTAGCTCGGGAATCCTGAAAATAATATGCTTCTGAAAATAATCTAAACATGCATGGTGATTCTCGAGCCATCCCATACCAAGGATAACATCAAAGTCCTCCATCTGAATGAGTAGCAAGTACACCTCGAGCATATAACCTCCAATATAAAGTGGACAATCAGGAAGCACTCGATGGACAACTAACACATGAACCTCAGGTCCCTTGATAAGATATGGGTCTAAAACTATGCTAGACTGCCGGCCTAAGGTCTCTGCAAAACTCCATGACACAAAAGAATGAGATGCACCCGAGTCAAAAAGAGCATGATTGCAAAGTCGCCCACTAAAACCATACCTCGTACTACCGATCCCGAAGCATGAGCTTACCTATCAGTGATGGCATTGAGTTGCCTCTTCGTGGCCCACTAGAACCTGCCGTCTTGGAGTCTGGCTAGAATGTCCCCTGCCACCATGAGAGGTAGAACCATGTCCCCGGTGTTGCAGATGTCCCCCTCGCACAGTACTTCGCAACTGTGAAGCTCCCAACGGACATTTGGACCTGATGTGTCCCTCCTGGTTACATCAATAGCAAATGTGTGCCTCGGTCATGGTGTTCACCACTGGATGTGCTACTCGTGATGGCTCGAAAAGTGCTTTCCCCAGTGTAGGAGCTCCTCTACGAGTAGACCTGGTCGACATGCTAGGCCTATAGGGCTGGAAACGTTGCCCTCTCCATGCTATCGATCGATCGTTACGAGCAGTCCTCCCATAATATTTCGGTCCTCCTTGCCTAGTATGTACTGACCTGCATTCACGCAAGTCCTCCACTCGTGCTACAGCATCAACCACTTCCTTCATTATAATCAATCTAAGGGGGACTAGCCTCTCGTAAATTTCCTTACGAAGACCGTGAAAGAACTTGAATGCCTTGTCATACTCAGTTGGTACAATGTTGGCAACATACTTTAACAACTCCGTAAACTTCAGATAAACAGTCACAGTTCAGTTTCCTTGCTCGAGTAGTGTGAACTCCACACGACGTTGTTCTAGCCAATATTCTGGATAGAAATGCTCCCGGAACGCATCAGTAAATTCTCCCAAGTAATTGGCATTACAATACATGGCTCCATAGAACTCCACCATTCCTCAGCATAGCCCGCTAAAGAGTAAATAGCCAGTGTAATCTTCTCCCCATCTGGTACATGTATGGTGCGAAAGACCTTTTCTACACACTTCAGCCATCTCTCTGCCACATCTGAGCTTATATTGCCAAAAACTCTAAAACCTTCTACTTGCGATATTTTGAAAAGATGTCCTCTTGTCACAGTGGTGGCGACGACGGAGAAGGAGGAGCTGGCGGCAATGATGGATCACCATCTCCCCCACCCATCACAGACCTGCCCTCGAACACAGATCTCGACAATCGCTCCTCGAGAATAAGCTTCCTTTGTTGCACATCCAGCAGCATCGCCATCATCGCGGCCAACTGTTGCACAGTCTGATCCCTACGAGGCAGCATGATCTGCATGTCGAGAAATAAAAGGGAAGTATAATTAGATCCTAAAGTAGAGATTATTAATCAACCCTAATCAAAATAAAATTTTTAGTAGACAAAGCATGTTTTTTATGATAGTCAGAGACTACTTGTCTAATATATAATGATATTTCTCTACATATAGTTGTCTATGACTGATGGGGTAACTGGGCTCTAATACCAAATGAAATGCCATACCTCGGCAGTAGCGCATCTCAACACACATTCATAAGATTACCCAACAAGAGTTATAAACAACATACATGATATACAATTCATACAAATAAAAAGGCATAGGGAAAATTTAAACTTCCATTGATAAACATATGTCCACGTATGATAACAATAAAATCTCTAAGTCTCTTTATTATATCGTAAATAGTTAGAAGGGAGTGGAACAAAACAATTACAAAACTAGGCTTTAACCTCAACAACGTCCTGCATATGCACCACCGAAAATGCAAGCCTCTGTCTCTTGCTCTAGACTTCATGTTGGATTTCCAAAAAATGTAACTTGTGAGTCAACTGACCCAGTACGGATAAAATAAAATTATAATTAAGAGATTATAGGTAGGTAATGCAATTGCAGTAACTGAACTTGTTTGAAAGAGAACGTTTTAATAACTTCTGCAATATACAATCAGTTATATTCTAGGCCTTTAACATTTATGCAATCAAAATCGATTCTTTGACATATCTTAATCCATATTCCCATTTATTTATCCCAGACTCGTCCGTCAAAGGAGAAAGTCTGCACTAGGAATGAAGCATGCAACACTCCAAAGTGCAAAGTAAATCCCGTACACAGGCACGATCCTTCAGCTAGTCTAGTTGGTAGTATTCTGACACTCGATACGAGGCGTACAAGCCTGGTGAGTCGCAACTCTGATCAATGGAGTCTACCGGAGGAGTCCCGCTCGCTCCAAAACAAGTATAACAGAAATGGATCCGTATGGTGCGATGCACGCATGCATCCACCTCAATTCTACCAAAGTACCTACCACCACCCCACTTTATGATACCCCTCGCGTGGGATGACTCACTGTCAGCTCAGTCGGATCACAAGGGTGTGCACTCGCCTTGTGACATTTATCATTCCGACACATCATATGTACAGTTATCAAATGCTCAACGTATTAAATTTGAGACTTGTCCACACCATTAAGAATTAATAACAACACATCGTTATTAAAAAAACTTCGAATCATAACCAAAATTGTAGGTCACACTGTTTACAAGATATGCCCTCACATGCAATACCAAAAGCATTATTTCCTCCCTTGACACAGTTTAAACAAGACTATAGAACTCTATCTCAGGTTCTTCACTCAATGCTACAATAATTCGGAGATCGAGTTGTGAAGGTCTAACTATACTCCTCAATCTGCCCCAATATATAATTAATATAATCTCACCAACGCTGAACCCGACGTTCGCATAATGTTATTTATTTATGAAAATAAAAAGCATACAACGTCATAATATATTATCTAAGTGATTCATAAATTAGGATGTTCAGGTGGCAGTTTCACATCTTAGCACTTGTATACATAACTTGAAATTAGATAAAGTTCTTTCTAACTTTGTAGGGGACTTATACATAATATGTTGTAAGTAAAGTATCAAGGCACAAGGCCGATAAACTTCGTGCAATCATAAAGAAAAGCTGACATTAATAACTTCCAGTAAATTATATTAATCTATATTTAGTCCGTCATAAATCACGGTGAGGGCAAACCTTATCGACCTTAACTACCCATAGGGAGACCCTTTGTAGATATACACCTTAGTTATCTCCTTACCATAATTTATGTATACACGATATTTTCCCTTTTGATGAATTCTAATTAATTCTAAAATATATATACCACGCATTTAAAACCCATCTCCACAGAAAATGTTGTTCCCTTCCTAACAATACAACTTTTATCAAAATTATCCACGTGCCCTTAGTACATGAATACCAAGTCCAAAACGTAAGATATACATGTCTTGATGTTCTCTGCATGCAATCTTAATATATACATAAAATAAGCACTAACATAAGCTGCCCTATATTTATTATTAGCATATTTGCATATACTTTTGCATTGTAGAGAAACAACGTATGACTAAGAAAATAAAGGAAAAATCTCCCCAAATTATGAATCTAACCAACCGCCTCAACATTCACTCAACGATGAAAAGTTGATAAAACATACAACTAAGACATCTTGACATTCTTTGGTTGTTTGGGTACTTAAGATTAACATGAAGATTCAAGTTCGGTACCTATACCTATTAAGACCATATTTCTTAAAATCATATATTACTACTAATGCATATCACCTACAGTACTATCATATTCATCTCATGTGAAAACCTAAACGATACAACAAGCCTATGTACAAGATCTTCCTCCAATTTTATTTGTATACAATAATCTGTGAAAGAAAATGATTTGATTCAAGATATACCAACAACAAGAGGGGATCCCGGGATCGGATCAAAATCGAGAAATCATCCCCGAACCACATTCTCCAATATCACAAGATATGTGAAAATGACAGAGAGAAAGTCAGGATCCGTTACCTTTGCGCGAGAATCCCACGTGAATGCCTTGATCCGTGCACTCGATATATCAGATCGTGACTCTGATTAGAGGTTGCCTTCTCCTGTGATGTTGCTCCCCTTCTTATTGTTATGAAGCCACGGAGCTTGTGAGCTTCCAATGATAGGAAAACTTTGTTGTTCTCGCTCCTCCTCGAGAAAAGAAACAAGGTTATGATCAATATGAAAGAAGGAAAAAGGAGGGTTTCAATGGCCAAGCCAATGGGGAGAAGACATAAACGTGTGGGAGGGCTTTTAGGGAGGTATAGGAACTGAATCCCAAGGCACTTACTCATCAACAACTCCCCTAAAATGAGGGGATAATCTCCATTCCGGTAATTAATTAAAACCTTCATTCTAGAAGTCCTATGATCACTAAAACAACCATAACTTTCGCGCCTGAACTCAGAATCGCACGTTCTTTGGCTCTTTGGAAAGCTTGCAACGAGATGCTTCTTTTGAGTATAATATTGAATGAATTTTAAGACTTCGAAAAAGGCTGAAATTTGTGTGGTGTTAAATCATTGTTACCAGTGTTGCAATAGTCGGCCGACTATCCCGAATAGTCGGTCCGACTATGAGGTGCGGTGGGGTACCCGACTGAACAGACCTCCAGTCGGGTAATAGTCGGTCCGACCGAATAGTCGGCCGACTATTCGGCCGACTGGCCCGACTATGAGGCCGACTGGCCCGACTGGAGTTTGACTCTTCATATTTTTATTTTTTTTATTTTCAATTTTCAATTCTTATGGGTTACATTTTACCACGGTATCGTCACACATATCCAATTCTATATGTCTATTATATTGATTGGTACTTTTTTCTTGGATTCATGTTAAATAATGACCATATATGTATAAAAATATAAGAATATATGTATTATAAATATTTTTTATATTAAAAAATACAAAACCGAATAATTCCGAATAGTCGCCCGAATACCGATTATTCTCTATTCAGTGACCCCTCCGACTGAATACCGAATACCATCTTCTGCAACACTGATTGTTACAGGGGATGATGAGCAGGCCTTGCATATGGCACTGGTCTTCTATTCAGCAGAGGTACATCCCTTGTCGTTATAGCTTGTGCAGATGCAGATTAGGTAGGGTGTCCCAAATATCGAAAGTCTACCTCTGGCTTTGCAGTATTCATAGGGAGCTCATTAGTGTCATGGAAGAGAAAGAAGCATGCAGTGGTTGCCAGATCCAGCGCATAATCAGAATACAGGATCATAGCACAGGCTAGCACAAAAATGATGTGGGTCAGGTCAAATCTGTTTTTACTGACCTAGCTGTTGAGGTGCCTCCTCCCATGCACCTCCTATGCGACAATCAAGTTGCTCTCTTCATCGCCAACAATCCAGCCTTCCATGAGAGGACCAAGCATATCGAGGTAGACTGTCACTACACTCGAGACATGATACAGAAGGTCTTATCTCCACTACTCATGTTAGCTCAGGAGATCAGACAGCATATGTACTTACCAAGGCCCTAGCCAAAGGGCCTTACCAGAGATGTTTCAAACTGAGCATGATTAAAATCTATGCTCCAGCTTAAGGGGGAGTATTAAAAAATTTTCTATCCTTTATCTCTTTTATGTATTTTCTATTCTTTCCTTTTTCATTATGTAATTTACCCAGCTGGGTCTCTCCTCTATATAATAGAACCCTGGGGCCTCACGAGAATGCAATTCATTATTTTCCCTCAACAATTTTCAAGTTGGGCAAAATCGATATATATGCTCCAACTTGATGGGGAGTGTTAGAGTTATTGTATTTTCTATTTATTTGCCATGTAACCATTCGGGGACTTATATGTAATTCTCCTTTTTTTGTTCTCTAGAGTTTCAAAGTATATAAGAAACCCTAGACCAATGAAATAAGACGATGATTCATTCTCTTCTCTACATTTATCGAGAGCGTAAAACAAAGAAACCTTCTCTCACTTTAAGTAGGTTAGCTACATGGATTCTTGTTCAAATCCATGTTGAAAGATCCGATTATTTTTTATGTTTGATGTTGGTTGCTTAACACAACCCCCACAAGGAAGGATTTGAATCCTGGTTTTTTGGGAGGTAGACACCCTACACTACCACCAGATATGTATTAATAAATCGTCTCTATAATGAAAATAGAAAAATACAAATCCACATATTCCCAACTATTCAACCAATTAACATTTATGCTTTATACAATCATACAATACAATCTGGTAACTATTCACCCAATAAACTTGTATGCCTTATACAATCATACAACCCAGTGGGTACTGCCTGAATATTGACTTATGCAGCATAGCCTCCCTAACATGAACGAAAGCCATACAAACAGATTGGAGATTGACTAACATCTACGCGAGTCGTGATCAGCCCACTTAAAAAGGGGCTTGGATTTTGTTTGAATTTTTATTCAATATTTTCCATTAATATTTTAATATTTTAATGTGAGAAAAGGCTTTGTTGTTGTTGATTTTCCATCATTATTTTCCATCAACAAGTAAAAGGCCATAATCAAAACTAATCAAGTGATAAAATATTATAATATGCAACAGAAAGCGTCCATGTTATGCAAAGGTTATTTCGGCATTGCAGCATGCAACTGGATAAAAAAGCAAATATAAGATGAATAAGTAAAATTAATCTTTTATGATGTTGCATAGTCTTTCATCAAAAAATAATGATGCATAATCTTTTTGTCAAGAGCACCAGATCTCGTGTCAGCGAAAGTAAAAAACAGGAAGATTGAGAAGAGAAAAATTTATCATCTGGGAAATAACAATATTCCACTCTCTGACAAGGACAGAAGCCCTCGATCGTGGAGTCCAGGTGATTCAAGAGAAGAACTGCGGACTCGAAACAAATTCAGCACCTTACCAGTATAATTAATGACTTGGATATGCTCACTGAATCCATCTGCTCAACAAATAGATCCCATGCTTGCGATGTACTTTTAGCAGCATTGCCTGCTTCGCGTTCTGAAGATCCCAATGTTTCCAGAGTATTATCTTTCTCCTCAGTGTCCGGTTCGGAAATATTGTGCACAGCCCATAAATCAATTCTAGGCATGTAAATAACGCATCGACTCAAACTAAAACATTTAGCTGCATTTGATAAGTTTTATCAAAATAACGCTTACATGTGGAAAAGAAAAGCACTCAACAAGAACAGGGTGTAGAAGACATTCTTAGAAGAAGAAAAAAGATAAGGGAATTAGAAGTTTCAAAATGTCCCAAGGCTTTCTCAATCATGATGCCAGGACCTAACTTTGAACAAGTTGTTGGCAATCAATATATAGTTGTTGAAAGGACAGACATGCAATTAGACGCACCATAAGACCTACATACAAATAATATCCATATACAGATCATGGTATTGTAGTTGGTTCTGAATTAACACAGATGGATGTAGCTTTGACAAAAAGCTAAACTAGCGAAGATTCAACCCATTTTTCATTAATCAGCCTGCATAGACCATTTTGTCAGAATCCAGAAGATGACCTCTCAAGATCAAGACATCTACATTCATTTTTGAAAAAAGGACAACCCATTACTCGCACATGCCACTGCCAATAAGCCATCATGACCAGAAATGCACAATGTATATGCTTTTCCGAGTAACATTACTCAACATATTAAACTGCAGTTTTTTCTGCAATCAAATAACGCACAACACAGAAAAAGCGTACACCTATTCCTGCATATCTCCTATATATATTAGTATAGGAGGTTGCCTGCTGCGCCCAGAGAGTTTGCAGAAAATATTAAATAAAGAGCTACCCACCATAAAAACCCCATACACTCCCAATGCTCCTATCAAAAAGCACAAATAAACAAAATATATGTCTGCACCAGTCCAACAAAGTGCATGTCATGTCTAAGCCACCACCCCAACTGCCTATACACCTTCTTTAAGAACCTCTTTCACCAGAGAAACCACAGTATTACACTATTACCTATATAGTAGACAGCCTTTTGCTCAAAGATAATGGCTCACTTTCAGATCAATTTGCAAATCCTTGAGAATACCAGGCTGCCTCAAGGGCAAATAGAACCAAATTAGTCAAATTTGAAATGGTATCTCCCACTCTTCAAACAACTAGTGATAGCAACTGAAATGTCCAGTAGATTGACTAGCCCTCCTACATTCTGGCATTGGTGTCATGCTTGCTGAGAAGTTGCACTGTCTTTCCACCCGTTGCTATAGTTTTTAGAAGCTCTGCTCTACTTATTCCTCCTTTGTTTAGATTCTGCTTCAACATATCAAGCCATTGATTGAAAAGCTAACATCAGAAAATGGAACAAGTTTCTCCATGCTGTTGGGCCATTGGTAGTCTTCTCTCAATGACTAGCACATTACTGCCCAAGTTGTATTATTGGAATGGTTTTCAACATTGTATGCAGTGATGCACAAGCCTCAAGGCAATTTTCTAAACAAAATCCCCTCAACGCAATAGTCAGGTTGTTTCAGAAGGAATAAGCCTTGGTTAGTTGAGGTGGTTTACGGCATGAGGCACTGAAATGGAGCTGAGGTGCTGCCTTAGCTGGATGAGGCATAAAGAAGAATGAAGTTCTTCTGCCTAAGCATGTCATACTTTAGGAAATTGAAAGCATGTCATACTTTAGGAAATTGAGACGGGATAAATTTTCTTTAGAAAAAAGAGGGAGGAATCCCAAGATGGGATCCACCGCATAAATCCAGTAATATATATAGGTGAAGAAAGAAAACAAAAAGATGTGCAGAAAAGTTACAACTTAGGTCTACGGTCTACCAAGTAATACAAAGAGCCCTACAATGCCCAAGAACCCCATCCATTTGAAACAGTTCCCCTTCAAAGACATTGTTCCTTGCGCACCAAATTAACCAAAGCACCGCAAAAGGGTAGGCGCAATCCTCATGGCCAAAACTACAAACCTGGCGAATGTCCCTCCAGAACCGCGAGCTATCATCTGACATCAGCCAATTGATGCTTGCCCGCCTCCACACCTCAACCGAGAGGGGGCACGAAAAAAACGATGATACGCATCCTCCCTCGATTCACCGAACCTATCGCACGCTACATCCTCCGGCCCCAACAATTGTCCCCGACGACCCTTTGTCAGAAGCCTCCCAAATCTGAACAATCACAGGAAGGCCTTGACCATATTAGGCACCCTACATAGCCAGATGATGCATACGTCGACACCAACCTCCTCATGAACATCTGCCTCATCCTCCACCAAAAACATATATGCCCTCCGCACAGAAAATCTTCCACCACACAAACTAAAATGGTCTCTTCCTGACGACGGACATACCCACTCCAGCAACCTCGTCTGAAGAGATAGGAACTCTACGCTCTACTCCAATAAAGTCGATGAAAAATAGGCGACCGCACCCCTCGGTCCCACACATGCTAAACGAGAGCCTCTCTGTCAGATGTCGGTCTAAAAAGGCGTAGGTATCACTCCCCCAACGCCCCATCCCCGTCCAATCATCCCTCTAGAACCGGAACCCTACCCCACCATCCAGCACTGCTCTCAAACTCGAGGCAATATTCAGAACAGTCAAAGAAATCCCTTTTCATAGCACCAACGAGAGCCGCCTCGGAGCGACCTCCAACAACAAGGTGACGCCATGAATCCTTTTGAGTAAACGACACACCAAATCTTGTGACCCCCCCCCAAACATGCATCATCCACTTCGCCACAAAAGCCTTATTTATCTCCCCCATCCGCGGTACGCCAAGACCCCCTTTTCCCTTGTATGACGTCACCATGTCCCAATCAACCAAGTGGATGCCCTTCCTTTCATGTCGCCCATCCGACAAGAAAAATCTTCTCATTAATGCTTCAATCTTCCCACAAACCCCAACAGGATAAAATCTGGTGGAACAAAAGAAGATCAGGATGGCCGAGAGAACATGCTTCAGGAGCACCAACTTCCCACCCCTTGAAAGTAGAGTCGCCTTCCACCACGCCAGTCTCTCCTCCAGTCTTTCCAGCAGTCCCTTCCAATCTTCGCACTTCGGCTTTCCAACCAACAACGGGAGGCCCAGATATGTAATTGGTAGAGCCGCCATGGGACATCCCAGCACCTTAGATGAAATCCACCCCTCTGCCTTCGTGAGCTCGAAGGGTACCACCACAACCTTCTCCCTATTAATCTGAAGACCTGAGATGTCCCCAAATATATCCATGACTGTCGAAGCTCTATAGATCTTCTCTTCCTCCAGCCCCATGAGAAGCATCGTGTCATCAGCATAATGCAGAATCGGAATGGAAATGTCCTCTCTCAGGTAACCCGAGCACCAACCCCCCAGAACCGCCAATCGCATCATCACCGTCAAGGCGTCTGCTAAGATCACAAAAAGAAGTGGAGCCAACGGACAACCATGTATGATCCCTCTCAGCGGCTGAAAGTATCCTCCCTTCGGTCTGCCATTGGCCAGCACAACGAGAGATATCATTGTAATACATCGTCTAATCCACGCAATCCAAGTGGTTGGGAAGCCCTTTCTCTCCAGCAAAGCCCACACAAATCTCCAGTCAACCGAGTCATAAGCCCTGGAGAAATAAACCTTCCAAAGCACCCCTTTGCCCTTAATCATCTTCTAATTCGACACCATCTCCACGGCCATCAGTAATATGTCCATCATCTCCCGCAACGGTACAAACGCCGACTGCACTGGTGAAATGATACGAGGTAGGACCCCCTTCAACCAGTTTGCCAGAATCTTTGACACAAGAAGACAAACATCATTGGATAACGCGATAGGTATGTAGTCCACTATGACCGGCATCTCCCACTTAGGCAGAAGAAAAATAAGTGCCTTGTTGAGCCTGTGAAAACCCTTGTTCCCATCTGGAATTCCTCGAGCACCTCCATCACGTCCCCCTTAACCATCTCCCAAAACTCCGTATAGAAGAAAATCGGAAAACCATCCGGTCCCGACGCCCCTTCCGCATTAAGTTGATGTAATGCCCACTTTACTTCCTCCACCGTGAAGGCCCTCAAATGTTCCCCAGCTTCCTCATATGTGATCCACGAAACGTCCTTCCCCTACCAGCCCTAGCCAGACCGAGTCATCCTTCTACCGAACGCCTGAAAGTGGTCTCTCAAAGCGACACCCACCTCCTTATCTCCCTCCACCATCCTCCCTCCAACCGAGATCGAGTGAATAAAATTCCTGTGACGCCTCTCATTGGCCATGCCATGGAAGAATCTCATGTTCACATCCCCCTCCTTCAACCAGCGTTGCCTAGACCTCTGCCTCTATGCCGCCACCTCCTTCATGTCTTCTAGCATCAAAACATTTAAGTTATTGATCCTTTCTTCGATCTCCTCCGTCGACAAAAGCCTTTCGTCCTCCAGCTTGTCCAGTCTGCATACATCTTCTTGCGCTCTCTGCCGCCTACCCTGTCGTTGTGCCCTTTCGCCCTGCTGAACTCCATCAGGTGTCACCTGAGCGAGGCCAGCTTAGTTGCCAATCGACATGTCACCGAGCCGGAAGGCATGCACCCATCCTGAAACTTCACCACAGATTCCCTTAATTCATCCTCCAGAAGCCATGATCACTCGAATCGGAAGAAAGTCTGTGGCCTCGTCCCCCCCCCCCCCCGAAGACCACATCAAGGGAGTGTGATCAGAGTGTGCCCTGGGCAAATCCCATGCCGCAAAGGAAAGTTCTCCAGTGCCTCCACAGACATAAAGAAGCGATCAATACATGAACTAGATCTTGCATTTCTGTGTACCGAATTCCAACCGCATTAACCATCTGGATCCCAAACTCGTCCACAGTCGCTCTTAGCTCCGCCGATCTAGCGTCCCGACCCCCTCTTCCGCGAGGGTGATCCTCTGAGATCAAAGTCACGTCGAAATCCCCAGCAATGATCCACACAGCACCAAATAAGTCATGCAAATCCCGTTGCCGTATGCAAATGATCCCCAGCAATGATCTACTGGTGCCAAGTCATTGCTATATGCAAATCCTCCACCAAATGAGTCATGCAGATCTCATTGCATAAACCATAGACGTTCATGAGTAAAACGTTCATCCCATCTGGTTTCCAGTGCAGCATCGTTGTGAGATAATATCTTCCCTGCAGCTCGCTCCCCTCCAACCCAAACATGTCGCATTCCATCCCGTCAAAATTCCACCCGAAGCCCCCTCTGCCTCCAAAGCCCTACATTCTGTCACCATGTTGCCGCCATTCCCTTTCCAAATCTCAACCCACCCATACGAAATCTTCATCTCATGTAGCATGATCACATCCGACTCATGAGCCCCCATCAGCTGACGCAATGCCCTCCTTTTCTCCGGCATGCCCAACAATCAAATATTCCAAGATATCAAATACATTGATACACTTTTAACGACCCCTTCGTTGGCACCACCCCCAAACACCTCAATGCCTCCTCATCCAAGCATGGTCTACTACCCCCCCCCCACGGAACTGTATCCACTCCTTCACATCTTTCGTCACCAAGCTACGCCTCGCCAAGCCTCTCCTCTTGCGCTTTTTGATGACCTACCATGGAGCACCGGTCACATTCTGATGCGGTTGTCGTAGACGACGTTGATGCATGCACGGAGTCGTGCCGATCAAATAGCGTCGGCCCCAACTCGAGAGTGCGAACAACATGCTGAGCCTGATCCAGATCCTTTACCCCCCTTCCCTTGTTGCGGTAGACCTCCATCCTGCATCCCCTCCTTCGAACACTTCGGTTCCTGCGAGAATATTGGCATCCAAATTGGCCTTGTTGCCACTACTGATCCCCCCAATCGACCGAACCGCCCGCCGCCTACCAAGAACTTGAGACTTCGTCCATTGTGTCTCTTGAACAAATCTCCTCCAGTTGAGGTCCAGGAGCCAATGCCATGCCAACCGAGGTCGCCGCAGGACAAGTCACCCGCCGAGCCCACTCCGCTTCACATGATTCCATCATTGGGCCGGTCTGGACTCCCCCTTCATCGCTGTGTTCGGAGCTCTCTGCATCACCCAACCTATCGCCGCAGCCTCCCCCGAGCTCCCTACCATCCCCGCAGGCCTCTCCACCATGTCTGCAGGGGCTGCTCTGAATGGAACGTCAGGGCAGTCCTCCTCACGGAACCGGGGTGAGCCCCCGTAGACACGAAAGCCACACTCCCCAGGATCGCTTCCTCAAACAAATTCACCTGTCGACCTGGCCGCTCCATATGTCATGCCTAAATATCAGGAGGCACCCGATAGTTCCTCCATGTTTTCTCGAACGACGAGTCTGCAATGACCCGATCCGAAGATGTATGCAGCCCGGATCTGAAACTTCGACCCGACATCCCGTGTTGCCCAAATATGATACCCCTGGCTCGCCAGCACATCTGCAAAGGTCCCTCCTAGTGCCCCTTATTTTAAAGATGTTCCTCGTAGGGCCAGCCCGCTGCACCTCCAAATGACTCCCCCCATTTTTTCCTAAAAGGAGCGTGGATTCGAAAGCTCTCGAAAGTGGTGCTTCCCCTACTCAGCCTACCTTCCCCTACGCTCCGTTGCCTTCCGTCGTCGAGTTAGCCTCCCTCGTCGCTGACTTCCCCACCCCCTCTCTGGTAGCCGCATGAGCTCGCACTTCCACCCAGAAAGCAAAGCCCCTTAAGCAGGGCTCCTGAAGCAACGGAAGGGGTCGAAGAACCCCTAAACCACCGTCAGCATGCAAGAGGGTTGCCCACGCCAAAGGCCATCTATGGATATCGCCTTAACGTGAAGCAACAGTTCGAGCATTTCGCACAGCACATCCAGACCCCTCCATAGGAGTGGGATACCACCTATCCAAACAAGCTTTTCCGCCCTCACGGTCTCGACCATGCCATCCCTCGGCAGTGGCAACCGCCAGTGGATGCCCCCCCCCTCCGCCTGATGCGAGAGCTCCAACAGACTTCTCGCCTCCCCAACTTCGAGATCCCTGGCGCAAACCAAATCCTTACCGAGCGCACACACATCACCCGCAAATCCAGCACCGACTACCGATTCGATATCCTCCATAGCATCCATAAGTCCCCTCTCGACCTTCCGCAGACCCCCACCAACGGCCCACCCCTAGCCAACTTCGGAGAAGCAGTCCCACGCGCCGACGAGTCGGACTGCAACGAGCCCCGACGGTAATGAAACCGTTGATGACCGCTCTCCCTGCACACAAAACATCGCACCGGGTCACGGCAGGCATCCACCCGATGTCCCCAGCCTCCGCATCACTGGCATCTCCCCCGGAAGGGAGCCTCCTCTTCCCGTTAATGCCTGAGATCTGACACCGGCATCCCTCCCAAGTATCGCCTTCGCCTTTCCACCCGCTGCCATCCTCTCCCACTCGTTGCCATCCTCCTCCACTCGTTGCATGAGATATGATGCTAGCATTACTTAAAAAATCTTCTCTTTAGTTGTAAGCTATGAATCATAATCTGAACTAACGCAATTCCTTAAATTGCAATGCAGAATACTTGATGAATCCCTTCTAGAAGTAATACCAAATAGCTACAATGTATGGTCTGAATCCACTTTGTAAAGCATTGAGAATATATAACCTTCTTATTTCTTTCGAACATCTAACTATTAAATTACAAAAAAATCCCTGAACTTTACATGCAAATTCAATGTACTCCCTGAATTTTAAAAGTCACAATATGATACCTGAGTTTTCTACGTGGTTACAATGTGGTGCTTTCATTATCTTTCCAGTTTGATAACTCGTTTAGCTTTTATTCATGGATTCTTATACCCTTCCCCAAAATTATCTGATTTATCCCAACCCTAGCCTCCTTCCCCACCTCCACTGAGATGAGTTCAAGGGGATCCCAACATCCTTCTCTTCTTCTCCAACGCGGCCACCTCTCCGATCCAACTCTCTCCATCCCCACCTTCCTCATTGTCGCCTCCTTCCCCATCAAGATTCATATCCATGGGAATGCCCAAACTACCTAAAATGGAACCCTTACCCCTGGTGTCGCTGGGTGGAGAAGGCTTGGAGGAGGCCTGTCACTATGGGATCTTAATGTTCCGGCAATGATGGAAAGTTGCAGTAATTGATGTCACAAAGGTGGAGAGGATCATTTTTTATCCATGATGGAAGTTTCAGTCCCCTATATTCACTACTACATAATCCTTGCAAAGTTACAACGAGGTTCCATGTGTTTAAACACTTTCTCCCCATTATCTCCAGTAGTAACATATTGCCCATTTGTATTCTTGAGTAATTCTTTTGGCTTTGACAATGGTTGAAATTTGATTGCAATAAGTACTCTCCTCATCCCCGCCTTCCTCGTCATCGCCTCCTTCCCCGTCAAGAATCATATGCATGAGAGTACTCAAACTACCCAAAAGGGAACTCCTTCCCCCTGACGTCGTTGGGTGGAGAAGGCTTGAAGAAAGCCTATCACCATAAGGAATCTTGATGTTTCGCCAATGATGGAGATGTGTAGTAATTGATGTCACAAAGCTGGAGAGGATCCACTTTTCATCCATGATGGAAGTTTCAGTCCCCTATATCCACTGCTACATGATCCTTACAAAGTTAGAATGAGGTTCCACATGTTTAAACACTTTCTCCACATTGTCTCTAGCAGTGACATCTTGTCCATTGTATTCTTGAGCAATTCTTCTGGCTCTGATGATGGACCGATTTGACTGTAAGAAATACTCATATGAAGACTTGATATCTTCCCGAAACGTGATCTCCCGTTCACTTGTTTACAGTATCTTCCCCAACAAGTACCATATTGCAGGTCTTTCTTTTTTGAATTTGAGCATTGTCAACATTATTTTCACTTGTAGCTTTGGAAAGACTACATGAATGCGACATCTTTGAGATATACCAAGTTTTGCAGCTCACAGCTTTAAAATTGCCCCCTTGTTACTAGTAGAGATATTTCTATATTCCTATGTAACTTTTCAATTATTTTATTTCTTTACGTCTATCTTATGTAATTTACCCATAGGCCTCTCCTCTATACAAGAGATTCTAGGGTTCTCTGGAATAAATACATCTATTATTTCTTCCAACATGGTATCAAAGCGGTGGTCCAAGATCGGAGCTCGAGTATCCAAAACCCTAGTCCCCACCTTCTTGCGCTCGCGCCCTCCACGTGTCGTCGTGCGCCGACCCCACGTCACCTCCGCGCATCCCCCTGCCCTCCGTGACGCCCGCGCACCGCTCATGCCGCAGCCTTGCACATGTTATCTGCACGCACACCGTTCCCTTTACACCGGCGTCGGTTCCCTCGCCTGGTTGATGGATTTGAGTGCATAAGTCTACATATGCATTCGAATCCACATATGTCTGTAGACATTTTTTATCTTCACAAGCCCTAGTCTTCTGCTTCCGGCATCATGTCTGAGAACAAAGTAGATGTACCCGCCACAGGTGCTTTCAAAGGTCTAGCGCCTATTGTCAAAATGGACGAGACAAACTATGAGCTTTAGGCTATGCAGTTCATGAGCCTTATGATGTCAAATGATAAGAAACATATTATTACCGAGGATGAGCCGATGGAGAAGACTGGGGTAAACACCTCATGGGAGGCGAACGACGATTATGCCAAAGTGTGGCTCTCTAGTACATTGACCATTGAAATTGCCAATGACGTTTTGCATCAGCCTACTGCTAAGGCGATGTGGGATATGCTCACAGCAACATATTCTCATGCGAGGAATGAGACGAAGATCCTCCAGCTCCAGCATGGCATATTCACTACCAAGCAGAATGGAAGGCCCATGCATTCGTTGTATACATCCTTGAGAGGGATGTTTGAGAAGCTACACAACTTCATGCCTCTCACGGCCACCCTTTGAGTAACAGAAGACATATAGGAATGCTATCATGGTTGGTGTATTTCTAACTGCTCTTGATCCTGAAAATGATGTTGCTCGCTCCCAGATCCTCGCAGATGCTACAATTCCTCCCTAGAGAAAGCTTTCCGCAGGCTTAACAGGACTTGTTCCGTTCACTATTAGTAGCCAGACTTCTTCGACGATGACAGTCGCCTGAGGCAGAGGGGGCACTTCTACTTTCCATAGACATGGATCTTGTGGCAGAGGAGGTCGTATTCGCCATCCCTATACTTACTGCCATCGCCCCGGACATACAGAGGATACATGCTACCCCAAGCATGGATTTCCTACTTCTGCTCGAGTAGCTGAGCAGATCGAGCCCCCGACTGCTTCTTCTTTAGATCAGCAATTTGATGACCTTGTAATACGATTGAGGGGCATTATACCTCTTGATAATCCCATTACTTCTTCATCGATCTCAAGGAGTCATTCAGATGTGGCAGCTTCTGCTTCTGCTAGTACCTCCGCTACAACTAGCACCTCAGGTAGTACTTTTCCTTTTACATTTTGTCATGGATCTGAGATTACAGAGTGGATTATGGACTCCGGGGCGACTCATCATTTATGAGGAGACAGACAACGCTTGCATCCTATAGACAGGTTCCCCTAGGGAAAACAGTTGTGATAGCCGATGGGACTTATTCCCCAATCACAGGGCAGGGGAAGATCACTTTGACGTCCTCGATGTGTTTACAGAATGTGCTACATGCTCCTGATTTCTCTATGAATTTGCTTTCTATTAGTCAGATTACAAAGAATTTGCACTGTCGAGCTATTTTGTATCCACCGTCTCTGCTTTTCAGGACATTCTTACGGGTAGAATGATTGGGTGAGAACGTGAGCAGGGTGGCCTCTATTGCCTGGTTCAGACTCCCTATATGAGCGTCTCCTCTCATTCATCTGGACATGTCTCTCCGTTCACTTGGCACCTTTGGTTTGGTCATCTACCCTTTCAGAAGATGTGTCACATGTTGCCGCAGATTCCACAAGGGTCTTCCTTCCAGTGTAAGGCGTGTCAGTTAGGAAAGCATCATCGGTCAGCTTTTCCTGGTTGTCAGAGTCGGAGCAGTAGCACCCTGTGAGCTTTTTCATGTTGACATTTGGGGTCCAAGTCCTGTTCCTGATCACCAGGGATACATGTTTTATCTTGTAGTTGTGAATGATTTTTCTCGATTGTCTTCGGTGTTTCTCTTGAAAAATAAGTATGGAGCAGGGGATGTGATCAAACCTTTTATTAATGAAGTGCAGAATGCTTTCTCTACCTCTGTGAAATTTATGCGAACTGATAATGCATTGGAATTCTATACTCGTGCTCTATCTCATTTTCTTTCATCACTTAGGATTATTCATTAAACATCTTGTGCTTACACTTCTCAGCAAAATAGCGTTGTTGAGAGAAAGCATCGCCATCTACTTGACGTTACTCGGACTCTTCTCATTCAGAGTCGTGCCCCACATTCATTTTGGGGTGATGTGGTTCTTAAAGCATGCTATTTGGTGAATCGCATGCCATCGTCTGTCCTAGGTGAGAAAATTCCTTTCTCTATAGCTTTCCCTGAGAAGGAGTTATTCTCGCTCACACCTCGTGTGTTCGGCATTGTTGCCTTTGTTCACCAGTTGGTTCCAGGTCTTGACAAGATCTCTCCTGGAGCTGTCAAATATGTATTCGTTGGGTACTCCATGACCCAGAAAGGATATCGATGTTATGATCCTTTGCGCAGAAAGTACTATATTAGTGCTAATGTTTGAGTTTGTGATGCATTTCTCTCATACATGTGACAGGTTGGCTTCATCAGACTCAGATGATGAGGTTTACATGCCACACCCTCCTACGAGTCAATCACCTCCTCTTGTGCATGTGGTTCCACCACCGTCGCCACATCCACCACCACCACCTCCTCCACCCCCTCCTACTACATAGTCGCATATGCTCATTGTTCTACCATTACCTAAATTCTATACTTGTCGAATTGCTTCTGCTCATAGATATCACCCATCATCCAGTATACCCAAGGTTTGTTTTTATAACATGGCTTCTAACGATGGATCTGGATATATATCTGTGCAGGAATCATTGCAGGAGAATAGCCCGCAGTTGGAGGAGGTTACCAATGACCTGAATATACCTATTGCAGTTCGCAAGCAGAAGTGGTCGTGTGCTTCCTATCCTCTTGCTTCTAAGGTCTCCATTCATCGTCTTACAGGGGAATTTCAGAGATTTGCAGTGGCTCTATCTGTCATGTCAATTCCACGGAATTATCAGGAATCATTGAAGGATAGATGATGGCATGGAAGGAAATATCGCGATATATCGGCGATATATCGCCGATATATTGATATCGACATGGGACCGATATAGGTACCGATATGGCGATATATCCCGATTTTCAGGCATTTTCTTCATAAAGGCTCGTCGATATGGGCGATATTTCGGTGATATATCGTCGAAATATCGTATCGATACGATATCGAAACGATATCGATATCGATACGGCCTTCCATGGCTGATGGTGCTTGCCTATGAAGGAAGAAATGATTGTGTTGCGGTTACGTGGTACATGGAGATTGGTTTCTGCTCCTCCTAAGTCGTCTATGGTCAGTTGCAAATGGGTGTTTACTGCAAAACAACATGCATATGGAAGGGCTTCCCCGACATATGGATTACTTGGATGCGGCGCTGCATCACCACGGCATCCTTTTCGATCCTGGTCAATGGGCAGCCAGAGGGGGGTTGGATTCAGCCACGCAGGGGGGTGCGTCAAGGGTGCCCTCTTGCGCAATGTTATTCATTCTCGCGACTGATGTACTTTCTGACATGGCGGATGGTGTAGTTACTCGCGGCTTGACTAGAGGCTTCTCGAAGGACGGGCTGGAGGTTCCGATCGCCCAGTACGCTGATGATACTTTGTTCTTCATCGAGGAGGCTAGCGGCATGGCGATGACTCTAGAGATATTCTCTGAGTTATCGGGCCTGACTAAGAATAACATGAAATCGGTTTTCGTTCCTTTTGGGCGGGCGGAGCTTGTGTCTGAGAATCTGGAGTCGGTGTTGGGATCGGGGAGATCCTCGCTTCCTCTTGAGTACCTGGGCACGCATTTGTCTCTGGGGCAGACTCGGATCCGCGATTGGTTGAGGGTGGTGGAGAAGGTTGAAGCCAAATTATCGGGTTGGAAAGCTGCGGTTCTCTCGAAGGGGGGCAGATTGGTGCTTTTGAAATCCGTCCTGTCCTCCATACCCATATTTCTTCTCTCCAACCGTAAGATGCCAAAGGGGTTGCGGGCGCGGCTGGAGAAGCGAATGCGCTCATTCTTGTGGGGCAGTGGTGCGGCCGGGACTAGGGGGATCCATTTGGTGGGTTGGAAGGAGGTCTTCCACCGGAAGATTGACAGGGGCCTGGGGTGAAATCACTTGAACAAATGAACGAGGCCCTTTTGCTGAAGTGGGCTAGCAGGATTTGGGGTCCGGGGGATGACCTTACCTGCGCTGTGATCCGTAAGATTTACGTCGTAAGGGGCGCCCCTCCATCGCTGTCCACTGGCCCCAACGCCCCGACCCCTTTTTGGCGCAGCGTGGTGAAGGCCTTTGTGAGCAACATCGCTCTCTTTAGACCTGTTCTTGGGCGGGGAGACTCCTTCTCATTTTGGACTGATGATTGGTCGGGGGGTGGGGCGTTATGCTCTCGATTTCCCCGGTTGTTTGCGCTTGCCGGAGACAAGTCTTGCTCGGTTGCAGCTTGCTGGGACGATGGGCTCTGGTGCCCTACTTTTGATGCCTCCCTTTCTGACCAGAGGTTCGACGATTTCTTGGCGTTGTTGGAGTCCTTACGGGAGGAGGGGCCGCCTGGTGGGAGCAGGGATCACTGGAGTTGGAAAGAGGGTTCTTTTTCGGTCAGGGGGGCCTATGGCGCCATTTCTAGACCCCCCTCCCCCCCGGCTGGCTCCGACTTGCTTATCAGAGATTGTTCTCTGATCTGGGCTCTAAGGCTCCCGGAGCAAATTGGCTTTTTCCTTTCGCTACTCAGGCGAAAGAGGTTGATGACGAGGGATAGGTGCGTGAGACTTCTTGGGGTTCATTCTAACATGTGCTTAATCTGTAACGCGGCGATTGAATCGGTGGAGCATCTTTTTTTCTCATGCTCCTTGGTATCGCAATTATGGCAGGAGATGGGCTCAGGTTGGTGTAGCAGCGGTGACTTCCAATCTTTTTGGGATTCGGCCCACGCAAATTCGCACAGGCCACGGAGGGAGCGGATATACCCATGGCCATTCTCTGGGCAGTATGGAGGGAAAGAAATGACCTTCTGTTTTCGGGTCAGCGTTTTTACAAGGAAAATGTGTGTGTGTTAGCTAATCGCATGCTTGACGAGTGGAATATGTAATGGGTAGGCGCTGTTATTTTTGGTTCGTTAACTCTTTGTTTCTCTTTTGCTTTAATTAATAAAACTTGGGGCGGACACCACTGAGTGTTTCCCCTACCTTTTAGACTTCAAAAAAAAACAGCATGCATATGGCAGCCTTGATCACTACAAGGCAAGATTAGTGGCACAAGACTTCACTCAAAGGTTTATAGAATCCATAAGGCGATATATGGCTTTAAGCAAAGTCCAAGGGCATGGTTACAGAAGCTCTCGGACCTGATTGAGAAGCAAGGGTTCAAGAGGTTTAATGCAGACCATTCACTCTTTGTGCAGAGGACACCTAGAGATAATGTTGTCTTAATGGTCTATATTGATGATATTCTTGTTACAGGAGATGATATAGGGGATAAAGATGGCAAAAGAGTTCCTAGGTTGTCAGTTTGTTAGTAAGGATATGGGCACCCTGAGGTAGTTCTTAGGGTTGGAATTTGCTAGGAATATGCAGGGTCTTGTGATGACCCAAAGAAAATATGTTACAAACATGCTTGTTGAGATGAGTATGATAGGATGTCGACTCTCTACTGCTTCTATGGATCATGGCATAAAGTTATACGATGATAATACAGATGAGATTGATAAGAGGAGATATAGAGAGATGGTGGAAAAGCTCCTTTATGTTACTATTATCAGATCGAATATCTCTTTTGCAGTAAGTAGAGTGAGTCAGTTCATGGAACAGCCTCGACAAGTACATATGGACGTTATATACATGATATTGAGATATCTAAAATCTTCTCTAAGTGCATGATTACTTTTCAGGAAAGGAGCGACTCTCTCTGTATCTGTGTGTGTTGATGCTGACTATGCAGGATGCCCTAAGGATAGAAAGTCTACTTCGTGTTTTGCAGTATTTGTTGATAGTTCTCTTGTTTCTTGGAAAAGCAAGAAACAAACAGTTATGGCTAGGTCAAGTGTCGAATCTGAGTATAGGGCTATGGCGTAGGCAAGTACATAAATGATGTGGGTTCGAACAGTGTTAGCAGATTTGCATGTAAATGTTCCTCTACCAATGCATTTGCAATGTGATAATCAAGCTGCCTTATTCATTGCAAACAACCCTACATTCCATGAGAAAACGTAACATATTGAGGTAGACGGTCATTATACTAGAGCCATGATTCAGAAGGATTTAATTTCTACCTCTCATGTTAGTTCACGAGAGCAAACAACAGATATCTTTACCAAGGCATTACTCAGGGGGCCATTTCAGAAGCGCTCGTCCAAGCTGAGCATGATCGACATCTATATTCCATCTTGAGGGGGAGTGTAGAGATATTTCTATGCTCATGTGTACATTTTCGGTTATTTTATTTTTTATGTCTATCTTATGTAATTTACCTATAGATCTCTCCTCTATATAAGAGAGCCTAGGGTTCCCTGGAATAAATACATCTATTATTTCTTTGAACATTATCATAACAGAACCTAGTAGGACATTTGCCCGAAAATGAAGATGGGCTATTTTTCCAAATCCTACCAGGAAAATTGCCAGAAAACGAAGATGGACTAATCTTCCAAATCCTTTGCGCATATCAAAAATAGCAGTATGCTGCAAGTCTAGATTGTAAATTGGGAAGATTTATGATACTTCCTGGTGGCTTTTTAACAGCCCAGCATCCACGCAAGTTTAAATCTTGTAAATTAATAAGCTTAGATATTGATACTGGCAAAGTTTTGATTCCAGAATCCTCAAGATTTAAAGACCGCGAGTTCAGTTTGATGATCTTATCCGACAAGCAATTGTAACAGTTGAGCGTAAATCTAGATTCCATAAATTATGCAAATGAAAAACCCAATCAGGTATTAACAGTAGTCTATCAGTACGAAATTGAGAGCACGAAGACATTTTAAACTATTAGTTGCTGGATACATTTGCATTGATATCTAAAACCCATAAGTACTACCCGATTAAAACGTATAATCCATATGGTGAAAACAAAGAGCCATTCATCAATAATGGGGGCATCCTCGCATGCAGTGTATTTACTTTGAGAAGACGACCACCATACAGCTCCAGCAGAGTTGGGTATTCCCAGGCAGACGAATCTTGACATGGATAGAGGCGACAATGAGGAAGGTGGGAAGGGAGAGAGTTGGATAAGAAAGGGGGCGAGTCAGAAGGAGAAGAAGAAGAGTTTGAGCAAGGCCCTAAATGTCGGTTTCGGTCATTATTTCGGTGACTGACTGAAACGGAATTTCAGTCGAATTTCGACCGAAATTTAGGTCATTTTTGTACTAGGGACCCCATATTTTGGTCATTTTGGTCGGATTTTGATTTCGACTGGATATCGATATTCGATAGAAATTCAACCGAATTTCGCTGAAATTTGAGGCCATGAGTTTGAGGATGGTGAACTAGGAGAGGAAGTAGCCAAAGGTGTCGCAGAGGTAGCCAAGAACACCGCACCCCCTGCCAACAGTGGCAGTCAGTACCACCAACTGCTCTCCCCCTGCAGCCTCGCTTGTGCTACCCACGTGTGTCCTATGCTCCTCCATGCCACTAGCGAAGGGATCCCCTTGATGTCATCCCAATGGAGGTCGAGTGGTGGGGAAGTTAGGGATGGGAATAAAGAGATAACTTTGAAGATAGGTAAAATAGTCCATAAATAAAAATTAATGAATTATCTAATGAATAATATAATGAAGTTTCAAAGGGGAAAAGGATTTATGAGAGTTATCTTATTGGATTAACTCTCGTGGATCCGCAAGAGAGTACTTGGATTCTCCCAATAAATAAAATAATTCAAAAGTCTATCATGCCTAAATCTAACCGAGGTTCACGGTCGTGGAGGAAACAGTTCAACAAAAAGAGGGATTCTAGTTACAAGATATCTAATAAAATCGTAGTTGACAAAAAGACTAATCCAATTTATAGCAATATCCCAGGAATACAATACTTATGTTACTTGAGCAACCAGAATAAGCAAATACAATGGGTACACTAAACAATTGGATTGATGAGGTTGCAATCAATGCAAAACAATCAGTTGGAAAGCAATAGTCATGCTTTTAATCCTCCAAACTATCAACACATTAACCATACCATTTGATATCTTGCTTAGGCAAAATTCCGATAAAATACATCGTAGAGGGATTGAATCATGAACTAACCAATTGATTTTACAGAGCTTGTTACCATTCTTTATTTTATTTAGATTTAGACATGAAATGTGGTGAGTAGAATTAATATGTAGAACCATGAATGAAGAAAGGCATGAGCGAAAAACATATTGGCTAAAGACATACAACTAAATCAATTATTTATTCTTTGGGAAAGAATCAGCTATAGATCATATCAATTCCATATTTCAATAAGAGTAATAAATTACTTTTGGTTCCCGACGCCTTAGAAACCAAATCCACATATTTACAAACATTCTAAAACGTCCAAGCATCTTGGAAAGAACAAGAAAAAATCATTTTCAAGTACAATAGTGTTTCAAAGAAACCAGCACAAGCATTTGTGTCTTCTAAGAGCCATTTTAATCCATCAAAATGAAGAAACAAATGGGCGGCAACAAGGGTTAACATACATAGAATCTGTGCCATTCCTTGAATGATATCCCCATGTCCCTCTTGGGAAAAGGTAGCCAGATTGACTTTCTGAATATCAACATGTCCAACAAACCCATGAATGATGCATGCAGCAAGGTGTTGTTGACCGGATTTTGTGTTGCCATCAATCAGTGCTCTAAAACCTGACAATGTCCCCCATTTCAGAGACAAATTTCTCCCAAAAAAAGAATGCACGTGTTTATTAGGGCTTTCTCTATAGGAGTCGAATTCTTTGTCTTCACAATTGATATCATCATTTAGAGCATGTGAACATGAAGATAGGCTGATCAAAAGCCCAGAGTGGGAAAGATTCATCTCCACTTCCTGTGCTACATCAGGATCTTGAATTATATCATGAAGGTGGGATATCCAACATCTACGAGGAATATTCTTTTGATCTAGTATAGGAATAATTGTGTTCCATATGCCTTTCGACGCCCTCAGTATTGCTGGAGGAAGCCATACTCGTTCTTCAAAATAAAGATTCATAAGCAGCTGTGACAAAGGATAGATAAGGGGAGGAAGAAGATAACACTGGAGAGGTGAAGAAACAATATCATTTGCAGCTATTCCTGCTTCTCTTCGGGAACATGGAGGAGGGGCATGTGAAAGAGCAGCCAACCAATCTCTTTCCTCCACAACAAAAGAAGGAAGATGAGGTCTACCAGAAAACTGCCCTCTCTCTGCAGAAGATAAAATCTCCTGTAAAGGGCAATTCCTCTTTAAGGCTGTCATTGCCACTTGAGTGCACAATGCCTGCAAATCAGCACCAGCATACCCTGCAGTTCTATTGGCAATCCATGTGAGAGTAGGTTCACATAAAGGTCTTGGCCAATTTCGAGTGTGTAAAGCGAGAATAGAAGATCTATCTTTTGCTGAGGGCAGTGGGAAGTACACCTCCCTATCAAATCTTCCAGGTCGTCGTAAGGCAGGATCAATGGAGTCAGGACGATTAGTAGCACCAATTACAATAACTGAACCTCTGGATTTTAAGCCATCCATTAAGGAAAGTAGAGTTGATACAACTGAACTATGTGTCTGGTCTTGTCTCTTTGAACGACATGGAGCCAAACCATCAATCTCATCAAAAAAGATTATAGACGGCTGAGATTTTTCAGCAACTTGGAAGAGAAGTCGTAGCTGGCGTTCAGCATCACCTACATACTTTCCCAGACAGTCTGCACCTTTGCGTGCAAAATATGCTATCCTTTTTTCTCCACGAGCACATTCACCAATCAGTGCCCGCACCAATAAAGTTTTACCAGTTCCAGGGTGCCCGTGCAGTAGAACTCCTCTAGGAGGAGTAAGGCTCAATGAACTGAAGAATTCAGGATATAAAAGAGGTAATATCACAACTTCCTTCATGCAGCAGATGACATCATGAAGCCCGGCAACAGATTCCCAACCCTGAAATGATGTTTTGTTCTCTGTTGATGACCCTCCAATATATATAGGTGCAATTCTTAAAATATCTCTATGAAGCCTCTTCCTTTCTCGTTTCAAGAATTCTTCATCCTCACCGCAATTGTCTAACCACTTCTCCTCGGCTTCAAAATCTTTTCGGGAAGCTTCATTAGATGTTTTTCTTATTTCCAACTTCAATTTCTTTATTTTCTGTTTCTTCATATATCGTGCATAAAGGTCCCCTCGAGGTTGGAAAAGATGTCGATGATCAGAACAAGCTATGAGAAACTTGCGATGATCAAATATAGAATTATCAGCTCGTGCGCATGGCTGAAACAATAAGCCATCGAGTAAGAGGACAAATAACAATCATCAAACAGAAGAAGAAGGTAAAAACCATCACTCCTTAGCCTATCATGATTGGAAGAGTGACGACCAAATGATAAGTTTTCGGGCATCGATCTACACGACATCCAATTGTTGCTCCAGGCCTACCACAGCGGCAGCATTTCAACGCTCTCCCTCTGCAAAGTGCAGCTCTCACATTTTTTAGGCATCCTAGGCCAGCGAAATAGACCTGAAAATGCCACAATATTTGAACAATTTCAAAATTGCACGGTATGATGGTACGGCAACAAATGATTTTTTAATCTGCCAGATATCAGAAGACTAAAGTTAAAATGCAAGAAATCTATAAAAGCATGCAAATAAATCCATCCAATATGTGTACAATGACTGGTAGAGTCCACAGAAATATTCACCACTGAAGAGAGGTCGTTGATCGCAAGCATCTTCAACATAGTTAGATACAGATTGAGTATATACAAATGCAAATTCAGTGGCGGGAGATTCAATTGGAAAATTGGAAGGTACAAAAAGTTATATGATAAGCCCTACAGAATGGATAACAGAAAACAATGAGTATCAATTGAGAATATCAGGCATGATTCTATTTAATGGACCCTCGTGGTAGACATGATTTGAAGAAAAATCCATCAGACATACCGCTTTATATGGGGGAAAGGGTTTGGACATCCATAATCCTCAAAACAGGGGCACCAACCAAAAAATTCTAGAAGCACATCACAATTAGCCTTTAGAACACGGTATTGCTACAAGCAACGAAGAGCATCAAGTGTGCCTACTTAGCCATGATAAACTTGAAAGCCAACATGGGTAGAGCTGAATTATTGTTCAGCGATTTTTTAGAATGGATTGTTTAATTAATTGTCAGCGTGTAAAGTGCATCATAAAGGGTTGGCTTGGTAGATAAATTGGTACTAGATCTATAAGTTCATAAATCTCTATGAAAATTTATTCAAATGCCCATAAGAGATGACAATGCCCGTAAGAGATGAGAAGACAAGAAAACACATACATGAGATAACAACGTCCGAATTAATCAAACCAGGGATTGCTGTCCTTGTTTTACAATCATATTTTTCATTTCAAGTACAACAGGTGTGAATACAAGGAATACTTAAGTATGTGTATTTATGTTTATGGGACTGCAATGTGCATCCATTAATAAATAGATTGAAGACGTTGATAACAGCTGATCATACAGCTTTGTTAAGGAACCAAGACGACGAAAATGAAATTTACAATAAGCACAAAGAGGGGCTACATCGAAATAAGAGACAAGCGGGCTACAAGCTGCGCTGCTAATCCTTTTTAAATTACAAAGCCAATCCTTCTGAAAACTAAATCTATAAATCTAGGAACCATCACATTACTACTCACGACTTTTTGGATCATCTTCAAAAGCTCAATAGTTTCTAGCTAAGAAACCAAAAGTATCAAAAGCAAAAGGGATAAAGGCATGATGATTCTCAGTGCATGCTTTCTCGTGCTTCATCACTTTTTCTTAAGCAGCTTTGAGGGCAGCATATCCTGCTGTAAAGGTCCCACTCTTCAACCCCACCAGTGAAGAAACTCATGTCAAGTCTACACAAGCATATTTCCCTCCGATTCATCCAAAAATCAAAATATCAGCAGGTATAAGCGTGGATCTACCCACCTGTAGATCAGTTAAAAAGTTCACAAGCGCCTCTTTCTTAGCAGCAACATATGCACGTCTGAGTACATCAAATAAAACATCTCTAACAAGATCATGTATGTACTTAAAACCCGGAAGCTCCCTGCAAGAATTGCATGATCGTCAAAACTGTCTAAGCATGTCTTACGGGCAGATTGGACATATCTCATCCGCTGGAAATAAGAGAACCATGAGACGATATTTGAGAATATTGCGATACTCCATTGATGACATGTGTAGCCCAAGTCCGTCAATAGGCAAAGCAAGGAAAAAAATCTTGAGCATGATCAGCTTGAACACACCGAAAAAAGTCATTTGTCTAATGGACATATTAAAAACGATTTCCATATCTTCAATTATTTTGCTAAAAAGAACACTCGTCAAAACATTTTGGGTCTTTGGGGGGGACGGTGTCCTTTCTAGAGAAACAACTGAGGTCGAAAGAGGGAATCCTGCCACGAAGTCCTTGAAGAGCACAATCAAAGTCAATGTCCATATTGTAAATCTCAATGTCTCGAAGGATATGATCTTCAAGTTCCCAAGACTGCGCACTGGAAGACACAAAGACAAACGAAGAAGAATCAACAGCTGATAGAAGCTCCAAACCGCCAAGCTGAATGGGCAAAGAAGCCACCCTCCATTGAAGGTCTCCAAAAAAGAACATCCACAAACAGCAATGTCTTCAATAGAATCTCATAAGCCTCTGTCGAATAATATTGCAGCCTCCTCCACGTACTTAGGTTGGCAAGTCCTCAACCCGAATAAAAGTTTTGATATTGTACCTATACATGAACGGAGTAAAAGAAGCTCACTCTGGGGATCATTCAACTGAGGAAGGAGATGCATCAACTTCATCGCTTTAGTAGCCCTCTCCAAAGCCAAATCTTTAATAAAATTTTTGTCCATGTTGACCGGCCCTTCAAGCAACTTCACGCCTAATAAAGATCTTCCAATATCGATTGGGAACAACCCTTTGCGAAGCTTCTTCCCATCACATGTAGGCCAAAAGAATTCTGTTTTATGAATATTTAAAATTAGGCCTAAGTCTGGCCCATGCTGCTGGATGATACTCGAACCCTTGAACACATCATCTGTGTCTCCAATAATTATACCATCATCAAGATACCATGCATAAAGAAGTAGTTTGCAATTGTCCCTGATATAATGGATAAGTGGGTGTAGTACGAGAGAAAAGAGAAGCGATCCTAAAGGATCCCATTGTTGTACTCCAATGGAAGACCAGATATATCTATTTCCAAGGTACAACCTTGTTGTTTGTCCATATAAAAACTCTGCCCGCAAAGAGATAGATAGACATCTTTCTCTCACCTGACATAATAAGGCAGACTTATCCACCATATTGAAGGCATTCGAAAAAATCCACTGTAAGCATGGAAAAAGAACCATCATTATGACGAGCGTTCAACACTCTGTTGACATTGTGTAGAATAGTCTCAGCTCCGCTAGGACACTCATTCTGAACTGAAAGTCATTGAGGTATTTGGTCATGTCTTTACTAACTCATGTCATAACAACTTTAGATACTAGCCGCCTTTAAATAGTACCAACTGCAATAGGATGAATGTTGTTGTATGGCTTAAGCAACAGTGTAAGCGGTGGAGACGCTATAAATTCTGACAATAATAAGGGACACCTCTCTCCCAACCATTGATTAACCACACGGGTGATGGCATGTAAAAGGTCCATGGCCACGACAGACCCCTTTCCACACATAGCACCTAGGAGGTGTTGGGCCCTTAAATCGTCTCTACCACAGAAGGTCCCTTTAGAGAAAGACTTGATACATCCAAGAATGGTGTCAACTTCTACAACATGGGGAGCTTCAGAAAGAGGAAAATCCGGTGAGGACGGAGGTGGATTGCAGGGGTGTTTCACCTCCAAATCTCTAAAGATATCTCTATTGAAAGGTGCTACACCAGATGAGGACAAAACTTTAACCGCCGTTGTAAAATGGCCATCAGCAACCTTATGAAGGCATTGTCTGGTGTTGCTATTTAAATTCTTCTCTCCCTCCTTAGAGCAATCACTTTCATAGTCCAAACCCACAAGCACATGAGTGTTTAATACCTTATCCACAAGCTTAACAATACCACCAGCTTCTCCCAGGTAGAGAGTGAGTTGAGGAGAAGATGTTATTGTATTGACTTCATGTTGCCAGATCTACAATCACGTATGTTTTGAGGACGAAACATCTGTAAAGTACAACGTGGAAGAAGCAACAACATAACTCAAGCAGAAACAGAACCTGTCTCAGTGGTCACTTTATAAAGAGATGTCTTTAATGCTTGAGAGAAAGCAAGACGAAAACTAAGAGAAATGCTCTTCACTGTCAAGATAGGTACTTTAAAGACCAGATCGAGAAGCCCGCCATCAAGGACCAATCCCTCTCTAGCAGTAGATATCTCAAGACTCATCTTGAGAGGCTTGATGATGCCAATAAGACGACTTTCAATCTCTCCAAATTCCTTAGTGACCCAAGTAATACCATCATCCCGATGACATGCATGACTCCTTGCTTGTATCTTCATATACTTATCACATAACCAATGATCAAGTACCCTCAATGTCTCATCCATAGTAAGAAATAAGTCACAATCTTTTTGAAGAGCTTCTTTCATGTAAATACTATGATGCACTCTCTTGAGATGGGAGATCAAACATGTAAATACTTTGTTATCATCCATCCGGACAACAATGAAAGTCCAGGAATGGACACAATAGGACCCCTTTAGACGAGCTTGCAAGAGGCCATAAAGGAGGTAGCAGGTGACTGGATGCCTGAAGTACATCTCTAGGAAGCTCTCCTTCTAGATCGGACATAGTATTGCTCTCCAGGCATAAAAGTGAGGGGGGCAAGAACCCGAACACCTGATAGGCACACCAAAAGGTTGGCCTATGACCTTTCTGACGTGTTGGTCACAGGTGAAAGTATGCGGGCGATGTCAACCTGGAGGAGGCACAGGTTGGCATACGGCTACAAGGGGTCGCACGTGTAGGTGGGCCCGTACTGACAGGGAGCACGCGCTGGCAGAGGTTGGAGGTGCGGGCGCAGGTCGGGGGTAGGCGCAGGAGAAGGTCGGAGGCCACACTGACAGGGGGCGCACGCTAGCGGAGGTCGTAGGTGCGGGCGCAGGTCCGAGGTGGGGGTAGGCACGAGCAGAGGTCGGAGGTACGGGCGCAGGTCGGGGGTAGGATCAGGCGGAGGTCATAGTCGGGTGCAGTCGGGGGTAGGCGGGGGGAGGTGCGGTCGGGGGTAGGCGGGGGCGAAGGTCGGGTGCGGTGAGGGTCGGGGGTCGAGTGCGGTGGGGGTCACATATATGAATAAGCACCAGCATTGCATGCAGATAGCATTCGATAATATACCAAGGAAAATGCAATTGAATGATCTTTAGTATGTTCAAAGCAAGCCGCACCTCTGGGCTCCACACAGCGCAATTCTGATGCACCCATACACGAGCAATCCCAAACTGATCGCGGATAGGCCCCAACAACCGACCCAGCCACTCCGGCTCGTCCCCGAAACCATCCCATACATCATAATTCGGCTCCTCTGCAGCAGGCAATCCATTGTACACCTCATTCTCACTGTCCGCCAACTCCTGGATTAGCCTCTTAGGAGGCTTTCCATCGTGCCCTCTACCGCACAACCCACACCTCCTCCCTTCCTTCATGTGCACCCCATCCAGAACATCGCTAGGTGTGGCAGCTTGTACATCAGCCTCCTCTGGGAAAGCCTTATTCTCCGATTTTGCATGATCGTTTGGATCGACACCATCCAACCTATCGGAGGAAATTGTATCCTTCTCATTCTCCTTAGTTGAACCTCCAGGCCTCCCATTTCCCACTGTGCACGTCCCCATACCCCCATCTTCACCAATACATTCACCATCCTCCGACTTGGCATCCACTCTGCAACCTCCCCCGCTATCCACGGCAACTACAGCAACCGCCTCCACCTTCTCATCCTCGCGCCCCAATGTTTTCTCCGCACTACACTCCCCATTGCCATCGATCATCTTGTGATTCTTCTCATCCTCACTATCTACACCTTCTCCGTCAAGAAGAAACTGCAAGGCCTCTTTGGATTCCTTCTTCACTGTAATCATTTTCTTCTTCCTCTTCTTCTTTTTCCTCCCTCTCTTCTTTGTTGTCGGACCCGAGTCCCGTGTCTCTGTCACGGCCAATTCCCGAACAGATGCCGTCCTCGCTTCTCGATCCTCTGCTTCCTCATCATCATCGTCCTTTTCCTCCTGAACCACTACAACAGCAGCATCAACCTTCATGGGACTCCTCGAGACGGCCCCTCTGGGAGACCTGGAGCGGAGCCTGGACCCCCAATTCACTGTCTTCTCCTCCTCGTCGTCGACGGGGATGTCGAAGCTGATGTGCTTCTTGGGGACGATGCGCTGACGATTCTTCTTGCTGGAGGGGAGGACGGGGAGGGAATGGGGGCGCCTGCGGGAGGCGGGAAGGGGGGAGGAGTCGAGGATGTCCGGGGCGCGGCGGGGGCGGGAGCTGCGGCGAGAGGGGAAGGAGGGGCTGGGAGGAGGGGGGAGGTCGGCGATGGAGTCGAGGCGCCTCTGCTTCTTGCGGCCGCGGGCGGAGCCCCCCGGCGGGCGGCCCCGGCGCTTCCTCGAGGCTTGCATTGGGGAGCAAGAGAGTGGAGAAAAAGGGCTGGGACGGGGACGGAGGCAATCGCGACCCCCGGGAAGGCTGCGCGGCTAGACGCATACGAGGGGTTTTGCTTTCTTGGATACTCCTCATGAAATGGGTTTCATGACAACGGAGGGGAAAGGTGATTGGTTATTTTGAATTTTCCTCCTCTATCTCTCTCAAGTCCTCAACTTTTGCAAATCCATTATATATATATGGTAAAATGGGGCTGCCCACAAGGAGTACTCAACTTGGCTACTCTCATCCCTATTTTTTCTCATTTTTTTATTTTTTGGAAAATAAAAATTTATATATTCATCATTATATCCCTCTCACATTCTATTCAAATTTCGTCAGAAATAGAGACTCCTAAGCCCTCCATCCAGACGTCATTTTTTTAACGGTCGCAGGATTTTTTAAATCGACCATGTTTGGATGGAGGCCGTAGGAGTCTCTGTTTCTGACGAAATTTTAATAGAATGTGAGAGGGATATAATGATGAATATACAAATTTTTATTTTCCGAAAAAATAAAAAAAATGAGGGAATAATAGGGTGGAAGTAGCCAAGTTGGCTACTCCCTGGGGGCAGCCCCATTTACCTCATATATATATAGGATTTTTATCCAGAGAACACAGTGCCCATTTGTTACGAGATGAGCCTCTAATTCCAACCGTCAGATTTGTATCTCTCAATCCCTAAAAAATAAGAACCATAACCAAAATGGAAAGAGAAGCTAATTGGAAATATTAAGCAATTCTTAAATTAGTATACGTTTATGGAAACGTGTGTTGCTAGATCAACGAGAGGCGATTGATCTCGCATTTTTTGATCTAACGAATTGCAAAGTGAGGCGATGAATGTGGAAAGAGAGGCGATCATTTTTTATCTAATGCAAGGTATTGTATTTCGATTAGATTTTTATTTTTCGCATTTTGATTTGAATATGATAGTATGTAGAAAGAATTTTTTTTAGACATTTTGATTTGAATCTGACTGATTATAAACCAGATTTTGATTTTTTGTTATGTTTCTGGATCATGAGAAAGTGGGATTTGCAAAGATGAGTATTGCATATTTCTGCAAAGATCAAAACGGGTGAGATGATGAATTCAATAATTTCTTTTTTATGAATACTGCATATTTTTTATCGTAAGCAATATTTATTCGAGAAGTATGATTGAATTTGTTACACGATTTGTAGTCCATTGAATCATTTCGAAGGTATTTGGATTTCATACAACAAAAAGTTATTGATGTATTTAAGTAATTTACTTATAAGATATATTTATGTTACTAATGCTAACACACTTATTACTTTTAATGTGTTACTTTGAAAATATACCGAGTTACTGATGTATTTAAGTAATTTACTTGTAAGATATTTTATGTTACTAATGATAACACAATTGTTCCTTTTAATGTATTACTTTGAAGATCTACTGAGTTACTGATATATCTACTTAATTTACTTATAAGATATTTTATGTTACTACTATTGACAAAATTGTTACTTTTAATGTGTTACTTTGAAGATATACTGAGTACAATGCTTGAGTTACTAACAATTCATTACAAGTTACTTGTCATATAAAAAACGTTACTAACATTTCATTACAAGTTACTTGTCATTGAATGATTCTTACTGAAGCGAGTATATTGCTGAGTTACTAACAATTCATTACAAGTTACTTGTCATATAATAAATGTTACTAACAATTCATTACAAGTTACTTGTCATTCAATGATTCTTACTGAAGCGAGTATATTGCTTAATTACTTTCCTTTATACAATTCTTACTATTCACAGATATAAATTAACTTATTGTTTCTTGCAGAACAATGCACAATTTGGTGTCTTGAAGAAGTTGTTGTTATGCCGAGGAGCGAGAGTAAAACAACATCATCTAAATGAACTAGAAGACAGTTGAAATTTGGATGTTCACCATACAACTATAATTAAGTAATTTATGTATGACTTTCAGTAACACTTGACGTATTACAAGTAATTAAATAGGCTACATAAGTAAATAAGGTGTGATTCAATAGTAATTCAAAACAAAGAATAAAAACAAGTAAGATATATAGAAGCATCAGTAACATATAATAAATTGTACGTAAAAGAAGGTAATGGAATAAGTAAGTTGGAATAAGTATAAAAAATCACGTAACCAGTAACTTATGTATTGCTATCAGTAACACTCTATACATTATAAGTAATTAAAAATGTTATATAAGTAAATAAGAGGTGCTTCAGTAAGATTCAAAGTATTAAGTAACTATAACATTAGTAATAATCAAAATGACTTTAGTAAAATGGACATTTGTAATCAGTACTTATTGTATGGAATTTAGTAATTTACATACTTAATTACTGATCCCACAACAAAAGTTACTTGAGAACTAAATATGTATTACTTGAGTAACATGAATGAATAACTGATCTCTGTACAATGTAATATTACAGATGTAAAATAACTATAAATTCAGTAACAATCATAATGCGTTCAGTAATATGTATATTTGTAATCAGTAATTATTGTATGCACATTAGTAATTGACGTAATCAAAAATTATAATCAGTAATTTATCTTTTCTAATCCAAACGCGGAATGATCATTCCATAAACAGAATATATGCCGGCAATAATTTAAATACGTATTTTTTATCTTACTAAAACCGACCACATATTTTTAAGGAAATGATTTAATTCGAATTCTTATTATGTTAATAATGCATGCACATTGTTATTGCCAAAACCGTCCCCTTCCAAATAGAACCGACACATACACGTGGTGAGCCCACGTTTGGTGCTCACCACAACCCAAATCGGCACAGGACTCTCTGGATATGCCCTATATATATAGGATTTTTATCCAACGCGCACAGGGTTCATTAGCGTTTCAGTGCGCACCATTTATTGGCCATACACGTGTATTACCAATTGAGTGGTTACCTATTTCAAATGATGTTGTTTTTGGAAGGAGATTAATATGCAAAGCGATTTAACAATAAGTGGTATTCCAATTATATCTCGTCCTAAAAATAGGAAGATCGTTTTGGAAAGAAAACAATCGAATCGATGATTTCTTACAGAAAATCGAGATCCAAATGCGTATGTCGGTAATATATATATAATAGTCAAGTAAATGGTTATTGCGAGATCAGTAATATCCAAAACAACGGTCAGTAATTTACATTCATTTTATTACATGGTGTAGAATTCAGTAATATATACACAATGGACAAGTAAGTGCTTCTTGTGATGTCAGTAAAACCATAACAAATGGTCAGTAATTTCTATATGTATTACTACTTTGAATAAAATTCAGTAATTTCGACACAATACTCACGTAAATGGTTGTTGTGAGATCAGTAATATCCAAACAACGGTCAGTAATTTACATTCATTTTATTACATGGTGCATAATTCAGTAATATATACACAATGAACAAGTAAGTGCTTGTTGTGGAGTCAGTAATATCCGAACAACGGTAAGTAACACTACAAAAAAAGGCAGGATTAGCGTGCACGGCTTTGCGTGCACTAGGCGAGCACATGTGCTCGCCCCTTTTTGGGTGAACCCACGAAGAGCACATGCGCTCGCTCATGAGGGTCGCCGGTTTGAATTTTGCGGAGAGACGTGGTTACCAATTTGGATGAGCACATGTGCTCGCTCAATTGTGCTCGCCTACTTGAATTTCCTTGCGCAGATAACTTTAGCGCCGTGGAAATTACGGGCGAGCACTTGGCGACGGCCTGGCGAGCACTTAAGTGTGCTCGCCCAGGCCCGTAAACAGAAACTCGCGCGACTCTTCTTCCTCATTCTCACGCGATTCTCTCCAAGTTTTCCCCTCCGGCGAGCCGCCACCCCTCCGCCCCGACACCGACGCCCGTCGTTTTCATGTTTTGAGTAGATCTACATCTATCATTCAGTATAATCCTTAATCATTTCTCTTTTTATACGATTTCATTACCTATTTGTATTGTTTGGATAGATTAGGGTTTCAATTTTTTTGAATGTAGTGTATTGTTTTGATAATTTATATGTGTTTTAATGTTAAGGATATTAGTAGATCACTATAGTATTGTAATTTCGAATTTGATTGTCTCAATAATATGTATAATTGTATGCCCTGTAGGTGTTCGATAAAATGCCTCAACCAACATTATGTTTACCTTTTATAAATTTTAAATGACAAAATATCCATTACAACATCTGCACTAGTTAGTATTGTTAATTTTCTTACAAAGATTAGTTATGAAATTTGTGAATAACATTAGTTAGTCAACTTTAATAATGTAGATATTAAATATGATGAACATCATTAATAACAGTTTTAAAATTTCATATCGTTTTGATATGAGATATGATATACACCAATGTTTCCTTTGTGATAATTTATTATCATATTAAATTCTAGTTAATGTGACCAATTATAGCACATTAACTTATAAATAGGTTTATGATAAGTCCAAAATATTATTTATTAATTATTAGAAAATCGCACAAAATCCATCACACACAGTGCGTCCTTCTACACCGGGTGGTGTGTGGCCCTGCACAACGGGTGGCGTGTGCAACACATTTGAGGATTTGATCACCTCTAACTGTGTTATATTTTTTATTTTTTCACAGCAATATTGGACTCACTTTGGGATGTTTATCCCAGACCAATGGTCGTGGATTTTGATATTTGCAGGTTCGAATTTTTTTTGCAGGTGCCTATTAACTCTTAGTGACCCAAGCACTATATTAGGCACTAAATAAGGATCACACTTATCCCTATCCACATCGTTAACCAGCCAAATATACGTAATTGCCCGATTAATATAAATGAATAAATATTTTAAGATTATTTTATAGTCTCATTTGTAGCACATACAAATGTATGACGTAAAATGATTTTAAAGTATTACATTTATATTAGCTTTCCTTAGTTCGGAGTTCCTGGACTAAGAGGGTCCGTAAGGATTCAAATTTACTAAAAGGTGATCGGCGTCACAAGGTCTTTATTTCTTACGGAAATTCGGCTCATAACCCCTTCCTCTTCGGTATACCAAATCAATCATAGTTATTATTGAAATAATCACTAATATGATTATTTTGATAATAATTAGGAATGATTTATGGGGTATACGGGAGAGGTGCAGGGTTATAATGCCGAATTTTCGTTAGAAATAAAGATACTTGTGACAACGATCATCTTTTAGTAAATTTGAATCCTTATGGACGAGCTAAAGTGATAACATAATTAATACACTTCTCTTCTCATCTTTTATCTCAATAATGTGATACGTTTAGATATCCTCAATTTTCCAGATTTGACATTTTAGATTATTTAATTCAGGTTTATCAATATGACCAATAGAGAATAAATGTACAACCATGTAGTAGATGGACGTATAGCAGATGCCTTTCAAAGAAGTGTTCAGGAATTTATACAATTTACTTACGCACAAGATTCCTGTATTGTAGATTCAGATGGAACTATCTTGTGTCCGTGTAAGAAATGTCGTATAATGAGGAAGAGATCAAAAGATGAAACTCAGTTACATCTTTATAGAATGTGTTTCATGGAAGGATATTAGATTTGGTGGAGACATGATGAGAATTTCGAGTACAGTAGGAATGATATGTAAGAAGCTGATAATATTAATCCCTTTGCAGATATGGTTATAGATGTTACGGGTCCAGAATTTAACGATACTTTGTTAGATGATGATGAACCATATGGAGAGTGCAAAATTTTACGAGCTGTTGAAAAAAGCGGAAGAGCCATTGTGGTTGGGTTGCAAGACATATTCAAAAATTTCTGCGGTCTCGGATCTTCTATCAATGAAGATGGAATATAATATGACCGATCGTAATTTTAATGCAATGCTGAGGATTATTAAGAAGATGTTAGCAGAAGATGCAGAATTACCTGATAATTATTACAAAACGAAAAAGATGATGTGGAAGATAGATTTAGCAGAAGTTAAAATAGACTCATGCATAAATCACCATATTCTATATTACGGTGAACATCAACATTTACAACAGTGTCCTAAATGTAATGAGCCAAGATATCAGACAGCTAATAAGAGTAGAACAAAAATATCGAGAAAGATTATACGTTATTTCCCGTTGACTCCGAAATTGAAACGACTATATTATTGTAAAGAAACGACGAAGTATATGACATGGCACGCGGAACATAAAGTCGATGAATATATGGAGCATACATCCGAGTCTGATTGTTGGAAAGAATTGATATCAGCTTTTCCTCCATTTAAGGATGAAAAGAGGAATTGCTCACCATATGTTCAGTAAGTATTTGAATTACTGTATGTATATATTCATCACAAGTAATGAATATGTTTCTCTTATAAATTGTAGGAATTTAGACAGAAAAATATGGAGGAAAATCTTATGTATTCAGATGACGAAGTTCTGAGCACTTATAGGAATCAATTTCCAGCGTGGTTTAAAGACCGCTCAAAACAGTTGGACGGTGGTGATTTCTATTCTCATATTTTGAAATATTTTGGAGGATCTGTTTATAAGGTTCGATCATACAACTCATGTTACAGTAATGGGTATCGTTTTCATACCTTAAATTCCGATAAATATTTGACAACTCAAAATCATGGAGTTATGGTTCGCGGATCTTGTTATGAGGAATATCATCTGAATTATTACGGAATTTTAAACGAGATTATAGAAGTGGAATATAGTATAACAGGCTTGAATAAAATAGTTCTTTTCTTGTGTGATTGGTATGAACCCAATAGAGGTGTAGTACTCGATAAAAGAAATAACATTGTCGACGTGGTGCAAAGGAAATTTATACGCGGATTTGAACCATTCGTCTTAGCATCTCAAGCGGATCAAGTATGTTATCTCTCACAAATATCAAAGAAGAGAAAGAGCATTGAAACAGTAACTGTTGTGAAGATAAATTCTCGAGGTTATATCTCCAATAATTCTAGTAATCAGGAAGATGACATAGATGAAGCATTTACACCGACAAATGAAAGAATAGACTTAACAGAACAAGTCCCAATTATTGAATCGATTCGATTGGCTGATAATGAAGTTTTCTGTGTTGACTTACAAGATGATACTGACTACAGAAATGATTACTCGGAAAACTCAGAAAACGAAGAAATATCCTTTAATCCCACCGAAATAAGTAATGAAGATTAATTGTAAGTTTTATTATACAATTATAATTGAATTAACTAAAATCTTAAATAATAAATATGTAATACATCATTATTACAGTCATTACAGGTTTTGGACGTGGCGGGGCGCATGGATCACATATATCCAATCGTTTATCTTCCTCAGACACACCTTCTTCCAGTAGGCAGCACACCCCGGATGTTGTTCCTGATTCACAGTCCGACGAGGTTCGTCGGGTGATAGCTTACTACGAGTCTCTTGGTTATCCTCTGCCACCCTTTTACGTAGGAGGCTATGGAGAGCCATCTACCTCAGCAGCCCCTACATGATTCCCATTCCAGGTCCCCATACCAGCACGGACATCGATGGGTTCTAACTCTCATTCTTCTTGACGGTCGAGCACATCCGTGCCTTTACCCACTGTAGTTGGACAGACGTCGGCGTCCCACCCTTTGTTGGAGGTTACGACTGATGAGAGATAAAATTTTTATAGATTTTATCTTTAAATATTTTCCAAATTTTTATAAATTGTATGAAAGTTATATTTTCTAGTAAAGGCAGGGATTTTTTGAACAGCAACAGGGTGGCAAATGAGATAACCAATATAATAAAGACACACTTGACTTCCATGTAATTTACATGATGTCGCATCCCTGCTGCAGAACAGGAGAGACTGTTTGTAATGTTTCTGGTAAGAAATGTTTCTAAGAAGTGATACAGATTTTTTTGTCAAATTTTTTGTATCTTATAAATTGTTATAATTTTCAGAGTAGGTTTCGCCTTGGCTCTGGTCTGGGGAAGGAGGTTTATCGTAGAGCCTTCATTCGTTTGGCAGAAAATAAAATGAGCGATATATTTTTCAAGACAAGGAGAGACTCGTATGCGAAGACAGGATGCGAGGAGATGAACTTTGAGGAGATGAAGAGGTTCCCGCCATCATGGTCTACGGAGGATAGGTATTATACTTGTCAAATAATTTATATTAAACTTTTTAAAATAATCAATTATCATAACATAATCCCTCCAGATGGGCAGATTTCTGTGATGCATTCGTTGCGGATGATGAGTTTGGAAGAAGATCTACGACGGGAAGGACAAACCGCCAGAAACAAAGGATTAAGTCGACAAGTGGCTCTAAAAGCCACAATCAGATTAGAGCGGAGATGGTATTACGATTTAAAATTATTTTTGAAAGATCTACTTTAATATAATGCAATTTTGTTATTAGATCTTAAAAAAAAATTCAGGAGCTAGGTTGGAAAGGGAACCCTCTTTTCAGAAGTGGTGGTCGAGGTCCCACATGAGTGGGAGAGAAGGAGAGTCGCAATGGTCCACTCCTGAAGCATAACAATTGTTGGTAAGTCTATCAATTTATTTACAATTAAATGATATATTATAACTCATTTATATATATTATAAACTTTGTATTTCAGGATCGTTATGTGACACTATCTGCAGAAAAATGGGGTGTCGATCCAATTGGAGAGCAACCACCATTTGATAAAACGATCTGGAAGCAGGTATATATGGATAAATATTATCTTACTATACTCATTTCTAATATATAATTTTAAATTAAAAATTGAAAAACTTATAAAGTGTTGGAGGAGAGGGACGTTGTGGCGAATAGGAAGCAGACGCTTGGTGGTCTTCCTCCATATTATGTGGAGGAACATCGTCACTCATATTCTGCATACTCTCAGCCGTCGTACACGCAACCACATCCATCCCAATCGACAGTTCCGATGGAGTCGTAGATGGCGATGATGGTGGAGCAGGTGACGAAGCTCCGAGAGGAGTTCACGGCGTACATGTAAGTATTCTTCTTATAGAATGAGTAATAATTTTAAATTTCTATATCTACAAAATGCATTTAATAGATATATATCTTCCATATATAATATAGGTCACAAGGGCGTGCATCTCAACCTGAAGAGATTGAATCTGATAACGAAGAGGAGGAGGAGAACGACCCTGAAGAAGAGGCACACCTGTATGCGAGGTTCAAAGAAAAGGAGAAAGAAAAAAAGAAACCAAAGAAGGGTCTAGTGTCCAAATTTTTTAGATCAAAGAAGAAGTAATTTTTTGTTGATTTGGACCTGTATTTTTTTAAACTTTTAGCACATCTTTTAATTTATATGAACTTTGTTGGCTTTGATTTGTTTGTAATATTTAGATGTTAAATTAGATTGTTTATTTCTGAATTCATGTATATTGCGTTCCTTTCAATTCTTAGTGCTAGTTATCTTACTCAACGAACTGTATAATATATATACCCTTAGGGAGCTACCTGCAATGGTTTATTGGCAGGGTATACAGGTTCGACGGGGCGTCAAAACCCTGTCGAACCTGTATATTTTTTTCCTGGAAATCACTTTGTGCGAGCACATGTGCTCGCCAGGTGCTCCGAGGGTAATCACAATTTATAGAGGAGGCGATCACATCGACGAGCACATATGTGCCCGTCAGGGAGCGGGCGAGCACATAACGTCCCGATGTGCTCGCCCACCAGCCGTAGCGACTCTCACAAAAGCGAGCACGCCCTGAACGAGCACATGTGCTCGCCCACCCCTCGGGCGTGCACATGGCGGGCACTAGGCGTGCACATAACGAGCTTTTATGTGCACGCAAATCCCGCCTTTTTTGTAGTGTAAGTGCTTGTCTTATATCACATGTTCAGTAATATGTGTACGATTCTCAAGTAATAGCTAATATGAGATCAGTAATAACAAAGTAATGGTCAGTAAGTCATGGGCATTGCTCAAGTAAGAAAGTAACAATTTGTCAATGTAATGCACATTAAATAGACAATGGTATTAATAACCATTTGTTATGTTATTACTGATCGCACAACACACATTTACCTGATCATTTTATACATATTACTAGATTCTGTACAATTTAACTATTTGGATGTAAATTACTGATCATTTTTTTGATATTTCTGATCTCACAATATGCATTTACTTGACTGAATTATATTTATTACTATTATAGCGTTTGGATCCTTAATCATCCGCGTGGAATCATTTATTTGAATTGTTTCTTTCCAAAACCGTCTTCCGATTTTTAAGGACGTTGTATAATAGGAAATATAGGATTTTTTTAAATACGTCGTAGCTTATAATTAGAAATATAGTTATTGTTAATACACGTGTATGGCCTAAAATGAGTGCTCATTGAAAAGCTAATGAGTCCTGTGCGCATTGGATAAGCCCTATATATATGGGTTAAATAAGGCTACACCCTGGGTGTAGCTGAAGGATATGGAATTATCCTCAAGCGCATCACGGAAGCGTATTCGTCGTATCGGATACGACGAAGAACGACTAGTTGTACTAGTTGTTCGGTGCAGGGGAATTTAAAAAATTTATTCGATGAAACCACATGATCCGAGAACCATTCTCAGATCGTTTCATCTATAACCACAACAAGTATAATGCAATACCTCTTGAAGCGTGGTTGATCAAGTCTCTAAAGAAAGAGACCTCCCGTCTCAAGTCCGATCGTCGGCGAGACTGCTTGCGGGCGCGGGGATGAACCGCGTTGTCCTCGCAATCCAAGAAGATGATCCAAACATGGTTGCTCCTGATCTCGTCGCACAAGATCAAACGTCTCCTTCGTGAGAGGAACTCTACAAGAAGACGGAGAACCGAAATATGTCGAAGCGGCGGCGCGGTGGCGAAGGCGACGACGGTTCCCTTCTCTAGGGTATGGTGGACGACCACCAACAAGAGAGGGAGAGAGGGCTGGCGTGTATGAAGAAATGAGGGAGAGAGAGCTCCAATATTTCAAGTCACTAGAGAGAATAGTATGCCTCTCTATTTATAGGGTTTTGGGATCCATGGATCTCAATCCATGGGACACCTAAAATCAATGGGTGAGATTGATTTGTGTCAATCCAATGGCCAAGATTGTTGTTGTCAAAAGCAACAAATTTAGGTCAAAATATATTTGATAAAATCAAATATAATTTATTCCTAAGTCAACCCAACAAATAAGGAGAGAATACACATGGAGATCAAATCTCCATGTGCAATCAAGAGGGGACGGCCACCCATTCCATATAGGAATTGGGTGCCGCCCACTTGTTTCCCAATGGAGAGCAATCACATGGATTTCCATGAGATTGCATATCTCCTTCGATTTCTCTCCTATTAATTTGTAATAAATTTTGTTGGGTTTTATTCTTCAAAAATAATTCACAATTATCTTTGAGAATATTGCATTCTTGCCATGGAAAAATTGTGAATCATATTCACAACCCAAAACCACATATAATTCATATTGTTAATTAATTACACAATGTGTATCCAATACACATAATAATTAATCAACACATATAAATTATAATTAGCTCTCTCTAATACATTATAAATCACATTTATAATATATTATGAATAATTGGATATTTCTATCCACATTATTCTTATCCACATTAATTAAATCACATTTAATTAAATTGGATAATTTCTTCACACATCAAGATGATTAAATCACATTTAATCATTATTTCTTCATTGCTTAGATCTTATGGAATTATTCTTGAACCCTTCAAGAATAATGCAATCTCTCCGCAGATACTTGGAGATAAGGAAAGGGCGATTGTATTGTTCCACGTATAGTGACATGGATATTGAGATCATATCTCAAATCCAGATCGCGGGCCTCCCATAGATGCTTAATTAAATCAAGACCGTAAATCTAATCTTCTCATTGTATCTGAATCACATTCAGATCAATGTCCAACACTTGGACCAAGATCAGATTACTTCTCTACTGAGAGGAGTCACTAAAATCCATACCCGTTTCATCACTCCCTAGGAATGGAAGCGTCATGGTTATACAATCGTTTATGATCAAATCACCCTCAGGTATTCCCAATACCTGTACATCCTGCATACTGGAAGACTCAGACTAAATCCGAAGTATCGGATCAACTTTATACTGTCTAATTCATGGTTTTATCAGTAAGTTTCTCATTCGATCATTGGGAGTTGGTATCGATCATACACTTTCCAAAAGTGTATATCATACCTAGGTCTTGATCATATACTAAAAGTATATATCAAACCTACAAATTCAGTCAAGCTTCCAAAGCGAGACGACCATACGCATGGAATTTGATTCTTCCCAATATCTCATGAGTGAGCTCATGTCTTCCGGTTCAGTAACTGAACCTGTATGATCCCTTTGAGAGATCGTATTACTCATATGCCCTTATATGCACACCAACGCGCCGGTGTATAGACCTTGACTAGGTCATCAACCTATTGGTCTGCCAAATGTACACACTCAGACATATAGTAACACATCTATCTCCGGTCAGAGGATGTGTGCCTATATCATGACAGCATATGATATAGGACTTTGGTTATCTCTATCTCGTTAAGTCAATTCTTTGACCTAACTAATCTGACACCTCCGAATCTCTATTCCTATGCAGATGACCTGCATCAAGAGGTCGGTCAGATATCAGCCTTCAGAGATAAGGATTGCCATCTCCTACTCAGGCTGGAGATCATCTCTTAACAATCATTTGACGGTGCTTGATGAGTCCTCAATCTAACTCTTTAGATATTCATCCAAGCACCAGCCTCTATGATTCAGTAGTTGAATCAGCAGCTGTATGATTATTAAGATGGCCATGGTACATAACCCTAATTGTACTAAGGGACCTATTATACAAATTATTCATTCTTCATTTCAGATTACGGAATGATATGTGCAATAACATTTATTGCGTAATGGCTCGCCGTGGGCTCGCATTTCCAACAATCTCCCACTAGCCCAAAGAGCCATTAATGGGCTAATCATTTAAACTTACACTCATGTGACAATCATAGGCTATTTAGAAAATAGCTAGGTAAGCTGATCAGTCACTCTGTTCCCGCGAGACTACGCCAAGTCCTTTTACGGCACTTGCATATCCCCAGTAACAGTGCTCGCATCCAATGCGAATGTTGCATCTTATGCAACTAATACTCAATCTTGTTAGTTATAGTGTCCTTGACACTACAGATTAACAATTATCATAACCAGTATTTCCATAATGCTTATCAGAATACCCTTATTCCTGGAGATCACTATCTCTTAATGTATCCACAATTAAGACCTTTTAGATCTCTATCTATAAAGTCTTAAGTTTTTGAAGATAAGACTTCGAGATCACTATCTCAAAAATCTTGTCATCTATGAAGATTTTGTTATTACTGCAACCAAGTGTTTTATTTCCATAGTAGGATTAGTAACAGTTTACTACTCCCACTGCATGGCAGCCATCTGGCTTTTGTACACATCTAGCACACACCCGGCTTCTCAGAACTGATGCCCAAGGGCAAGTAGTTCTAGCATTCACTTCCTCAACTCTTTGAGGTGCTATCCCTTTAGATAGGTCAGTACCATATCTGAAGGGATGGAAGCCATTACTGGAATTTTCCATAAAATGGAATAAGTCCAAGATGTACAATTAATGTGACAGTCCCCAATACCCTCTTCTCTTTGCTCCTGAACAATTTCAGAACTAAGATCTGAGAGGCATCTTTGAAATCATATTTCAAGTTATGGAACAACCAGATTATAAAACACTAATTATTATCCTTATATCATTTTTAAATGATTAGGATATCATCTACATTTAGCACGATGAACACAAAAGCACTCCCACTAAGATTCATATGGTTCTTCAAGATTCTATCTGAAATCATAACATTTATAATTTAATCAAATCTTATTATCCAACTTCAAGAAGCTTATTTGAGTCCATAGATGGATTCCTTAGCTTGCACACCTTGCTTTCCTCAACCATGAAGCCTTGGGGCTACTTCATATGAATATCCTTAAAGAGGCATTCGTAGAGGAATGCAATATTGACTTACATCTTGAAGATGCAATAGTCAAGTTATGTAGCTAAGGTTAGCAATATTCTGATGGTTTTAAGCATGGTCACCGAAGAGCAAGTCTCATTGCAAGCAATGTCTTCTCTTCCAGTGTGTAGCTTATGGCTACGAACCGTGCTTTGAAGATCTCTACCTTCTCATCAGGTTCCCTGTCTCTTGAAGATCCATTTACACCTTTACAGGTCTTACCCATATAGGTGGATCCTCGAGGGTTCATATACAACACTTGTATATGAAGTCTACATTAGACTTTTATTGCTATCCATCTATCCATGCTATGATCTTCAGAAGCTTCATCACATGAAGTTCGATCATTGTCAGATTTCTCTAACACATGGAATCCATCCTCAAACTCATTTGAAGAGGTATTAGTGTTTCATCTTTAATTGTCCTTTTAGTTTCCAATTTTAGGAGTCTCATTATCTTCTTAAGATAAAATGAGTTCCTATACTTCATTTTCATCTTGATTCTCAAGAGTCTCAACCTCTAAGAATCACATTCTCGGAGATGAGATATTTTAAGAATCTCAAGGTCATAAAGTAGGTATCCAATACCATCCTTTATTTTCCTAATGAAGCAACACTCTCAAGTGCTAGATTCCAACATACATGGAACCTTATTAAGGATATACATTGTAGTCTCTACTACACATATATACCTGGAAACTAAGGGATAATTATGCTAAAATTCAACATTGATAAGATCATGTCACACATGATCCAATTGTATCTACCTATAACTCTATTGAGTTAAGGTGTGTTAGGAGGATTGAGAGAGAAGTGATATTCATATCTTTATAAGGTATTCTTCGAATTTATCTAGTAGGTACTTGCTACCTAGATTAGATCAAATTCATTTTATCTTCCTTCAAACTTTGGTTCTAAACCAAAATTAATGAAATCTTTGAACATTTCAAAGGTTTCTTAGATGAAGAGAAGAAATCTCATATCATACATAATCATCAATAGATATCACATATCCACAATGTTTACTATGATATAGATGATCCACATACATCAATATGTATGAGATCCTGAATACCTTGGCATCTTACACCATTCCCGAAGAAGGATGTATTGGACAATATTCATAAGTATGTAAGTTTTGAAATTTTAGACATTCTAAAGTTTCATCTCTTACTATTCTATTGATCAAATCAAAAGACAAATGTCCAAGGCTTGATGGTAGATCATTGTCAAATGATCTTCATCCTCCTATTGATCTTAAGGTTTAATTTCAGTATTCAGAAATGTTAATGAACCATTCATTAATTTTTCTAATTTATGTGGAGTCCACTAGATTTTAGATTACTATCTGAAATATCTTCATCATAACTCTTTATGATAGTTCTATCTCAGAATTCATGTTTATTTCCAACATTTAGAAACAAACAATGAGTGTATTCTTATATCTAGGTCATAGAGACATTCTCTACGACTAAGGGCTCTCCCATTGAAATTAACAAGTCTATTAATCCAACAGAGATTGTTGCAACAATTGCATCAATATTCATGTGGACAACTATAAACCTTTAAGACCAAAATTTCCAGTCTTCTAAAACATATGCAACCCATTGCAAATGTCATCAGAAGATTGAGATACAATTATTTGACTTTATCTTATTCAATAAGTAAGTCAATATCAATGATTTATGTAGATTATTCTGATGCTCCATCCGATTCCTTTTCTAAGGATTCTAGACAGACTTGATAGTCATACTATCAACACATCAACATATTACAGTATTGGCATTCATCCAACTCTTTGGATGTCATATGGAAGTCACAGAAGTCCAGTCAACTCTTTGACTTTCCTTCTTTCTTGGGTCCAACCCATGCTTCCATTGCGCTCCCTTTATCTATAAGCAACCATTGCTTAAGACTAAGGATCTCTTACAATAAATTCAAAAGAATTCAAAACAAGAGTATTTCAACATTTATTTATGCTTCATTAGATTCACATAATATGAATACTATGAAGCTTCATGAATGACTAGAGTATAGACAGTAGAATAATGACACTCATCATCTACATCCATCTAAACTCATAAAACATAGGTTCAGGTAGGTACTCAAACAATTTGAATACATCATCTCTTTATAGAGCTACCATTCTACATAATGCAGAGAACCATGTCACTCATGATTAAATGTCAAGAGCACATATGTATGCCAGAAAATCTTCATTGATTTTATAAGGATTATATGACAATTATGATCATCATCAACATGTCACTTCCAAAGTACATTTGATGATACCAAGACTATAGAGACGTACAAACCCTAGGGTTGTAGTCCTATTATCTATTTAATTGTCATTTCTCAATATTATGAGGAAATTTGCACATTGCAACCACATACATTATGTGTTCAATTGCAAGTACAATATCTGGATCATGACTCCAATCCAAGATATTTCACTGGTTACTATTGAGTATATCATTGAGTGGGTTTTAATGAAGGATTATCTGAAATAAGAAATTTGCATAAATGTATGTATTTATATATACATATTTTACTTTGATTTAGGAATTTTTATATCAAAGTTGTCTTGCTTTGTCAACAATGAAAGTTCATTCCCTTAATCACTTTCAATGTAAGAGATATACTTACCATTATATCTCAAGCAAGATCTGGGATCTCCTTCCTTATCTTTGTTGCATCCCAATAATATGAGAACCTACAACTCGGATAAAAAGAAGCGGGAACACATTCCGCCTTGCAAGTCCAACTTGCATCTCCCAATTCGGTCTTTAACACCCGGGCCCACCACCCCTAAGGCGATGTTGACCCGTCATTAATTGAACCAACCGTCAACAGGAATACAACTCGCTATGCGCAATCCAATATCGCCCCAATAATATGAGGACCCGATATTGGGGTCACTACGCATACGTCCTTACTCTTTCGAGAAGCGACGAGCCCGATCCAGATGTGCTTGCATACAGGAGCTGTCACTTCGGACAGGCGTCTCCCACATGCAATCCCTGGCGACGGAACCCTCCGCCTTGACGGGAGACCATGGATGTCACTTATGTGATCCTCCATATCATATTCAAATTTTAATTAATTATCGTGAATCACATTCACATAATTAATTCTTCCAAGGGAATTATTAGCTCTAATCAAATTAGAGTATTTCAATTGGACATGATCAATTTAATCATATTAAATTAATTATCAATCCAATTCAATCAATCAAACTTGATTATTTTACTTGAATATATATATGGTAAGATCTCAAAATACGTATTAATTCGAATTTTAATAATTAAAAAAAATACATCTTAATCCTTCGGACATTATCCCGGCCCTACCCGCTGTCATGGCCAGTACCGACGAGAGTGGGACGGACCACATACGTTGCAACCCGCAACCCCAATGCTCTCCGACTAGGCACCATATCCGCCTCGGGAAAGGATAATGCCAAATTGATTAATTTGTACTTGAGATGATCATCGGTTCTTCAACCGAAATTGTACCATATAGTAATAATCAAAACATTTTTGATTATAAGGAAACTTGCTAGACAAATTCCCAAATCCTATTCAAGCATCAAGTTTGAAAGATTGCGGTTTCCAATTATTATTTAGATCACATCTTAATCAATTATTGGTTACGACAATGTCATTTAAGGGAATAATTATCATCAAATATTTCACAAATATTTGTGCACAATTATTCTAAGAAATTAAACAATTTAATTTCACTAATTTATTAAATGACAGTCACTATACAATCATCAAGTTTGATGATTGTGTTTCCAATTAAGATTTAGATCAAATCTAATCAATTAATTGGTTGAGGCCATGTCAATTATGTAAATAATCATCTTCAAATATTTCACAAATACTTTTCATTATTATTTCACGAAATTAACAATTAATTTCACTAATTGACAATCACTTGGTTCTAGATTAGGACTGTAATTTCAGCAGTGACCCCTTCTTACTAAAATTAGTATATCTCAATCATATTAAATCCAAATTAGACAAAATCAATTTTCATAGATTGCTAATTTGATTTAGGACAGAATCCAAGTGATGTTACACGCATTTCGAGGCAAGTCTAAACAGTAATTAACATTTTAATCACGTTCAGATCTACAGTTCCCGCAACAATGCATACATGTTCATTAAAACAACCATATCTAGAGCATACGAAATCCGATTTACGTAAACTCAGATCCTATGGTTTCCTTATTTAATGGGGAACAAAATAAAAGTATTATATTCATGTTTAAACAATTTAAACAGTGCCGAATTTATTTACTAAACAGATCTGCGAAATCAAATGCGATAAAAACTTTCGCGACCTTAACGAACCCAAGTCGTCCTCAGTTTTTCGAATCATATTCGAAACCGTCAACCTGGATCTGATACCACTTGAAGGATATGGAATTATCCTCAAGCGCATCATGGAAGCGTGATCGTAGTATCGGATACGACGAAGAACGACTAGTCGTACTAGTTGTTCGGTGCAGGGGAATTTAAAAAATTTATTCGATGAAACCACATGATCCGAGAACCATTCTCAGATCGTTTCATCTATAACCACAACAAGTATAATGCAATACCTCTTGAAGCGTGGTTGATCAAGTCTCTAAAGAAAGAGACCTCCCGTCTCAAGTCCGATCGTCGGCGAGACTGCTTGCGAGCGCGGGGATGAACCGCGTTGTCCTCGCAATCCAAGAAGATGATCCAAGCATGGTTGCTCCTGATCACGTCGCACGAGATCAAACGTCTCCTTCGTGAGAGAACTCTCCAAGAAGACGGAGAACCGAAGAATGTCGAAGCGGCGGCGTGGTGGCGAAGGCGACGACGGTTCCCTTCTCTAGGGTATGGTGGACGGCCACCAACAAGAGAGGGAGAGAGGGCTGGCGTGTATGAAGAAATGAGGGAGAGAGAGCTCCAATATTTCAAGTCATTAGAGAGCATAGTATGCCTCTCTATTTATAGGGTTTTGGGATCCATGGATCTCAATCCATGGGACACATAAAATCAATGGGTGACATTGATTTGTGTCAATCCAATGGCCAAGATTGTTGTTGTCAAAAGCAACAAATTTAGGTCAAAATATATTTGATAAAATCAACTATAATTTATTCCTAAGTCAACCCAACAAATAAGGAGAGAATACACATGGAGATCAAATCTCCATGTGCAATCAAGAGGGGACGGCCACCCATTCCATATAGGAATTGGGTGCCGCCCACTTGTTTCCCAATGGAGAGCAATCTCATGGATTTCCATGAGATTGCATATCTCCTTGGATTTCTCTCCTATTAATTTGCAACAAATTTTTTTGGGTTTTATTCTTCAAAAATAATTCACAATTATCTTTGAGAATATTGCATTCTTGCCATGGAAAAATTGTAATCATATTCACAACCCAAAACAACATATAATTCATATTGTTAATTAATTACACAATGTGTATCCAATACACATAATAATTAATCAACACATATAAATTATAATTAGCTCTCTCTAATATATTATAAATCACATTTATAATATATTATGAATAATTGGATATTTCTATCCACATTATTCTTATCCACATTAATTAAATCACATTTAATTAAATTGGATAATTTCTTCACACATTAAGATGATTAAATCACATTTAATCATTATTTCTTCATTGCTTAGATCTTATGGAATTATTCTTGAACCCTTCAAGAATAATGCAATCTCTCCGCAGATACTTGGAGATAAGGACATGGCGATTGTATTGTTCCACGTATAGTGACATGGATATTGAGATCATATCTCAAATCCAGATCGTGGGCCTCCCATAGATGCTTGATTAAATCAAGACCGTAAATCTAATCTTCTCATTATATCTGAATCACATTCAGATCAATGTCCAACACTTGGACCAAGATCAGATCACTTCTCTACTGAGAGGAGTCACTAAAATCCAGACCCGTTTCATCACTCCCTAGGAATGGAAGCGTCATAGTTATACAATCGTTTATGATCAAATCACCCTCAGGTATTCCCAATACCTGTACATCCTGCATACTGGAAGACTCAGACTAAACCCGAAGTATCAGATCAACTTTATACTGTCTACTTCATGGTTTTATCTGTAAGTTTCTCATTCGATCATTGGGAGTTGGTATCGATCATACACTTTCCAAAAGTGTATATCATACCTAGGTCTTGATCATATACTAAAAGTATATATCAAACCTACAAATTCAGTCAAGCTTCCAAAGCGAGACGACCATGCGCATGGAATTTGATTCTTCCCAATATCTCATGAGTGAGCTCATGTCTTCCGGTTCAGTAACTGAACATGTATGATCCCTTTGAGAGATCGTATTACTCATATGCCCTTATATGCACACCAGCGTGCCGGTGTATAGACCTTGATTAGGTCATCAACCTATTGGTCTGCCAAATGTACACACTCAGACATATAGTAACACATCTGTCTCCGGTCAGAGGATGTGTGCCTATATCATGACAGCATATGATATAGGACTTTGGTTATCTCGATCTCGTTAAGTCAATTCTTTGACCTAACTAATCTGACACCTCCGAATCTCTATTCCTATGCAGAGGACCTGTATCAAGAGGTCGGTCAGATATCAGCCTTCAGAGATAAGGATTGCCATCTCCTACTCAGGCTGGAGATCATCTCTTAACAATCATTTGACGGTGCTTGATGAGTCCTCAATCTAACTCTTTAGATATTCATCCAAGCACCAACCTCTATGATTCAATAGTTGAATCAACAGCTGTATGATTATTAAGATGGCCATGGTACATAACCCTAATTGTACTACAAATTATTCATTCTTCATTTCAGATAAGGGAATGATATGTGCAATAACATTTATTGCATAATGGCTCGCCGTGGGCTCGCATTTCCAACAGTAGCCAATTGGCTACTCCCACCCTCATTTTCCCCTCATTTTTTTATTTTTTTGAAAAATAAAAATATGTATACTCATCATTACATCCCTATAACATGTCATTCAAATTTCGTCAAAAATAGAGACTCCTATGCCCTCTATCTGAAGGGGGTCATTTTCAGCAATTCTGAGACCGTTAAAATTTGACAGTCTTGATGGAGGGGATAGAAGTATCGAATTAAGTCCAATTTTGAATGACATCAAGGTGATATATTGTGATCTAAATTCCAATAGATTTCATTTCAGAAAAATAAAAAAAATACAAGGGAAAAGAGGTGGGAGCATGTAAGTTAGCTACACCAAAGGAGCATATTCCTTTTTCCCTATATATATATATATATATGGGAAAAATGGGGTTGCTCCTTAGGGGTAGCCAACATGGCTGCTCTCACCTCATTTTTCGCAATATTTTTTTGGAAAAATATCACAATGTATATTCATCCCTATATCCCTTCTATATGTAATTCGAATTTCGTCAGAAACAGAGACTCCTACGGCCTCCATCTAGACGCCATTTTTTTAACGGTCGCAAGATTTTTTAAATCGACTCTGTCTGTATGGAGGCCGTAGGAGTCTTTGTTTCTGACGAAATTCGAATGACATATAAGAGGGATAAAGGGATGAATATACATGACGATATTTTTCAAAAAAAATAAAAAAATTGTCCCAAAATAGGACGGGGCAGCCATGTTGGCTGCCCCCAAGGGGCAGACCCATCAACCCCCATATATATAGGGGTTGATGGGGCTGCCCCCACCCCATTTTTCGCATTTTTTTTATTTTTTTGAAAAAATATCACCATGTATATTCATCCCTATATCCCGTCTATATGTCATTCGAATTTCATCAAAAACAGAGACTCCTACGGCCTCCATCCAAACAGGGTCGATTTAAAAAATCTTGCGCGACCGTTAAAAAAATGACGTCCAGATAGAGGCCGTAGGAGTTTCTATTTCTGACGAAATTCGAATGACATATAGGAGTGATATATGGATGAATACACATGGTGATATTTTTTAAAAAAAATAAAAAAATTTGCGAAAAGTAAGGTGGGGGCAGCCATGTTGGCTACCCTTAGGGGGCAGCCCCATTTTTCCCATATATATATATATATATATATATATATATATATATATATATATATATATATATATGGGGAAAATGTGTATGCCCCCTAGGGAGAGCTAACTTAGCTCCCCCTGCCCATTTTTCATATCTATTTTTTTATTTTTTTTGAAATCTAAAAACGTGTAAATTCATTATTAAATCCCTATATTATGTCATTCAAATTTCATGCGAAACTGAGACTCCTACGACCTCCATCCAGACGGGGTCGATTTAAAAAATCATGTTACCGTTAAAAAATGACTGTCTGGATGGAGGCCGTAGGAGTCTCTGTTTCGCACGAAATTTGAATAGCATAATATAGGGATATAGTGATGAATATTCATGGAAGAAATTTTCAAAAAAAATAAAAAAATGATGAAAATGAGGCTGGGAGTTAGCTCCCCTAGGGTGAAACCCCATTTATCCCTATATATATATATATCTTCTATACATCTATTAAAGCCTTTCAACTCACGTGACACCATTAATTTTTCTGCAGAAAATTCGGTCCTTACCCTTCCAACTCTAGCTATCGTTACAGCTTTACCCTAAAGAAACCAAGGAATTACCCATCACTCAAGGGTGTCCAAGGATAGCCCTCGCCTCCGCCCCTCCCCAACTTGATTTCGCCCACCGCCGCACCAACTCCGCCCCTGCCTTTTCGACACCATCACTCAAGGGTGTCCACTGATAGCCCTCGCCTCCGTCCCTCCCCAACTCGATGCCACCCACCACTGCACCAACTCCACCTCCGCCCTCTTCAACGCCTGCGATCGACACATCTCCCACTCTACCGCTGATTGCAGCTCCTCCTCCTCTTCGGTCTGGAGGGTCTCCTCCAGAAGACACATGCATCGGCCTCATGTTTAGCAGCATCGCCGCCGGCTGCCTTCTTTGATACCATAAAGCCTGCCGTGCTTTAGCTCTTCCGCATCTTCGTCCGCTAGAGTCGCCTCCTCTAGAAGATGCGCGACGTAGGCTTGTGTTCAACGACATCATTGTTAATCGCGATGCTTCATCCTAGAGTAACACCTTCTCGGAGATCGTGAAGGGTGTCGGGTTGCACATCCTTCGCCTCCTACACTTGTCCTTACACGAGATTCACTAACACATCTTACCCTTCGCTTCCCCTGCCTCCGGTTTGCCTACGTCATCCTCCGATCCTGTAAGTGCGCCATCATCTCCAAACTCCATGATACTACTCCTGCGGGAAGCCCCTAAATTTATAGCTCCGGTGGCGCATATACGAAGCTGAGAGGAGGACCGCGTAGGTGATGCCTGTGGTGCAGATCGAAATTACAGATCAAGTTTGCAGGATAGATGATGCAGTTGGTTTGTTGTTTGGCATTAGCAATGCCGGTTGATGCTTGACAATATGTTTTCGCATCTAATTAAGTATATTTCTTTCCCTTTTTTTGTACAATTTTTAGTAGATATTAAAGGAATTGAAATCTTTTCAAAACTATAGTTGCCCGGTGATTCTGCAATGCATTGCTGTCGGACTGCAGGTTCTGAATCATTCATACTACTTGCACATAACAGTTGTACTGCCAGCACATAACATTTTCCGAGTTTATTCAGGATATATCTTGAATAAAAATTGTGAGTTCCAGATGTCCCTACAGGTTCCTAATCATTGTTGTAGATAGATTTTCAAATGGGAGATTTGTCAATGGAACTAGGGATATGCCGGAAATTAAGGTGAATAATAAGGAGAACAATGAATGATGATTAACTAAAAACTTCCTTTTAGATTCTGAATTGTAGTAAGTAACATGCTTTATGTGTTGAATTTACATCTTGAGTAACATGGACCCTTACTAATGCAACTATATCTTATACTATATTTAATGGAATTTCTAAATATAATATCACCTATTAGTTCAGTTACAACTATAGTAGTAAAACAGACACTATTTCACAGATATATGGATAGACAACATTCTTTGCTGATTTTTAAAATAAAAATTTTAATGACAGGTAGTCTTGGTTTACATTTATAACACCAAAAGTTATATCACAATGTTCAATCGATTAATTTCTGACCATAAAATCCCAATTTCACCCTTATCCTCTGTTGCACCTTCCAATTTTAGCCCTCATGTCCCAACCATGTTTCCACTTTTGTCCTTAACTTCTGTCAGAATCCTTGCCTCTTCCCCCGCAGCTCCTGTCTAGGGCTATCCCTCCAACCCCCTTCCCCTCCTTGACGCTCCTCTACGGATCCTACTTGCCCGTCGACGTGGAGTGCCACCTCTTCAACCCCCCACCAGTCTCCCTCGCCATGACCCTCCGCTCCCTCGCCAATAAGGCCTCCTTCGCCTGGACCAAGATCCGCTCCACCGCCAACCGCATTGCCCCCGAGCCGCCTCCCAACGATGCATGCACCGCACTCGCGACAAAGGCCGTGAGAGTGGACGCCGCCAAGAAGTGGGCGCCGCACCTCTACGCCAATAAGAACAACTACATATGTTGTCGCTACACCAACGCTGGGGAGGGAGGGAAGGAGGAGGTGGCAACGGCCAGGGCGAGCGCGGCGCCGGGGAAGGTGTTCGTGTCGAAGGGGCCGAAGAGGTTCCTCGAGGCGCACGGGCTGCGGTAGTGGTGGGCCGATGATATGGAGTTGCAGCTGGCGCTCTACAACAATGAGCTCATCGACCGGCAGCTCTGGTCGCTCTACGCAGCCGCCACCGGGACTGCAGCAGCGGCGACGGAAGGGAAGCTAGCCTAGATCTTATATGAACATAGACATAAATAAAATCTATATAATCAATCATCTCTATCGCTATGTTGGATTTTGTGGATTGATGAACTAAGGTTTGCCTTCCCGTTTCATAATATGATGATATCAATACTTCAATTTTCAACTCATCATTTTTTTTATTTATACCAATTATATCAGGTAAGTGATCTGTCTAATTAGAAATGTTTTCTGAGAAATTACGAAAAAAATGGTTTGACTTCAGCTTCAAACTGTTTGCTTTTTTGAGATTTTTGTGTTCTTTTAATCTGTTCTGTCTTATTTTAATATGACAAATATGAGTTATATATACTAATTACCCAGTTTACATTCACAAAAATGAGAGTTATACAAATTCGAGCTTGGATGTCTATATGCAAAGCTTCTCAATACATAAAAATATAAGAGTACCCTACCCTTTGCTAAATTCTGAAAATTACATTGGATATATATATATATATATATATATATTATAGCATACTAATAAATATTTAAAGATAAATTAAAAATACACAATAAATATCATAAAAGTCTTATAAATCTCAAATAAAATCAAAGTGGAATGTGTATACTCAAAGCTTGATAATGTAGGCAACAAAACATCTTATTTTGTGATCAACTCGACATGATGATGTCAAATCGTTTCACCCGTGCAGCGCACGGGTACCTACTAGTATATATTAAAGCCAGTCGACCCCATTAATTTTTTTCTGCATCCACTATATATACCGCAAATGCCATTTCAACCCTCCTGTTTCTGCCATCCTTCCGTTTTTACCCACGCCTTTCCATTATTTCCCTTTGTTACCCTCTACCCTCTGCGGCCCTCTCCTTGTCGGTCCGTTTTTGTCGTCACAGCCCAATAACTTAATATACAATGATGTGTCAGCTGACGCATCCACAACCTTCGTACGTGTCTTCGCGTTTCCTCCGGACGTGTCACACGGGCCGTGATCCTCCACCCCCATGCATCTTTGCATGAGATGGGCGATACCTATGCATGGCCCCCTTATACATACACTGCTGGATCTGGATCTTTCTCGCATGTCCTCTCCTGCTCGGCAAGCTCGGCAAACTCACGGTCGCTTCATCGCTTCATCGCAATCACTCGAAGCTGCACCACTGCAGGAACCCCCTCCCGGCATCGATGGACGACGCTTTCGATGCAACAACGGCGTCACACTCAAGTACGTTAACCGCTTCCATCAAATATGCATGCAGATCATCCTGCCTCTCCAATTACGTTAACTTTATTGCTGGTAAACCTCATGTTTAATGGTTGTCCAATTTCAATTCCCGTGTTTCTTATCCTACTCATCAATATGCAAAATTCCTACCGTAAGACTTTGTCCTTAGGATTCTAATTTTGTAGGAAATACAAAGGTGAGAGGGAGAAAAACCACTCGCCTCATGTTAATTGAGAGTGCAAGCATAGCAACTGCAGGTTTCATAGTCCATTGATTTAAAACAACAGATACTGCTTCGGTTCTTTCTCCTCTTGCACATTCCTATGATTTATATCTCTATATCTATATGTTTCTGATTGCGATGATGCTTTGCGAGGGTGAGTTGTTTGTCATGGAGATATACCCCGAAGGGTTCGCGCTCTGTAGTCCACCGACAAGAAGCTGAGGAAACTCACCTGATCAAACGTCGGAGCTCACAGAACGGAGATTGAGTTGCGTGAAGCCTGAGAGTCGCGAGAACTCCTCGGTTACGTGGTCACATAGGTTCATGTACGACTGATTGAACCTTCCAACGACACCGGTGGTATTTCAGTCAGATATTGATCCGATATTCAGTTGTTCGGATCTAATAATATAAAATATGTTACACTTATAAGACTTGAAGGGTGCAAAATATGTACATAAAGGCTTTGGATCATGATGATGAAGGTGATCCAGCAGATGATGCAGATACGTATTGCAGAAGCGGGACAAGATTGCGAATCCTCGACACGACGCCCGGGGGGAGACCTGCAAATTTAATAGTCGTCCCAATTTATCTTGAATCGAACCTCAAATCATTAAACACATGAGCATATAAATCTTAAGCAAAAGATGATCTCACAATCTAAAGTTACACAATAGCAGACTTATACAAACTAAAACGGAAATTGACTGGAGAGTTGGATCTGGGTTTGCAAAGCAGAAACATGGAGTGATGGAAATGTGGACCCAATCAGATTACGTTCCAAAGTTGAAATGGCCCCTAAAAATTTGAAATTCTATTCTTATATAAATAATATACATTATGAACTAGAAAAAAATGGCTTTAAAGTAGGAAAAAAATATAAGATGAAATGATGATAAATTAATTATCTTCAAAGGATATATGTTAATAAAATAACGATAAAATCAGCTAAAAACCCATAAATATTCCTATACCTATATAACAAACGTACATATTTTTAATTTATTATTTTTGGAATAAATAATTTTACTTTATATTTTACTAATTTAAATAATAACTTACTGTAGACAAATACACTTTATGAAATCTAAAACGGATAGCTAACATGTTTTATATCCAATTTATTATATAAAATCTTTGTATAAAATTTACAAGTAAAATACTAATTACCGATCAATTAATCAACATAAAGTTCATTGGTTAATCATCATTATATGAACTCTTAGTAACAACAATGACATTCATTGTGAATACTCGAGAATGATTTCCTAAGAACTAATAATTCTATTATTTGATATGTGATTGGAAATATGGTTATTTATCTCGTGAAACGCACAGGTTCACGCTAATATATCTTTTGTATATTACTAAACAGTAATATGTAAAAGATATTCTAGCTAATCAAAGCTATGGAGCTGAATTATTGAAAAAGATTCGCAAGAGCTCCACAGGTGTGCTGACATAGATGAGCTCACATAGTCAGATGCCTATTACCCACTATGCCTATGGAGGGGGTCCCGTTTATATTCACCACGATTTAACATATAAAACCATAACTCAAAAAAAGAATCGAGACTCTAGCCCTATACCATTGGTTCAGAAAAAATCCTCTGCACATGCAAATATCGGTGAGGTGAATTATGGAGTGTGCGGACCTTTTCCGAGTACATTTGGGAATTGTTCGATTTATAACCTTAGTTTAGGTGGTCGACTCTCGTCAGATCTTCAGCTTTTCAATGGTTGCCCCATCAGACATCGACTATTGGTCATACCAACATCATGTTTGTATATATTGGTAGCAACAACAATAGTTTATTGAATATGCAGTTTTTTACTCTATATTTGAGTATGCACGTTCCATTTTTACAAAATATAATTAGATTGTCTTCTCTATCTGATTTACATCAACTTTTAAATTACATGACGAGAAATTTATGTCTCCGGATTTGCATTAAATGGTTTGTTCCATTTGAGATTTCACAAAACGCGTATGATAGAAACACACAAGGGCTTATATTTCACATGGTGGTATATTATTTGATTACCATATGCATGAATGGTTATATGTGTTTTTCTTGCTTACTAACCTATTTTTACTGACCTTACATATCGTCATATTACTACATGCCCAATAGTATAAAGGGTAATGTGAGTACAAAATTACTATGTAACTTTTCCATTTACTTACAGTAATCTTCGTTGCAACACTACAAATAAACTTTACGAGATAGTTCTCTGGTCTACTTCCTATTAACTTATTTTGTCAGTACTTGCAATTACTTTATCGCAATCCCAATATCTATGTTGATAAAGCAATTATAGCCAAAGGATTAAATTCCGATGTATACGTTATACACTTACAATTACTTCGTCGCAGACCCAATATCTATGATAATATTTATGCTGATAAAGCAATTATAGTTAAAGGATTAAATTCCAACCTATATGTTGTACTAATGATATACATCTTTCTATGCCATAATTTCTACAACAAAACTTCTGAATAACATATGTTAACTATATTGTTTGCCTAATTTGCAGATCTGTTGAACGTTGCTCCACTCGAGCTAATTACGACAACTACACCGTTGAATTTGGAAGACCCTTCCTTGCGTGCTCTAATTGAGTTGAACAACACACCACTGCCGGCAAGCTCAGAACCACATGCCATTGCGACTGTCACTTCACATAATGGTATATTACTTCATTACCATATGTATGAATGGTTATATGTTTTTCTCTTCCTTACTAACCTATTTTTACGACGTTACATATTATCATATTACTGCATGCCCAATAGTTGCGTACAAGGACTAAATTACTATGTAACTTTCCCATTTGCTTACACTAATCTCAACTGCAACACCGTAAATAAACTTTCTGACATAGTACTCCATTCTACTTACTATTATCTTATTTTATCAGCACTTACAATTACTTCATAGTAGTCCCAATATCTATGCTGATAAAGCAATTATATGCAAAAGATTAAATTATGACGTATATACTGTAGTAATGATATACATCTTTTATGCCATAATTTCTACATCGGCCGTATAATATCAAAAAAATTGCATGGATATCTCCTAAAAGTAAATACATGCAGTTATGTCACGTGTGACATGCTACACATTCACATACATTTCTGCGACCTACTCATCGGTGCATTGGTTTCTATTGACTATATATTTATCATGTTCACTTCATATCTATTGTATACTATTGATATATGTCTTCTTATCCCATAATTTCTAGAGTAAATAGCAAAGCATTTGCATACATTTTTCATAAAACTAAGTGTGTATACTAAACTATTACTCACTCCCTTTTAAATTATACAAATAATCTTACAGTACACGGATATGTTATTTGCTCCGTCTTAAATTCCAGCTCAAAGATCAACAAAACGATTACGAACATTCCTTAAAACAGGTGACTCCTATGAAATCAAACCTACCAACTTCTTTTTGATCTTTATTGTCACAATATATTATCCTCCTCCCTTTCAGCAAGACATCAGACTAATACTTGCAAGACTTCCCCATCCACATCTTCTGAAGGTACTCACTTACATTCAATACCAAGTCATTTGTCATTTGAAAATAAATATTTTGTTTTGTTAATTAAACTCTTACTTTCGTTACTTCTTTTATGCTTCTTCATGCTATTTTCCTTCACGCTCTCTTATCAAATGGTACAGGAATATCATCTTATCGCTTTGACAATGACTACATATTTACTTTGATAAGGAAGCGTATGTACCTTTAGCTACGATGACTTCCTCGCTTTATAATGAATCCACATAACAAACTCCTTCATTTTTCCCTTAGGAAAATATTGCACTCGATGGGATTTCGGCCCGCCAGATTGTTACTGTGCCAAATGTGGTGCAATTATGTGGTCAGCAGAAAAAACAAAAGGATCAATAGTAGATTAACCAACATTCCATATCTGCTGCTCCAATGAGACAATAAATCTTCCTTTTATAGCACGAGCACCTCCGTTATTAGAGTCACTGTTAAATAGTGAACATATTTACTCATGTCACTTTAGAAAATATATACGTCAATACAAAAATTGCTTTTGCTTTAGCTCCGTTGGGACTTCCATTGACTCAACCGTTAATGATGGGAAATGACTCTACCATCGAATTGGATCATTATTACCTTCTCAAACAAGTGCAACATGTTATGCACAACTCTATCTTTTTGATACCCGTAACGAAACAGAGCATCGTTGTCGGGCATTTCGTACCTACTCTGCAAATATTGAGGTCCATGAATCATTGATTACAGAATTACAATATTTGTTACATGAATGCAACCCATGTGCTCGCATTTTCAAGCAGGTGAGTAGTTGGTTACAGAAAGATGAGGAATGTCAGTTGCAACTGAAAATATTAGATTCTAGAAACTCCAACCACAGTATGCCTTCTGGAGATGAAATTGCTATGTTAATTGTTGGAGAAGGAAAAGAAGACACAACAACTCGTGACATCCTTATTTACAAAAAGAGTGATGGTTTTCACCAAATCACTGAGTTGCATCCTTCCTATATGTCTTTACAATACCCAATTCTTTTTCCTTATGGTGAGGACGGATGGAGAATAGGATTACATCGTAATACTGGCCAAAATAGATTAAATCCTACATCCATTTCAATGATGGCCTTTTACACTTATCATCTTCAATCCCGTCCCATTGAAGCTGGTTCTGCACTCATGAGAGGTGGTAGATTACTACAACAATTTATCGTCGATGCATTCGCATGCATATAACAGAGTCGATTGAATTGGTTTTGACATAATCAAGATAAAGTAAAGAGTGAAACCTTTATGAACATTTGTTCAGCTGTTTCCTCCGGAGATCCCAATGCACAAGGTGTAGGAAAAAGAATTATCTTACCATCATCTTTTACTGGTGGGCCCCGTTACATGCTCCAAAATTACTATGATGCAATGGCATTACGTGCTTGGGCTGGAACACCTGATATCTTCTTAACTTTTACGTGCAATCCTAATTGGAAGGAAATCCGATACATGCTCACTCTTAGTGGATGTGAATCTCCTGAAGATCGTCCTGATATAATTGCAAGGGTCTTCAATTTAAAATAATCAGAACTACGAGATGCTATTGTTAAGAGAGAGCTGTTCGGAAAAGTAAAATCAGGTTCATCTCATTTCATTATACCTTCTTCAATTCATCCATTAACTTAACACACAGTACATTGACTTTTCTATTTCTTCTACAGAATTATCAGTTATCGAGTTTCAAAAATGTGGACTCCCTCACATGCACATGCTCATTACATTAGATGAAAAATATAAAATTCGTGACCCTGAAGCTATAAATAGAATTATTTCTGCTGAGATCCCAGACAAAAATTGTGATCACTATGCTTATGACACTGTTGCACGTTGCTTAGTACATGGTCCATGTGGACCCCTGAATTTGAGGTGTCCATGCATGAAGAATGGAAAGTGCTCAAAATTTACCCGAAAAAGTTCAACGAATCAACCATTTTTGATAATGATGGCTTCGTTATCTACAGAAGACGTAATGATGGAAGAACAGTCAACATCAGAGGTGCTACTGTTGACAATAGGTGGATTGTTCCACATAATCTCGACTTAGTTACGAAATATAATGCCCTCATCAATGTAGAAATTTGTAACCAACTTCAAGCGATCAAGTATTTGTTCAAATATGTCTACAAAGATTTTGATAAGCTAAGTTTCTCTTTCGAAAAATCTAACATAGATGTTGATGAAATTAGTCAGTACCTAAATGCAAGGTATGTTTCAGCAATTGAAGCTTCCTAGAGGATATTCGACTTCAAGTTACATAATAGAAAACCTGTTGTCCAAAGATTATGCTACCACTTACCTGGACAACAAAATATATTTTTCCATGATGATGATAACCTGCAGAATATAGTTCAGAGCACATTTTCTGAACGAACAATCTTGACAGAATGGTTTGCCACGAACACATCTATTTCCGAAGCAAGAAAGCTCACCTACGTACAGTTCCCACAATTTTATTTTTGGGATTCACAAAAAAACAATGGACTGTTCGAAGTCGCGGTAAATGCATAGGTCGTCTACCAACTGCAAAACTTGCATCTGGAGAATTGTTCTACTTGCGAATGTTATTACTTAGAATTCCGGGTGCAAGTTATACCGATCTCCGCTCAGTGAATGGTATAATATATGATAGCTTCAAAATTGCATGTCAGAAACATGGATTGCTTGATGATGATGATGATGATGATGAGTGGGCATACACAATAGAAGATGCGTCATCTTGGGCAACTCGTTGGCAACTACGATACTTATTTGCTTCCATTTTGATGACAACCGTCATTACAAATCCGAGAGATATTTGGAACAAACACTGGAAAAACTTCACAGATGATTTCCAAAGAAGACATCCAAAAGATAATGACCAAACATATCATGTCCTATCTGATAATGAGCTACAACAAAAAGCATTAACTCACATAGAGTCAATTTTGAATAAGAATGGGAAAACTCTTACAGACTTCTCGATGCCTACCACGAATACCGAAATATTATATGATTGCGCATCAATAGATTGATTATAGAAGAAACTAATTACGATGTCAACTCCGAGGAAATTGAGTTCACGCGATTATTCTGCTCCTTAAATGCAGAACAAAGAACCGTCTATGACAAAGTTATTAATGCATGTAATAACAATGTCGGGTCCTTCTTCTTTGTGCACGGAAGCGGTGGGGTCGGCAAGACTTTCTTATGACGAACATTAATTGCGCGACTTCGTTCTCTAAAAAAAATTGTTCTGCTAGTTGCATCTTCTGGTATTTCATCTTTACTACTTCCTGGTGGTCGCACTGCACATTCTAGATTCAAGATACCCATTCATTTGGATGAGTCAACAACATGTCATACAACACGTCAATCAGAACTTAGGAAACTCATCTGTAATGCAAAATTGATTATATGGGATGAAGCTACAATGATGCATAGAAATTGCTTCGAAGCATTTGACAGAACATGCAGAGATTTGTTATCCACTATCAAAGTTGATGCTGCCAATCATGCATTTGGTGGACTCACAGTAGTCCTTGGAGGTGACTTTCGCCAGATACTTCCAGTTATTCCAAAAGGAAATCGAGCTGATATTGTTGATTCATCCTTACCAAAGAGCTATCTCTAGAAACATTGTCAAATACTGTATCTTACAACAAATATGCGCCTAGCAGCAAATTCAAATACTATTGATGCAAACAAACTTCACTTTGCAAAAATGGCTTATTGACGTTGCTTGTGATAATCTTCAAGTACCAAACACTGAGCATGCTTGTTGATACTCCTCGATAATCGTTCCACCTGATATGCTAATTGATCCTACCATTGGATTGCCTGGTTTGATAGACATTATTTACAAAGATATTTTACAAAATTATCATAATCCATCATTCTTTAAAGATCGTACAATTTTGGCAGCAAGAAATGTTGATGTTGTTGAAATTAATGACATGCTTTTGAAGAAGTTACCTGGCGATGAAATTACATTCTATAGTTTTGACAAAGCTTTACCTTCAGATGAAATACATCCAATGATGTTACATATTCTATAGAATACTTGAATTCCATTAATCTTCCTGAATTACAACCCGACATCCACCGCCTTAAACTTGATGCACCTATCATACTACTACGAAATCTAGATCAATCCATTGGCTTGTGTAATGGCACACGTCTCATTGTTAAAGACTGTCAACAAAGAGTAATAGATGCTGAAATATTAACAGGCGACTATACTGACCGGCACATATACATACCAAGAATTGATTTACTAACTTCAAACACTGTAGCAAGTTTCACATTGAAACATAGACAATTTCCAATAAAGTTAGCTTTCGCCATGACTATTAATAAAAGCCAAGGCCAAACATTAAAGCATGTTGGAATTTCCTTGAGAACTCCAGTTTTCTGTCATGGTCAACTTTACATTGCTCTATCAAGGGTTACATCTCGCAGCGGTTTAAAGATACTACTACCAAACAACGATGAATGTCCATCCAATTGCATTAGAAATATTGTCTTCCAAGAAGTTCTACATGAATTAAGTTTTTAATATTGTCACGTCCTCCAATGTAAGTTCATCAGTTTCTTATTCACACACGCACACAAATACTTAAGAAAGCAATAACAAGTTTTTCATGCTAGCACATACTATTTAAAGTATACAGCATGTCACTTACATGACCTAAATTTCCTCATTTCGAATTACATAATCTAAATTCTGTACTAATGTCCGAATACATTCATCATACTGAATGAAAAAACCTCAGATGCAGAAAGGACAAAGTTATCGCTGATCCCTCGAGAAAAAAACAGAAGGAAATGGTCGACATCAATAAGCGCAAATCCAGCGGTATAATAATTCATGGTAAATTCACCTTACTTGCTACAAATTACTTACTGATAAGTGCTCAATTAGACTAACTTCTCTTCATGCTTTTAGATGACGCTCCTGCCATTATTCAGCAAAGTCAATCACAGGAAACAAGCACATGCAAAGGAAAGGAGATAATAGATGAATCAAAGAAATATGTGGCTAACCAAGAAAGATATCCCTACAATCGCAAAACCATCACACTCAATATAACGCACCCTAACTGTTACAATGCAATATATAGGCTTCGAGTAAACAGGTTATGGTATGGCCAAATATTTGGACCAAACTATGGAAACTCATTGACATTCATTGTCATAGATGAAAAGGTATCTCCCCTATATGGGTAATTACTTTGCTAAATTATTTACTCTTATACCATTTCTTAGACTAAAATGCTAACTTTCTATCTTATTTGTTTTGTAGGGTCAAGAAATGCAAGCTTCTGTCTACGATTTTGACCTGCAGAAATGGGCAACAAAACTTAAAGTCGGTAACATATATTTATTCTCAAATGTCGACATTTACGAAGTAAGAAGAAAGCATCGAATCGTCGGTCATCGTTATCAAATGGATTTAAAGAGCAAATCTATGATACACCTTCTTGCTGATGATCCATCATTTCCACACATAAAACATCATTTCGTTTCACTTAAAGACCCGCATACCATTGAACTAAATGGAATTTCTCTCATAGGTGCTACCTCATCCCTCCCTTTCATAATTCAACGTCAATTATAAAAGTTGCTTCATTTAATCATCATCCACTCCGATTATTATAAATAAGTTCGTGTTAGCTTTAAGAAGAAAAAATCATCTTCATTGTTAATCGCCTAACTTACTCTACAGAATCTTATCAAATTTCCACTTTCTTGAATTACATCATTATATATGCCTCCTTTGCCTCTTTTCTTCTCCTCGATGAACTCAAAGAAAACACTACTCCAACAATATAACTCAACATTCATCCATCCCCCCCTTAAATCCATGTACTAAGCACTGATATCTGCAATAGGGATCATCTTGCATGTCGTTATTATTACATATAATTTACATTCATGCTTTCCCTTCTACTTCCCATTCTGACTAATGTATGTTTCTCATGTTAGATGTTTTAGGCATTATTACTGAAGTGCACAGTGTAACAACCATCAAAACTCGGTAAGGAACTTCTCAACAAAAATCAGCTGTGACGATCATTGACGACAGGTAAAGTCATTAAAATACTATTTGGCGTAAATTTTCGATACACATACCTCTCATTATATTGTTATGTACAGTAATTGCATGGTTACCATAACAATTTGGGGGAAGTTAGCCATCGCGTCTGCTGATATGCTTCATGTTGCAATAAAGAATAAAGATATACTATTTGCCGCACATTTATCTGTTTCCTTATACCTAGGTATATATCTCATTTATTTCATCTCTTGTCCCATTAAAAATAATTTGCTACCTAAATCTAAAACGACAACTTACTATTCAGGATTTTATTGCCTCTCCACAACTGGCTTCTCCAAAATAGAAATAAATCCTCAAGACATCGAAGAAACTGTAAATCTTACCTCATGGTTTCCAATACTTCCTTCAACATAATTACAATTCATTTTTTGCCGCTTATAAGATAATCCTAATAATAACTATCTCCATATCTCCTTTCAGGTTTGCAAGTACATACAACAACAACTACCAACAAATGCATTTCTTACCCTCCCGCAAATCCATGGATGCAGAAACAACATTACTTCACTTGAGAATATAATACACTCATGTAATACTTCACTACAAAAGGTAAAATTCATTACACACTTCTTTCCCTTCTTTATTCCATGCTCACGATGCCTTTCTTACAAATAAAATCCACACATTTGTTTCTCCATACACAGTTTTCAATGTATACTACAAAAGCTACAATTATGAACATCTTCACGAACATGAAATTGTGGTACGACTGTTGTAACCTATGCTACAGTACATATAAATTGGATGAAAGTGGAAACTATCTCAATTGTCAAGCACACCAACCCAAATGATTAGCAAGGTAACACATTTACTGCAGTCATACACAACCAAATCAAGATATATTTATATGATTTTACTTCCATGTACAGAATGAGAGTTAAAACAGAAATCACTGATGCAATTACAACGTCATATATTACTGTTTTTGCTGATACAACAGAGAAAATTATTGGAAAGACAATCACAGAACTGCATGATCTACTTGAAAAGGTACAAATAAAAGCACATATATAAAATATACATGTACACAGTTATATACTTCTCCATATAAATACATACATAATTTTACATTACCTTTCACAATCACTTACATGCAGGAACACTCAGAAATTTTGTTAAAAAACATCATCGCCCCTCGACTAGGAAAGCAATACATTTTTGAAATTCGTGTCACTGAAAAGAACCTTCGCTATGCAAGTAGGTGTTCAATCATGCATGTTGTGGAAGCTAGTTTGAGTTTGTATTTTATAGTTTGGGAGGATCGCATATGATATGATATTGATGATATTAAAATATTCTAAAAGTCATGATTGTATTCTAGACAATATCCCATTATCAGGATGAAGGGCCTCAAAATGTTCACAATATTATTATTAAGTCCTTGTACACAGTCGACTAATGTATTTGGATAATTTTGCAACTATTTTTATGAATTGGGTGAATATAAGCATGAAGTGTCATAATGAAATTACCTCTCATCGTACACATGTTCTAGCCCCTAGCAAGATACATATTCAAAAGATAACTTCCTAATGGCATTTAGAATCAAGTTTCATGTAAAAATGAATATTCAGACTTGGACTGACCTTTGCATTAATAATGTGTTCGAGTTTCGATTAAATTCAAGATTTCGAATACAAACCGACTCTAGGTTGTGTAAAGTTTTACTTTACGGGCTTTTGTTAATAGGGAACTCTTACAAAACGACTGTCCCATTAGCAACCAGAGAGGATGTTCATGCTCCTCCCATCGCTAACCCCATGCATATATGATGTTTGTGCTCCCTCATCCCATATTCAAGCATCGGAGGGGATGGTTATTCATAGGTTCGTGCCCTATATCCATGTAAGAAGGGGAGTTCGTTGATAGCCTCCCCCATTCCACATCATTCAGGGACAATTATAATCTTGCTTGTCCCATATGCAAATGTTAGATGGAATGGTCGTTGTAGTCGTCACCTATTACTGCTAGTAAGAGATGGTCGCTTATGACCATCTCTTTTTTGGATGATCGGGGATGGTCATAACAGTCTCCTTTGCTTCTCTATGCTTGTTGTCGAAGTTTTCTTAACGCTTTGAGATATTTTGTCAAAGGGGATGGTCATCGCCATCCGAAAAGCTTACCAGAGGGGATTGTCGTATATTGATCGCCCCTTCTCTGTTTGATGGCTCACCCCGATCATCACAGAAGGGACAATTGACGATCGTCCCCTATGGTGATTTACCCATCATGTGCATGGCTCCCATTCTCATTCACCAAAGCACCCACGGCTCTCAACCCTCATTGCCCTCTCCCCAACGTCTATCTTGTCATGACCCCAATTCCGGGTTGTCGGATCCTCCCATATGTGGATCTGGTTACTCATCAATAATTTATTCAGCAATCACAACTAACATTCAAAAATAGACTACAAATAAAAAAACTCAGAAATAAGTATTTAGTTATTTTCCATTCAAAAATAACGTTTTCATGATACATTGTCCCACTACAACCATTTACATGTACATCAGTTGGAAGGAAATACACAGAAAGATTACCAACTATTGTGGCTGACAGGATGGATAATGTACTTACGATGGTTCACCAACACATGTTGGGTTTTCCATAAATCATAGGATAACAATTAGCGAGTGCTAAGCAACGAAGAAGAGAAAAGCAAACAAATGTGTGATTTTTCAAATCTTGTTATCACAAAAAGATTCATTCTCATTAGTTTAATTCTTATTCATTTCAATTCCACGTCAGGGATTAGTCCAGGGAATTACCTCACCACTATATGGACTTCATAGTTGTGGACACTTCGGGATTGGAGATTGCGTTGATCTAGTAAGCTCATGCCATCGCACGTCGCCTCAACCAATCCTCCAATATTACCCTAACAATTTCCTTTTCTTTTATTAATTAGGGTCTCAAACCCTAAGTCCAGCAAACAAAGGAGCACACCGTCCTCGAGGATTCGGTTGCTTAAAACCTCATGCTAACATTTAATCATATAACCTAGTGGCTTTAAATACATGTTATCGTAACTCAACCGATATCCAACCACCCGTGCCTCTACATGACACGACTACATCTTTCATCGTTTAAGCTGAAGATATTAGCATCTGTTACCACGCGTTGCAAATTATTTATTTTGTGCGCACTTATCATAACAGGACAAATGTGTACCACCTAGGTAGGGCCACACCAATACGGGTTCTTTCTGACAAACCTACAGGTTGCATGCCCAACCTGTAGCTCTACTCCCAATCATCCTTAACTTAACACATGATCTATTTCAGGATCCAAAATGATACACATCAATACCCGTGATGTAATTTCGTTAGGTCTTCAATTTGCATATTCATCAATATTGAGTATAGACCCCCCCACACACACGTATATATTAATTCATATATATATACTCATATTTATACTTATTTTAACTCCCAAACCCTATCTTTTCAAGCCATTGCATCGATTCGATTCTTAAACCTTATTTTAGTGAGAATCACAAAGCAACTTCTCATATTTTTTCAAAAATAGCTAAACTTAGGTTTCTTCGTAGCGAAGAACATAAAATCAGGAATTTCACTAATCTCGTATGAAAATCCAACAGCAAAAGGAAGGATTTTGTTATCTAATCGAGTTCTCTCTCGCTTATGCAGTGCTTTATCGTTTTTCATTTCAGAAAGGATGATTTAAGGCTCCTGAAATGATTGAATTTCATTTTTGTAGCAAAAACATTAACGTGCCAAGAACGCGAAAAACGCATGAAGAACATGAAGAACACAAAGAACGTGTTTTCTCTCAAAATTTCGGTAGAGTTCCCCCTTATATTGGGACATATTTCTAGAAAATTTTCAGCAGAGTTTCCCCTTATATCGGGACATATTTTTAGGAAAATTTCAGTAAAGTTTCCCCTAATATCATGACATATTTCAAAATAAAAATGAAAAGAGCCTCTATAAAATCAATCGAGAGGAAAAAAAGCGAAACTGAAAGAATGTAATTAAGCTGCAAGTGACGGAGAATCGGTAGACACCACATGTCTTAGGTGAGTGAAGGTGTGATGAATCACAGGGTTCACTGACATGCATAACCGCCCGCACCTAATAGTGTATTACACATATTTCTCCATCTAAACAACTATAAAAGCAGAATCAAAAGAATAGAACCATAAGTGATGGAGAATCGGTATACACCATGCATCTTAGGTGAGTGAAAGTGTGACAATAGAAAACGAATCAGAAAGAAGATGAATCGAAAACCAAATTGGAAAAAGAACATGAATCGAAACGAAGCCAACTAGAAGAGGATCATACATTTCTCCTCCTCATTCTCCCAACAGCGCTTCGCTAGCGCTCCTTCCCTATCTACCTCTCCTTATCCTGACCTCTCGACCCTAGCCTTCAGGGTAGTGGTGGTAGTGGAAATCGTAGAAAATTAATGGGTAGGGGGAGGTATTTATAGGCTCTAGAAAACCGCTAATCATGGTTAGTAAACCATGGTTTTGCCCTTAGTCGCGATTAGTGGCCAATGATTTTGACCAAAGCTTATCCGAAACATAGAGCTTAAGTTAGTTCCATAATATTCTGGATTCCCTATGACGCTTAATTAACGCTAATCATGATTAACTTTTTCTAACTACGATTTAACTCCCGCTAATCGTAATTTAACTTTCATGACTTACGCTTAACTTCTGCTGATCTAAGATTGGTATTTTCTAATATTGATTAGCGGTCCTTGATCCATCATTATTTCCCTTAATCATGATTAGTCAGTCTTAATGAAGGTCATTAAGGTTTAATGACATCTTAACCATCCTTCTCTTTCTTCTAAAAATCATAACAATTCGAAACAAAGTTTGATTTACACGAAACAAATTCCGTTGGTTTCCTCTCGACGAACCAGATCTTATGATACAGGATCCGAGAGATGCTAAGTTCAAGGCTTTACATATCCACTCCTCCATGTTCTTCTCCACTGTCCTCGGTGCTCCTCTGCGGTCGACATTTCTCCTTCATTCCCGCTCTTGCTCGGCTTGCTCCTCCAGATTCTACCTTTAAGTGTCGCAACATAATTTTTGTTATGGTTTGATCTTTGAGATTATTTTTTATATATCATTGCTCTTTTCCAATAAGATCTTATAGATCAAATTTTGATATACCTTTAAGTGCCCAATATGATTTTATTTTTGTGTGGGACGAGATTTCCAATAAGCTCTTATAAAATGAGTTTTGATATATCATTGCACTTTTCTCTTGTAACTATCTTCCTTAGAAATCATTTTCTTCATGTGTGTAATCAAGACACTTTATAGGATTTATTAAGTCATAAAATTTATATGGTGAGATCTTTAAGATTGTAGATACCTCTCTATCACTGCTTCTAGTGAGCTATCAAATTGAGAAGAATAGTATTCTTTTCTCTCTATCACTTAACTTAGTTAAAACTTGCTACAGTGTCTTTGGTTCCGTCATTATTCTTAGTATTTACCACATCGTTGCCATATCATATGATTAATTATGTAATTTAAATAACATTATTAGAAATTTCATTAGTGATTTTAAGGTTCTGGTTAATTCTTGTGACAAATAGATCACTAATTCACCATATATATTGTATATGTAGAGTAAGTTGTTTTTATATAGGGATTTTTACCAGACAGACCCTAGAAACTTTGCAAATTACCTCTACGACCTTTGAAACATCCTAATTCCTCCCTCAACCCCGTAAACTTGCTCCGTCTTACCCAACAAACCCTGCCGTCAATTTTAACTATATTTGAGTCAGTTACTTGGGTTAATCTTGAGTTAACCTAACCACTTTACAATCCAATGGCTACGATTAGCTAAAATAAAAAATAATAGGAAAGAAAATCCTACCAGGGACGAAGATGCGGCTGCAGGTGGGAGGGCCTCCATCGTCGGCGGGGGATGCGGGGCTCTCCATCGCGCGGGGGGGGGGGGGGGGGGGGCGAAGCAGCGGTGGCCGGGGCGACGAAGCGGCGGCGGCAGGGGCGGGGGGGGGGGGGGGGGGGAGGGTAGCAGCAGTAGGGGGCGGGGGTCCTCCATGGTCGGCGGGTGGGGGGAGGGGGGGCTCCATCGCGCGCGCGGTGAGGGGGGCCTCCAATCGTCGGTGGGGTGGGGGGAGGGGGGCTCCATCGCGCGCGCGGGAGGGGAGGGGGGGTTCGGCTGCTCGGAGCAGGAGGGGGTTGCGGAAGGGTGCTGCGCCGGGTGCAGGGGGAGTCGAGCGGGAGGTTGGGGGGAGGCTTTGCAGGCGGAGACGTGTAGGGCTTCGAGCGGGGAGGTCCGCAGGTGGAGGCGGGGGAGCAGGGGAGGTGGTTCGCAAGGTGGAGGCGGGGGCGTAGGGGAGGTCGGGGGGTGGTTCGCAGGTGGAGGCGGGGGCGCAGGGGAGGGGGGGGGGGGGGGGCGCAGGTGGAAGGCGAGGGAGCAGGGGAGGTCGCGGGGAGCGGGGGGCGAAGCAGGGGCTGCATTGTCGACCGGGTGGGTGGGCGAAGCAGGGGCTCCACCGTCAGCCGGGGCAGCAAGCGGTAGAGGAGGGGCCTCCATCGTCGGTCGGGGGGGGGGGGTCTCAGTGGCACTCCTTGTAAATTTAATAAGTAAATTGGGTATAATATAAATGAATATAACGGAATCTGGTTAATTTTAACGGGTCAATTAACGGGGCTTAACCGTAGGGTTTGTAGGGTAAGGGTTAGCAAGTTTACGGGGTCGTGGGAGGAATTAGGATGTTTCAAAGGTCGTAGAGGTAATTTCGAAAGATTTTAGGTTCTGCCGGGTAAAAATCCCTTTGCTTAAACAATAGGTGTTTGGACATTTAGGACGATTGGAACGATAAATGGCATATAACGTGATATTCTTTATATATTATAGTCATCATACTTATTGTTAAGTTTTTTTTATGTTTTTGATTGTAGTTAGAAATATTGTAGTTAAGGAATGTGGGACCTATGCTACAAGAATGTAATTATGTAAGGGTACACCTTGAGTAACTTAACCCCAAACATGGGTTGAATCGTTTGTAATTAGTGGTAACAAAACGGGTTGGGTTGTCAAATGAATTATAGCATTCAAACTTGCGAAATATTGGGAAAATAATGGGATAATATATTATCACTTGAGAATTATATTAGTTGCCTCTATACCTTCATAGAATATGATGGAGAAAAAAAGGGGAACATTTAAGGATGCTTCTCTCATCATGCTTGAACTAGTATTGTTTGTTTATTTGCTATTTCGACTACATCTTGTTACATGTAAAGTGTATTGCATGGAAGTCTCCCCATGTGGTGGTTCATTATTAAAGAGCTATGGGAACAAATCCAATTGAAGGTGTAAGTAGTTGGATGGAGTTTGTTCTTCCTCTCATTAACTATCTTATACTATTGGTGGGTGCATATGATGAAGCTTTATAATCGGCACGATTATTATTTACATTGTGCCATGGGTAAGGTTGTTGATACAACGTGAACGACTTCTATGCAAGATGACCGTCATCGATCACTAGAGCGGAGAGAGTAAGAGGAAAGGCACATGCAAACTGCACAAAGGAGGATTCACCTAGTACTACCATTGATGTGTAAATATGAGGAGATGACGCATTTAAAAGTCAATTATGAGCATGATATGTGATTGGTCTACTTATAATCTCTCATTCAAAAGTTGAGACAATAGTCTTTTTCTCTAGGTATGAGTAGGTCCATCCCTCACTAGAGAGGGATCCTTCTCTTTTTATACATCTACTATATCAGAGCTTTGGTCGGTCTTGCGGTAGGGTGGTTGGTGGGAGAAAGGATTGTTGATGTGGCGGAGCAAATCTAGGCCACTTCTGATATGATCGAATAATCACGAGTCTTTTGTCGATTGTGTTAAAATCCTTTCTCATGCTAATATAACAATTCGGATATTGATAAATATGTTTCCCTGCTTACGAACTAGATTGAATATTAGGCTCGGAATTAATCCAACCTAACAAGTGAGTAAGAAGATTTAAACAATCCATTAAAATAATCTCCAGTGATAAATAAAGTGAAAATAAAAATAGTTGGAAAAGAAAACTAAGTTTTTAGCAGCCTAAAATTCATTACACGTGCCTTGAAAAAGGATGCCAAATAATCAATTTATTATGGTTGTTCAATCAAAAGGGTCGTTAAATAATTTATGGCTCTCAACATATAGTGGAGAATAAATGAAAATAAAAATATAAAAAGAATTGATGGAATTTAAGAAAATGAGAAGGTAGTTAAGAGATGGTTTAAACCCTCATCCTAAACCCACCTATCCTATATAACCAGCCCGCAACCTTGAGGCTGGTAGAAGAACAATGAGAAAAAAAGAATTATCAACTTTGCATTGAACCGAGAGAGAGAGAGAGAGAGAGAGAGAGAGAGAGAGAGAGAGAGAGAGAGAGAGAGAGAGAGAGAGAGAGAGAGAGAGAGAGAGAGAGAGAGAGAGAGAGAGAGAGAGAGAGAGAGAGATTGATTGAAGTTGTTCTTGTGGAAGAAAGAGCAACCAACTTTGAAGTTTCGAATTAAGGTAAATATTAGAACTTTATCTTTATTATAATCTTGATCATGCATGTGAAGAATATGTATGTATTGTATGTGAGTTTAACATGAGAATCCACAACTGTACACTAGTTTTGGTCAAATTTATAACGCGTCCTTGTTCTAATTTTTCTACTTAACAACTTGTTATTGATTATGATAAGGATCCATAAATTTTGATATGAGTACGTAACTAGACATACTTAACAGTTGGTTAACTAACTGAGGAAATCACCAAGAGATAGACACTTCATATGCATTTGAAATTAAATTTAAAAAACAAAGTTGTCATGCATGTTCCATATTGTTCAATTTGTATGCATGATTGATTATGGATCTTTTTAGAAGCTATGAGTTGCATTAAAATGGAAATTATATTTTTATTATCATCATTTTTTATGACCTAAGTGTCGATAAATGATTATGCGTGAAAGAGGAGTTTTGTGTTTTGTGGTATTAAACTAAATAAAATCTAAAATCAAATATTTCGAGTAGTTATTGAATGTTGATTAGTCTTTTCTATTTGCATAGGCTTCTATCAACAGGCTTCTGGCAACAAGCTTCCCTGATAATTAGATGATTGAGTCAAGAATAAATTTGGGTTCTTAAATGGCTTGTGTTGCTTGTTGCTTAACTTCATGCATAATAAAAAGATGGAAGTGAATTTTGGTTATTAATTAATGTAGTGGAGAACCTATATGTGTTCTAAACCCCCCTTTTCTAAAGGAGCCATTGATTAAATCCAAGACAATTGTCGAGATCTTTCAGAGACTCAATAGAGCATGTACTACATCCTCACTTCTTGGAGTCAACTGATTGGAGTCCTTTGAATTGAACATCACCTTGATCATCGTAACCTCTAAAGAGTAACCAAGATATATTTATATTATGTGTATTGTATAAGAAAATAGACAAGAGTTGGGTGAATAAAAGATTTAATGATTTTTTGATTTATAGGAAAGGTGTCAATAAGTTCTTTGATTGGCATTTTCGATGTGAATTCTATACAATACTGTTGGAGGTGAAGGAGTTAAGATTCAATGTTCATGTGTAAGATATATAAACACTTTGACTAATAATCGGAGATGAGTTTACGAGCATCTTATTTTGAATGGGATTTGGTTATATTACACAAATTGGACTTACCACAAAAATGCCTTCAACGTGTTCTGGAAAAATAATGATGTAACTTATGATGAGGATCCAATGTAGACAGATGTTGGTGATGAGATATTAGAAATGTTAGTTGATGTTCGAAGACCTATTTCATATGAAAGTACAAAACCCGATCAGAATGATTTTCGTGAAAAATTTAACAGATGCAGAAACTTATTTGGCTCCCGAAGTTGAAATGCCTCGTCTAAGATCTCTGTATTCATCAATTAGGACAGTAAAATAGATGATATGACATGATAATATCAAAAATAAAGATACAAATGTTATTATTTGACATCCTTCATACTTAGAGGAGTAGGTAAATTTTGATTAAATATATCCTTCATTTGCTGAGGAGGTTAAAAATATAATTTTAGGACTTGCTTCTAATGATTTTTATCCATTCGGAAATATGAGTACAAGTTACTCTATTGACATGTAGTTTGTATTGATTCCCGGGCTTCAGACCTTAGATGTCGATGAATTCATCATTTATGATGATGTCCTTAATAATACATATACCATACGGGAGCAGGAAATGCAGTAGATGTTTACATGCAGCCTTTGATAGAAGAACTTAAAATCTTATGGAGTACCGGTGTGCAGACTTATGATGCAGTGAAGAAATAATATTTTACGAGGCATGCCAGTTTGACGACCAACCGTTCAGACATCGAATCACCTTCGTTCAAAAATTAGGACACTTAATATGGCAAGAAAGCAAAAAGATCAGTAGATTATGTTTGGGTTAAACATACAAGAAGAATTTAGCAGGAGGTTGGTGAAAACAATGTATCTTCTTTCTAGAATTACCATACTGGAAAACTTCAGCTATCTGTCATAATTTAGATGTACTACATATAGAAAAGAATGTTATGGAGAATACCATTGGAATATTGAATCTTTCAAGTAATGCGAAGGACAGTCTGCGAGCAAGGTGTGATTTGATACAATTCAGAATTCGATAAAAGTTACATCATGATGAGTCAAATAATTATAGAATTATATTATGCGATGCAACTTATACATTATCTAATGATGAGCGGGATAGAATACTATATTTAAAAAAAACATCGAAGTATCATATAGATTATCTTCTCAACTTAGCAGATGCACAAATGAGTAGAAAGAAAAATAATTACGTTGAAAAGTCATGATTGTCACATGCTTATACAAATTAAATTTCCCTTGGCAATCGGGGGAGCCCTTCAGTCTGATGTGATGTAACCGTTAATCGAACTTAGTCAATTTTTTAAATTACTATGTTCGAAAATTCTAGATCTTGATTACTATATCGATTGGAAACGGATGTTTTCATAACATTTGTAAGTTGGAAAAAAATATTTCCTCTATTTTTTGATATAGTGATATATTTGATTGTACAACTGACAAGTGAGGCATGGATATGTGGACCTGTCCAATATCATTGGATGTATCCTTTTGAACGATACTTACAGAAATTAAAGAATGTGATATTCAATAAGGTAACACTGGAAAGTTGTATAGCTTAGAGATATTTATGTGAAGAATGTATTATATTTTGTGATATGTATAAGAATGATGGAAATAGCACGAGATTCAATAGATTTGAAAGAAACGACGATGACGATGTGAGAAATGAAGATCCGAATATACTTTGAATTTTTCAATAAAACGGAAGAGCGATATTTAAAAGTATCAGTCGGTCAATTTTGGATGAAGAAAGAGATCTTATTCATTATTATATTGTTATGCAATTAGATGAATCTGATTTTTTTAACAATACAATTCAAGTGGTTCTAAAAAATCATACTTCCTTTTGTAGTTCAAAGAAAAAGTGGAGCAATTGAAAGAAAGAAATGATAGTTGGCGGAGTCTGAGTCTCGATATTCATAAGTAGAGTTTATATTCACAAGTTGTTTCTCATTCTGATTATATCGTAAATAGATTTAGATTCCAAAATGGTCAATAAAAACAAGACAACACATCTTTATAGGGTGATAGTAAAAACGGAGCTCTTCTCCGGTATAGACGGATATTACTGTGAGATTGTTGATATATTAGAGTTTAGTTTTACACAAGAATTAAGATGCATCTTATTTAAATGTATTTGATTTGATATTGTACGTGAAGGAACTGGATTCAAGAAAGACAAAAATGAGTTTCTTTCATTAAAACAGACAGGTCGATTGCAAATGAATGAACCATTCACTCTTGCAAGTCAGGTGAAGCAAGTTTTTTATGTCCCTGACAATTCTATCAATGGATGGATTATTCCTATTAGAACAACGCCTATAAATTTTTTGATTCAAATAAAGGTATATAATTTTTAAATATTGAAGATGCATATCAGAATTCTACCAATTGCACTATGGCTTCTGTACTTAAGAATGGCATTTCTACTACGGGTAGAAAATATTACGACAACATTATCATACATTAACAGGTAATTCAAACTAATATTGAATCGAGTTATTCTTTTCCATTATATTTATATAACGACGATTGATGTCTTGACAATTGTTTTGCAATTATATTGTTATTTTTTAGATATGGCTTATCGTCCTAAGCAGATTTGGGAAAATCCTGAACATACTCAGTCACATGCATAATCTTCTGATGCAGGTAGCAACGGTTGTCAACATCGACGAGGACCATCCCAATGGAGAATCTTGGACCACCTTCCAGTTTGAACATACCCTACATGTTCAGATTGCAGGGGGGCGTCGTCATGGGTGAAAACTCTATTGAGTTCCAGAACTATCTCAAACAAGAGACACGTGATCGAATTCCCATCACTACTCACAACTTCCGACAGATTCCTCAGTCTTTAAAGGCTGCCATTTTATCGAACTTGGAAATAAAACTTTTAAATAACAAATAAATATTTTAAGGTTGATATTGTGATTTTTATACCTTCATTGTAGGCTGCATTTGGGATCAAGATCATGTCATTGATGGACATATCCATAGTCATGTTGCAGAGATGTTGCATCATCATAAAGGATGTATCAAGTCAAAGGTAAAATCTTTACATGCATTATATCAATGATTTAATGACATCTTTGTGATAATAATTTCGTTTTTATAGTATTATAACCCTCAGATTCCTTACGAGGAAGTAGTTCAGAATGGTCCACCGAGTGTGACTCCAGAACAATGGAGGAGACTCATCAACTTCTGTTCTAGTGAGGACTTTGGGGTTGTAATGTACTTTATATTTACTTATTACTTAATTTTACTAATTTGGAATAATAGAAGACGATATCTATGAAAAATATTGTGAATCGTGCGAAAAGATTCAAGCCCACCCATAAGATGCGGAGGAAGAATACAAATCAATTCAAGCGTAATTTTGAAAGTTTGTTTATATAGATAAATAATACAAAAACCTTTAATATATGATTTTCATTTAACTTTAGTTAAAGGAAAACGATCAAGAGGCCACCCGGATAGAGGTTTTGGTGGGGTCAAAGAGTCGAGATCTCAGAGAGAAGTGCAATGGGATGATGACGCATATGCACCAATTCATGTAAGTTTATTACGATATATAATAATTTTCCATATAATTTCTCCTCTATTTTTTAAACCAAATATGTAGGAGGAAATAATTAAACTCACTATGATCGGATCCTTAGATATCATGGGGACGAGCACCTTACCACTATATGTTGAAGAGGCGTCCGTCCCAGACACAGGTCTGGAACATTCTGGATGTATACGATGAAACGGACGGGAATCAATGATCCATATGCAGTATAATACATGTGCTAGTGGGTCTCGCTCCTCGTTTGAAACAAGCCAACAATATAAACAAATGGAGAGAGAACTACGAGAAGCGAAGGCGAAGATATTGGCACGGGATGAAGAGATGACCAATACTATCTGATATGGATGATGTCTTGGCTTATATCAAACGTATGCAACATGGTGTTGATAAGCCAATAACACTAGCATGCCTTGGCGATGATGAGGAGAGAAATGAAGAGGAGGATAGCGGTGAAGAGACCAAATTAGATGGGAGTGATGTTTAATTTTACTGTTCTATTGTTCTACTATTGTATATAACTTAATAGCTAGGAGAACAGTTTTGAATTGTTTAGAGTATATGTAGAACGTTTAACATCTATGTAAATTAGACAATATTTTATATTGAGATTTGGTTCATTAGTTTATTTAAGTGATTTCATTGTTGTTACAAGAGCATAAAAACTATTGATTAATTTTATTTTTTTACTTCCATTCTATGGAGGGGATGGCATAATCGTCGCATCTGCACCAGGGATGCCTATTGACGATTTTTTTGGAGTTGGGAAGGGGTGATGAGCATAAAAATCAGATCGCGGCCTTTTTTTAGAGAGTAAAGATGTCGGTGTAGAAAAAAAGCCGCGAAAACCAGATCTTCAGTCTATCAAACAAATTCGGTTTTCGGAAGAAAACCTACATTAATTATTTATCCAGGTGAGTGTGCCTGGGTCGAACTCAAGGAGGCAGAATAGAAGACTTTGATTTTTTAGGGAAATATTTTTGTAATTTTATTTTTATCTCTTCTTTAAGTGATCAGATGAAAGAAAACACTTTATATTTGATTTTTTTATTTTTATTTTTTATTTGATTTTAATCTTTTCAAATTTTTATTTAATTTTCAAAAGGGATATTTTTCACAAAATTTATTTATTATATAATAGATGGAATAGAGGTAAAATATAGGTGATACGATATAGTAGATAAAAAGCCGAGCAACAGGCTCGAACGACACACGAAAACAAAACAAAACGAACGCAGTTTTCAACGAATTAAAACACGAGAAAAACACGTAGAGTTTTCTACACGAAAAATATTAAAAACCTCGTAGGGGTAGTTGTGTAACTACCCCAAGAAAATCTCTGAAAAATAAGGTCAAAAAGAGGTCCAAATATCCCTACAGCCCAGGGGCATAAGCGCAAAGAAAACTATTAAAATGTTCTGCAAAAAGCTCCTCAAAGGACTGTTCTGTAAGAAAAATAAAAGATTTTTACATTTAGGTCCATGCAGAGGGACCTAAATGCAATTTTCGGAAACCTTTAGAGCTGAAATAATTTTCTGAAAGCTTCTGGATTAATGATGCAAAATTCACATCCCTTCAGGACTGACGGATGCGATTAGAACAGAGGAGCGCTGATCGAACGGCTCTGCTCGTGACACGTGGAGCGAGCATGTGCTTAGCCCTATTCTTGGTTGTTCTTGAATCTGTTGAGCAGCTGACCATGCAGGTGTCTTCTCTGCTTTTTCTCCGATGAACGGAGGCATCGTGGGCTATCAGGCGGGGCCAGAGGGGTGGCTCCTCCACCCCTCGAGCTCGCCCACGGTAGGTGGCTGGCGGAGGCGGCTCCGAGCGACGGTGGAGGCACTAAGAAGTAGGCGGTCTCAATGAACCTGGAGGTTGCTGAAGATTGTTGTGCCCTTTTCGAGGTTGAATTCCGTGAAGATAAGAGCTTCCAGATATGTGGAAATGACTCCTGATAGAAGATAGACCTGCGAATAAAAGAGGGATATGCTCGATTCAAAGAATCGACCTAAGGATTAAAGATTTCGCAAGATCAAAAAGGGATGAAAAATATGGTTTCCAGAAGAATTGAAAATTTGCGTGAGAATGGTGATGAAAGAAGGTGTGATTCGAAATAGATTTGAAACGTTTGGAAGGTGTTTTTGGATTACGCGCATAAGAAGGATGATTAAGCGTCCTAATGACATCTTAATCTCGCTAATATCTACACGAAGATCGAGGAGAAAATAAGATGAAAATGAAGGAGTAGGTCTGTGGGTTCAAGGTGTATTACCTGGAATGAAACGCTCGACGGTCGACCTTGGCCGGAGCTTCACGCAGCGATGTGCGGCGATACAAGGCTGAGCACGGCCTTGGAACCTCCTCCGATGATCCTTCTCCCACGCGGGCACCTTCGAGCGGAGCTATCACCTCCTGAGCGAGCGGAGCGAGGCTGGGAAGAGAAGGCTCGGGCAACTGGAGCTTGAGAGCTTAGGTTGTTGGAGAGTTGGTTCGCGAATGGCGAACTTTAGGAGTTTTATAGGGCGATTTCGTGGGCTCCAAGCTTAATCTAATGGATGGCGAGGTAGAGGTTAGTTAGGAGAATAGATCCAATGGATGAGATCACCTGGAGGGGTTAAAGGATGCACGGGAAAAATAGGTGAAGTTGGCCGGTTGGAACAGTCCGGCTAACAGACCTTCTTGGAGAAGAGAACCCAGGTGCTGACAAGTGTCAGCACCTGGTTGGCCAGAAGCTAAAAATTCAGTATAAATTCAATATTAAATAATAAATAAGTTTATTTTAAATAGGTATAAATATAAGAAATGTAAATAAATTATTTTTCTAATTTATGAAATAAATACTTTTTATAAATAATAAATATTATTTAAAATATAAATATTATATTAATAAATATGTATTTATAAATAGATTTTAGATTTTAATTCAATAAATAGATAAATTAAAAATCAATTTTATATTTTCTTAATTATAAAAACAATAAATAAGGCTTGTGGATAATTTTATGGATTTTATAAATTAATTTACATGTATTAATAAATAAGGATATAAGTTATACAATTCATTTTTACCTATTATTTAAGGGTTTTTGATTTTATTAAAATAATAAATAAATTCCAAAAATTATGAAATAAATTAGGGTGAAAATACAAGATCATGAAAATATTTAGAAGTTATAAAATTAAGAAAACTATAAATATTGTGTGTTATATAAAATAAGTAGCCCAGAAACCCCTGTGTCTTTTGGTCCCAAAAACCAGCTTTTTGCAAACGGACTCCAAATTTGATAAAACCACCTTTATTAATTAGAGAATATTATTTTATGAACTTTAAAGGTGAGTAGAGTGAAATTGGAGTCGTATGAGGAAGTTATGATGTGCGGAAGTTGAGATTTTGACAATTTATAGGCTGGGTTTCTTGGCATATATACAGGGTAATATTTTTAACTTATATTTATATTTATATATATATTTTTAGGAATAATTAGGAAAAGAGTTTGATGAAAAATGTTATATATGAATTTAATTAAAAATCTTTTAAGTTTTATATTTATTTTATAAATAGTGAAAGGTGTATACATATGGCTTAATTTATTTTTACGGTTTTCTTTCCTTATCTCCCCCTACTTTTCGGTTTGTCGACCAATCCATGCTGACTTGGTCTCGGGGGTTAGGTTATAAATATACCTTGCAGTTATATTTATATTTTAAGTCATATTGTACATATATACATATATCCAATCTGCCTTTGTTCTTTTTCTGTTTCTTTATTTATTTACATGATATTGGTAGTTAAAAGTGAATATTTATACATGAATGGGAATTTGTTAAAAGATGGGAATTAATGAATATTTACATGCATCTATTAAGGGTTTTAAGACAAAATGCGACAGAAAAGTTAATGAATCATGGATTCATCAACCCCCTATACTTAAACTTTGCTAGTCCCTTAGCAAACACTTATTTGAAAAGTAAGTGAAAAAAAAGAAAGTTAAAATGAATTTGTTTTCCTAAACCAATTCATGAGAACAGACAAAGTATAGAGCTCGATCGGGCCTGAAACAAGTATTTTGTCGGAACCTTAACTAGAATTAGGATTTTATCCTCAACAGTCCTCAAATTCCAAAAATCCTTATTCAAGATCACTTCATCGGCTGTTCGGACTCACTTATTCATATCGTAAACTCTATCATCTTGAAGTCAACTTGTACATTGTGTGAATTGATTTAGCTCTTCCTGCTTAGAGAACCGAAGAAACCGTCAATCCGGCTATACACTTCTATTGCTTCCTCATCCAGCTACTATTTCCTAGGGGAGGGAGGTATTCCCTTCTGAGTTCAGTTCTGCTATGTCCACAATCGAATATAGAGAGAAGATAGAAGAATGAGAAAAGAAGTGGAGTGCGACCAGTGTAGACGCATCTCCTTGTGAAGCTCAACCGGTGTAGCTGAGTTTCCACCAAGATGTGCAGGCATTTTTTGGTGGAAGCTTGGACCATTGTGGTCTTATTTGGTGGCTTCTTCTTGCTTTGATTTTGTAATTTGCTTGCACTGCATTCATTCTTTTGTGCCTCGATGGATATAGCCTCTTTTGTTCCGTCCCTTTTTTGAGGTCTTAGAAAAATTGTATCAGCAGATCCTTCCTCATCCGAAGCAACTATCGCAACCCCAATCTCTCCCGTCTTTAGACTTTCAATGCCGCAAAGATAAGGATAGAAACGCACTACCAAGATGTACGGCTCTTCGCAACTCTATACAAGTTGAGCTAAGTACAGAGTGCATGTGTTCAAGATTGGTTCACTGGTGTAGAATTATACGGATGACACCAAATGGTCTACTTAAGCACAGATAACTTGATTTCCCGAATATGGTTTTATGGAACCCAAAGATTTTAAGTCATAGACCTGAAGAGTCTAAATTCCAGTTCCTAACTAGGCTCCTTACAATGGAAGTTAAAAGCCGTGATCAAGCTCCATCCTTTAGACTAGACTTAATCTTTAGTTCTAGAAATCAAACTTATTCTGAAAAATGCGAATGCAAATGCAACCATGTTTTTGTGAAGTATATTTTCTGATTTTTACTCATTTTTATGAATTTTACGGCTTTTACGGTTTTTTGTCTTTTAGGGTTTTGTATTTTTTATAGAGTTTCTGATTTTTATAAATAAATCCCTTTTATTCACGGGTTTTACAAGATATATTTTTATTTGGTTAAGTATCTAATAAATTTTACGGTTTTTATCTATAGAAAATTTTACAAGGATTGAGTAATTTTTACACATGTTTTAATAAATAAGTTTTTAAGTGAATATTTATACGAATTTTAAATACATATTATAGTTACAGCTTTTAAATACAAGTTTTAAACATATTTTAATTATTTACAAGGATTTTATAAATAGTAAATAAATATATGAATAGATTTTAAATTAACCCCTTACCCACTTTTTATGGATTTTATAGATATAGAAAATACATCAAAGTACGAGTTATGGACGAAAGTATATATACAATATATACGCACCCCCTAACTTAGCTTGAGCTATGTCCTCATAGCGTCAAAAGAGTAAAAGAGGACATAACTCGTGCTAAGTAAAAGTGGGTGAAAAGAATATACAAGACAAGTCAGTCAACCCTCCCCCTATACTTACGATCTGGTAATCGTAAGTATAGCGACAGAGCAAAAACGGGATGACTGAGTGAAAAGAATAAATAACGAGAGTTCAAAATGTATAAATAATACGAACTCATCGGAATCACTCGGTCCCCCCTATACTTTGGATAAGGCATCCTAAGTATAGAAAGAGTGTAGTTAAAATCGGAGACCAGTGATTTGTGGAGAAGAAATGATATACAAAAGAATCAGAACAAAATATAAAACGTGAATCAACGGACAATCGATCCCCCTATACTTAAGATCTGGTATCCTAAGCATAGAAGTCGAGAAAAAATGGGTACGATTGTGGTCTTACGAAGAATATACAAGTGTTGTGGATCTCCAAAATCGAAAGGCTCAAAGAATTTGTACATGATGAGATGAAATGAAAGGATGATCATTATTCTGTACAAAATAGATCACTTCAGCCATGGTCATATTGGATAATCTGCTTTTTCTGTACGTACTGATCGTTGGCTGAAAAGTAGAGCCTCCTCCGTAAGTGAACTCTGTATGTGGCAAAGCTCTCTTTTCTGAAATATGCGTCTCTGGAGTCGGACTACAGAAGGTGTCTATATGTGTAAGCATTACACCATCTGACTCTCTACGCTGAATAGACTGTATGATCTATGCAATGTAATCAATTGACTCTTGTGCTGTATTATGTGTACTTTCAATCTGCGGCACTGAGATATCTACTGCATGTGACAGCTCATCTGAGTCTGATATGAACTCTGTCTCTGTATGTGAACAATCATCTGAAGAACTAGGTACCAGGTGATCTACCCTATCCTCGTGTAGGATATCGTGGGTATCAAAATAAACACTCTCAAGATCAGGAAAACTGTGTCTCATCTATGTGTTGACAATCTTCTGCAAGACTGGTGTCCTCTGAAGTGAATGACAGTACTGATCTGGACTGCTACATTCTCTCTTCATCTCAATGTGTATCCTCCGTTGTCTGTGCGGAATGATACTCTCCCAGCATCATAATCAAAGAGTGCTCTTGCTGTCTGCAAAAAGGGTCTCCCGAGAATGATTGGAGCAAGGTGTAACTGTTGTAGGGCATGTCATGGCTAGAACAGTAAAGTCCACTGGAAACTGCAAGCCCTGAACAGTCACGATAATGTTCCTCAACACACCTCTAGGTCTCTTCACAGATTGATCTGCAAACTGAAGTATCACTCGTGATTTGTAGAGAGGACCTAGCTTGAGCTTATCAAGCAAAGAAGATGGAAGTAAATTGATCGAGGATCCATTATCTAAGAGAGTACGATGGAATGTAGTGTCTTCAATCTGGCAATTGACATAGTGAGCTCCTAAATCTTTCTTCTTCTTAGTACCTTGTTTCGAATTGCCCATGAAGTTGCCTTGGTCAATATATGTTTCTCAACTCGTGATCTCTTTTTCCTACGTGTAGTACATTTGTTTCTCAACTGATTCTTGAGTGTAGGAAAATGATCCAAGGCATCGTGAAGTGGAATCTTTAGAAAGATGTGATCTTTGAGTAATTTTTCGATCTCTGGATTGACAACATTCTTTTGGTGTTTTCTTTCCTTTTCCAAACAAGGCATTGGGAAAAGGAACAAAATCAGAAGTCAGAAATCAGACTTTTTCTTCATTTCAGAATCAGCTCGTACATCAGGAGTTTCAGAATTATGTACAAAACTCTCTAAGACAGGGGAAAAAATGTTTTTCTCAGGATTCTCTGCCTGATCTGGCGTGATGTCGTCGTCTGATTCGCCAGTGTCCATATCTATTGTATCGGCATCGCTCTTGGCTTTTGAAACTGCAGAGTGGTCCTCATCATCTTGCTGGTTGATATCCCACAAAACCAAGGCGACTCAGGTAAAGGTATCTACAATGGTCGTTGCGACCCAAGTCACCAGATGCGATCAATCAAGAAAAAATAGACCCACCAAGAGAGATAAAAGTCAATCAAACACAAAATAGCGGTCTTGCTATTTATTTAACCTGGTATAGCGGACCAAGGTCGAACACCAAGGAGCACGGGTTGGCCTTGCGGCCTACGGAGTAGTCAAACAGAGAAGAGAAGATATTTTGGTGGTTTTTAAGGGTTTTTATATTTTTTTGGATTTTTAATATGTTAAGAAAATGATAAAAGCAAAGAAACGTCACACTTCAACAATTTATTAAATGCACTCAAAATCAACCAAAATTCTAACAAAAATATTTTTATATGTTTTATAATTTTTTAGAGTTTTTGGTGAATTTTTGAGATTTTCCTGATGTTTATTTAATTTTTCTAAAAATGAAACAGTGACTGAAATGAAAGGTACTGTCCAGCCGAGCTAAAAATGCCTAAAATAAAATATCTAAAGGCCCCAAATTAGCTGGAGGTAATTTTCCTGTAAAGAAGATAAAACAAGGAAAATTTAGGCACCTCTATTATTATTTTGGATTTTTGGTTTAATTATTGGAATTTTTATAAGTTTTTAAGTGTTTTTCAATTTTTAGTGGTTTCAGTAATGAAAAATAGCCAAAATTGGCTAGAAAATCTAATACAACAAAACAAACAGTAGACAATTTTTTGTAATTTTTAGACACTATTTAATATTTTTTTTGTGATTTTTAAAGTTAGACAGTGAAGAAAATAGATGTTTTTGGATTTTAAAAATATCAAATGAAAACAAAATGTCCTAAAAATCCTCGAAAATTTTACACTATGGCAGGAGCCATGTGTCCAATTTTCGTTGGATTTGGAGGTATTTTGCTATTTTATTCAAAAATAAAGAAGGGGCACAGTGCACAGGGACCAAAGTGCAAATACCCGAAAGTCTGGGGGGTCTGGTGCAATTAACCCGGCGAAACACGTGCTACGCGCGTGTCTGGGGCACTCAGGGACCCAAATGTGAGAAAAATAAGTTCCGAGGGCCTTTTGGTAACATGTACCAAAAGCCTAAGGGCTTATCTGCAAATCACCCAATATATAACGCACATGCTCAAATGAAATACGCACAGGGGTATAAATGCAAATAATTAAAAACTTTCATTCATTAAGGAACAACCAGAACTACAGGGTATATAATGTAAAAAGCCCAGAAGATCACGTGTCGATGCACGTGTCAGACCACACACAGGGGCATATCAGTAAATAAATGCAAGCACACGGGTCTCTATGCAAATATCCCAAAACTAAACAACTACGCTAGGTATTTACAAGACTAAAAGCGAAATAAAATAACAAAGGGGGCCTAAGGGTAAATTACCCTTTATTACGCGGACCGCAGGATGGACGCCACGTGTGGGATCGAACGATGGTGGGCGACTGGGGGTCCGACACTGCGCTCCTCGGGGTGATCCAACGGCGGGGATCGCCTCTCCAAAGATCTGCGGTGCAGGAGCCACCTGAGATGGACGGTCTGGATCAGAACTGGAGGGCTGAGGCGATCGGACGGCGACGGAGGATGCTGGATGAACTGTTCGCCGGCGAGATTCGCCGGCCTCGGGCGTGCGCTAGGATCCTCCTGGAAGCACGCTGAAGGTCGAAGAAGGAGCGTGGGGTGCTTCCGCGTCTGCCGGTGGGCTCCAATGACCCAACCGGGCTCTGGAGAGCTCCGGTGAGGTCGGCGGAGGTACGCCTCCTGGCTCGATGTCGAAGGACCTCAGATGGCCCTTACTATACCTGCAAAACAGTCCAGAAGGCTCGCGGGTCGAGGGCAAACTGCCTCGACCCGGTTAGGTGGGGTGGCGGTGAACGATGGGTCGCAGCGGATGAGCTCCGGCGAAGTGGGGACGGTGGAGCTCGAATCCCAGCTCCTGTGCGAGCTGGGTTGGATGGGGATATGGAGAAGGTGCGCAGGAAGGAGGCGAGGGCGATGGTAAAACTCGATGATCGATTGGGGGTCGGTCGTGGACGGAATCGGCGAAACACGGCGAAGAGGCGATTTGGGCGTGATGGAAAATCAAAGGAAAAGAAGGGTCTAAGGGATTACCTGGATGGACGAGGAGACTGGGGATGAGCTAAGGAAGCTCTGGGTCTTCGCCTCGAGGAGCGTCTCCCTCCGAGGCTCGAGCTCCAGTTGGTGGCGGAGCAACGGCGGCGAAGCTCGCCGGATCGATGGAATCCGATCCCTCTCCTCGCTTCAACAGCACGGGCAGTGAGCTGTCACTCTCACGCACACACCAAAGCTCACAGGGGGTGGAATCGAATAGCCAAAGATGAGAAATGAGGAGGCGGAGCTGGGCTTTATACGTGGGGATGATCCGGAAAGAGGCGCGGGGGTAGGGAAATCAAGAGCGCGGATCTCAATGCGGTAGCTCCGGTGAGGGTCTCGGGTGTGTCGTGAATGAGTCGGACCCGGGGTTTAGGCGAGAGGGAGTCGGGTCTGCCTGGGAAAAATTCGAGAAGGGGAGTCGGGCGCTGCAGACCCGCGAGAGGTGGTCCTGGGGGGGGGGGGGGGGAAGTTGACCGGGCGGTCAGCATCCCCCAGAGCCAATAGGAAGCGACCACGTGGCTGGATCTTAGAAGTGAAAATTAGGGTAGCTAGGGGCCGATTTAGCAAAAAGTGAAAACATGAAATATTTTTATTTTATTTTTTTCTATTTTTAGTGATTTTTAATTAATTTTTCAAAGAGAAAATAGGGTATATACATAGTAGGTTCATATATAGGTATATATGATATAGGTATATATGCAATATATGGGATTTGATTTTTGATTTTTAATTTCTTATTTTTGTACAATTTTATTCCTATTTTATATTTTATTTATTTATATTATAAAATGAGGAATAAAAAGACATTTTTATTTTATTTTTATTATTTATATACATATGTGAGATAAATACATATATACATTTATATACATGGTATATTTACAAAATATTTTTGTGTTTTTAATTTTGTTATTTTTATTTTGTTTTTGTTTTAATTGTTTTTATTTTATTTATTTACACTATAGAATATAGAATATTTATAAAAATTTTGGAGATTAATTATATTTATTTATAAGGATAAATAAATAGGAAAGATGGAACTATGTACATGGTGATCATGTACATGAATGAGATTTTTGGTTTCTTTTTAATTTTAAATTTTTATATTGATTTTATATTTATAAATATATACAAATATTTACAAGCCTATTTTTGTGAGGAAAATACTTTTATTTATTTACATAAATATTTACACACATGAGCCCCTATCTCCCTTTACTTTGGCTTTTATGCGGTCAGGCCCATGCTGAGCCCTCCCTTGGGTTAGGTTGCTCAATATTTATTCTAAATATTTCCCTCTTTTTCTTTTTAATCTTTATTCTTTTATTTTTGCACAAAAACATGCTAATTATTAAACTTTATACAATGCATGCTTTTGATAATTATTTGTATTTACATGAATATACATGCATTTGCAAAGGTTTTTGTAGCTAAAATATAAGAATAAAGAGTGATGAATGGGTATCCATCACCCCCCTATACTTAACTTTTGCTAGTCCCTTAGCAAACACTTATTTGAAAAAGAAGTGAAAAAGAAAGAAAGAAAAAGAAAAAGTGGGGAATGTACATGGATCAAGGTTGAATATTAAACTTTCCTTCATTAAATTGAAATATGGAGCTCGATCAGATCTTTGGATTATTAATGTGTCGGAACCTTATTTAGACTTAAGCTTAAAACTCAACAGCCTCTAAGTTCCACCAATCTATGGACAAGACTCCTCAATAAACCAGATCAGAACAAGTCTACATACACAAACTCTAATGACCATGAATCTTTCCATGCAGTGTAAGTGATATGTAGCTCCCCACCTCAGAAGTAACAAAGAAACAACCTCCCTCAACCTGGTAACTCTAATGCCTCGGTCTAGCAACTCTTTCCTCGAGAAGCGGGGTATTCCCTTCTAAGTTCAAGTGCAACTGGCTCAAGAAGAGGTGGAAGAAGTATAGACTTTTGGAAGCTCAGCCAGTGTAGCTAAGTCTCCCGCTGCAAGCTTCATGAGATGTAACATGGGTACCATAAGCTTTTGCTTTATTTGACCATATACACTCCGGTGGGGTTATTAAATTTTCAATCCGACCCACCTCTTTTTTGGAGTTCTTTTTGCATTTTGCATTTTTTTTCAAGTGCCTCTGTACAACATATCTTCATGGTGCAGCATATATACAAGAAATTTTCCTCTTGAGCCAGTAGACTATCCCTCTTTTGAAGCTTTATTGCAACCTACGGCTTCTGTCTTTAGCCTTCATCACCACTAGACCAGGTTGAGACGCACTTCCTTCACTAGAAGAAGAAGAGAGGTTCCGCCTAGAAGTACTACCCTCATATGCTACCCCAAGCCAAAGGAAACTGCCTCCTCACCACCTCATCCGTGGAGAGCTAAGTGTAACGTGCTGGTGCAAGTTAAGCCATTGTCTCTAAGAGTCATGCGTGTGTTGTTAAGTGTTCTACTTAAGCTCATCAAGATGACATATGCTCATAGCCTAGTGGACTCAAAGAATTAAGTCCTTATGGACCTGAAAAGCCTTAACCCTAAGCCCTATAAGGTTCCTCTTAGAATTAGGTGGATTAAGATCTTAATCAAGCTCCATTTCTCAATTTAATTCCAGGCTTAGTTTAAATGCCAACTCTCATCCAGGAAAAACTATATACATATATATACAAAGATGCTATTTACAATATTTACAATCGTGCAAAATTTTTGAAAAATGTTTTGAAATCATGAATGGATGGATGCATGAAGTGCAAGTTTTGCAAAAGTATTTACAAACATTTACACAAGATTTTTGCAAACTTTTGATTTTCAAAACATTTTGGAAAAATTTTGTATTATATACATAATTTTGATAAGAAAATATTTACACAAACTTTACACAAAAGATTTTTGAAAACATTTTTACAAAAAATAATTTTTGTACACTAGCTATGTATGTGCAATAAAAGAATGATTATTTACAGGAAAAATTTTAATTTTTTTGTGATTTTTGGGGTTTTTAGCCATTTTATTTATTAACACACTCACACAAAATACGAGTTATGGCTAAAGTATATATGAAATATATACACACCCCCTATACTTAGCTCGAACGATGTCCTCAGAGTGATCAAGAGCGATAAAGAAGACATACTCGTGCTTAGTAAAAGGGAAGTGAAAAGGAATGGCTAGGTACAGAAATGAATAAATGAATAGAATGAGAAGAACTCGGTGGTTTCCCCCTATACTTAGGATTAACTAATCCTAAGTACAGCAAGCTGTACATGAAGGGAAATCCGAGTGAAGAATATACAGAGTCTGCCCCCCTATACTTAGGGTCAAATATCCCTAAGTATATGCAGCAAAACAGGGGCAGAAAGAATGAAAAGAATACCCGCAGGTCCTACATCCCCCCTATACTTAGGGTAAAGTACACCCTAAGTATAGCATAATCATAAGATGAGAAAAGGGATGTGCGACTAAGGAATAGTGTGATATAGACAACTGGATCTATACAAGTCGGAAGAACAGTGATAATCAGGCGTGAGATGCAAAAGATGTGAGTCAAGAGACCACATCTCACGCAAAATGAATAGGGGCAAGATCAGCGACTCACGGCTCATGATCTAGAAATGGCTTGAGCCGCTGGCCGTTCACTCGAAAGGTACTCTCAGAAGACAACTCGGATATATCAATACTACCGTTGTCGTGTACCTTTCTCACAAGATAAGGACCCTTCCACTTGCTCTGTAGCTTCCCTGGAAACAAACGAAGCCTCGCATCAAACAACCATACTCTCTGTCCAATCTCAAAATGCTTGTGGCTGATGTGAGAATCATGCCACTCCTTCACTTTCTCCTTATAATGTAGGCTGTTTGAGAAAGCTGTATCTCTCAACTCCTCCAGAGCTGCTAACTCTGCCCTCCTCTGGTCTCCTACACCATCTGGATCCATAAGAATATCTGTAACTGCCCATAGTGACTTGTGCCTCAACTCAACAGGTAAATGGCACGGCTTGCCATAAACTAGGCGAAAGGGAGATGTGCCCAATGGTGTCTTGAAAGACGTCCTATATGCCCACAAGACCGAGTCCAAAAGCTGTGACCAATCCTTTCGGTCAGGGCGGACGACTTTCTGCAAAATAGTCTTGATCTCCCTGTTCGAGACCTCGGCTAGACCATTCGTCTGTGGATGGTATGGAGTGGCAACTCGATGGTCTATGCCGAACTCACTGGCAAGTGCCTTCACCTGGTCGTTGATGAAATGAGACCCCCCATCTGAAATCAATACTCGAGGTACCCCGAACTGCGTGATGATGTGCTTCCTCAAAAATCTGCATACTGTCCTCGCATCAGCGGCTCGGGCAGGGATAGCCTCAACCCAACGACTAACATAATCCACGGCCAACAGAATGTACTCAAATCCCTGACTCTTAGGGAATGGACCCATGAAATCGATGCCCCATGCGTCAAAAACCTCACAGAAGTGAATGGGCTGCATCTGCATCATATCACGCTGTCCACAAGTGCCCATCCTCTGACAGTCAGTACACCTCTTCACGGACTCATCTGAGTCCTTGAAGAGGGTAGGCCACCACAAGCCGGATTAGAGCACTTTCTGTGCCGTTCTCCTCCCAGAATGATGTCCTCCTGCCTCGAGCTTGTGGCAGTAAGTGAGGACGCTATGGTGTTCCTCCTGAGGAATACACCGACGCCAGACACTATCCCCTCCTTCGTGGTAAAGGATGGGATCCTCCCAGTGGTAGGACTTGGCCTTCGCAAGGAAGGTCTCAAGCCTCTGCCTGGGCCAATCTTGTGGGACTTTCCCAACAACGAGAAAGTTCACAATATCGACATACCACGGGAGTGAGGCGATAGAAAGGATCGCCTCATCTGGGAAGGTATCTCGAATGGGATCAATCTGCTCAGATTCCTCAGGCTGCTCTAAACGGGAGAGGTGATCCGCCACTACATTCTTGACTCCAGGCTTATCCTTGATCTCAATGTCGAACTCCTGGAGTAGAAGGATCCATCTAGTCAGTCTGGCCTTGGCATCCTTCTTTGCCATAAGGTACCTGATGGCGGTGTGATCTGTGTACAAGGTCACTCTAGATCCAATGATATAAGATCGAAACTTATCTAGGGCGAACACTATTGCTAGCATCTTCTTCTCTGTGACCGTGTAATTCCGCTGGGCGGAATCCAATGTGCGGCTAGCGTAGTGGATAGCAAATGGAGCTCCATCCCTCCTCTGTCCCAGCACGGCCCCTACGGCAAAATCGGAGGCATCCGTCATGATCTCGAATGGGAGAGACCAATCAGGTGGCTGGAGGACAGGAGCCTCAATAACACACTGCTGGAGAGTCGCAAAGGACGAAAGACACTTGTCATCGACAAGGAACTAGGTGTCTTTCGTCAAGAGGTCAGTCAACGGCCGGACAATCTTGCTGAAATCCTGAATAAATCTCCGATAAAAACCAACGTGCCCCAGGAATGACCGTAGCTGCTTCAAATTGGACGACGGTGCGAGTTTTCTAATGACATCAACCTTGGCTGGATCAACCTCCATGCCCCTGTTGGAGATAATATGGCCAAGCACCGTCCCTTGAGTCACCATGAAGTGACTCTTCTCCCAAGATAGAACCAAATGGTACTCAATACATCGCTGGAGTACTCGGTCTAGGCAGTCAAGACAGGAGTCGAATCCGTCGCCGTAGATTGAGAAATCGTCCATGAAGACCTCCAGACACTCCCCTACCATGTCCGAAAAGATCGACAACATGCACCTCTGAAAAGTCGCAGGGGCATTGCATAGCCCAAATGGCATGCATCGAAAGGCATATGTACCAAAGGGACAGGTAAAGGTGGTCTTCTCCTGATCCTCAGGAGCGATGGCCACCTGGTTGTAGCCCGAGTACCCATCCAGGAAGCAATAATGGCTCTTCCCTGCCAGTCTCTCAATGATCTGGTCAATAAAAGGCAGGGGGAAATGGTCCTTCTTGGTGGCCTGGTTGAGTCTCCTGTAGTCAACACAGACCCTCCAAGAGGTGGGTACTCGTGTAGCAATCTCCTCTCCCGACTCACTGATCACAGTCGTGATGCCCGTTTTCTTGGGCACCACATGCAAGGGGCTGACCCACTTGGAGTCGGAAATGGGATAAATAAAATCTGCACTCCACCATTTTGATATTTCCTTCATCACGACCTCTCTCAGGTTGGGGTTCAGCCGCCACTGGAACTCACGCGATGGCTTCGCCCCCTCCTCGAGATAAATATGGTGGGAGCATACTGATGGACTAATCCCATGGAGATCTGCTACGCTCCATCCAATTGCCTTGCGGTTCTTTTCAAGAACCCCCATCAAACGGAATTCTTGTTCTCCAGTCAAATCGGCAGAGATAATGACTGGGTACATCTCATGCTCACCCGCAAGGAACCGATATTCAGCGAAGTAGGGAGCGGCTTCAGCTCTGGACAGCTGGGTGCTGGCAAATCTTGCCTCGGAAGAAGGTGCGTGAATGCTGCTAAATCTAGCAAATCTGCCTGGGAGAAAGAATACGAGCTCTCGCAAACTGGATCTGGAGAAGGCTGCTCAACTGTGTTGTCTCTGATCTGCTCTGCCTCTACCTCCTCCTCATCTGTAGGCTCTGGTGGACTCAGGTCTGGCATCTGATCATCACAATCTGCCCAATCAAACTCTGAATCCGAGGGATCTGCATCAAACAAGGTGGCATCAGTACCACCATCACACAAGGTGGCCTCAGTACCACCATCACTAAGAACCGTATCGCGGTCGAGAACCAGCTCTGCTGCCTCTGTAGTATCCTGGACCAGGGCTGTGCTCTCCAAGCTCTCCTCTGCTGTCATCTCTACATCAGTGGTGTCTGGAAATGAGAGGATGGCCTGTGCGGAAGGTTCTGCCCATGCTGCCTCATCATCTGTGATCACAAAATCACAGTCCTGGTGGATGTCTAGCCCGGCATCTGTCAGCTGCTCTATATCTGTGCTGGTCTCTGAGCATGCTCTCTCTCTGGCTCTGTAGTCCTCGACCGTCTCTATTTGTACACTCTCGCCCTCGACGCGAAAGTATACCTTCCCGCTATCATGATCAGTCACCGCCTTGGCTGTGGCCAAGAATGGACGACCGAGGATGATGGGGGTATCGGCCACTGAATCAGGGATATCCATGTCCAACACTACGAAGTCCACGGGGAATTGCAGGCCCTGAATAGTGACGATAACGTCTCGCAACAACCCCTTTGGCCTCTTGACAGATCGATCAGCAAACTGAAGGACTGTCCTGCTCTGTCGAAGAGTGCCCAACTCGAAGCGGTCGAGAAGGCCTGCCGGAAGGAGGTTGATAGACGATCCGCTATCCAATAGAGTCCGGTCGAACCTCTGCTCACTAATCTCACATCTGACTTACGGGGCTCCTGAATCTGGCCTCTTGGCTGGCAGACGGTTCTGGATCGCGAAGCACGTGGCTTTCGTCAGCACATGTATCTCTGAATGATGGTTCCTCCTCCTCCTCCTGACTGTGGTCCTATCTCTCAAAGATCGCTGCAGAAGGGGGATGTGCTGCAAAGCCTCCTGAAGGGTCAGCTGTATGTGAAATCTGTCGATCATGCTCTGGCTGAACTCCTCCTGCTCTCTCTTTTTTGGGTCTTTTTCTCTTTTCTTCCCCTTCCCCATCTGAAGGGCTCTAGGGAAGGGGATCACAGGGTCCTTCTCATATGAAGGACTAGGAAGAGGTCTAGACGGCTCGACGGCCGGATCCGCACATACATCAATCACCACAGTGGGACCAGAAGAAACTAAACCTTTTTCTTTATTCAAAACAGTGTTCTGAGATACATCAACAGAAGGAAAAACAACATCTCTCTCAAAATGCACACCGGTGGCCTCAGTACCACCACGGGCTGGCTCTGCTAGACGTCTCGTGGCCTCAGTACCGCGTGCTGGCTCGGCTACTCTGGTGGCATCAGTACCACCTCCTCGAACGGGTGAAACGGCGGCCTCAGTACCGCCGGTGGAATCAGCATCCTTGGTGGCATCAGTACCACCGTCATCCTCGGGTGCGTCCTCAATACCGCTCTCCTCCTCCTCATCTGGCGCCCTGGATGGATCCTCGTGTCGTCGCTCAGATGAGGCGCCGCCTGCTGGTGCTCTACCGCTCCTAAGTGTAACAAAATCAGCATCAAACAGATCTGAAGACATATCATCAAATGGATCACTAGGAGTGGCATGCTCAGTGAAAACTACCTGCTCAGACTTCCTCTTGAGGCTATTGGGATTCGGCTCTATCTGTGCAGGGATGGCGGCCTTCCCTCTCATCAGGTCCCGCATCTCCTGGCGGAACTCGTCCATCTCCCGTCTAAAGGTAGCTTGCTGGTCCGTGAGGAGGCGTGCTATGTCATCCAAGGCGGGGCTCTCATGGGAGCTCGACGGGTAGCCTCTCTGGGGCTGAGGCTGCTGGAACTGGTGCTGCTGCTGCTGAGAGGGGTAGGAGGGAGAATGCTGCTGCTGGTGTGGCTGGTGAGCCTGCTGCTCACGTCTCCAAGACTGTCCCTGCTGCTGATAGGGACGAGGAACGAAGGACGACTGCTGGTATGGCGGGTGGACTGGGGGCTGCTGCTGCTGGTGATCTCTCTGCTGGCTATACTGCCCTCCCTGACCGGATGACTGCTGTTGGGGTTGGGTACCTCCACTCCCCCACCTGAATCCGGGATGGTCTCGTCAGATACCAGGCTGAGGGCGGTCATACCAAATCCCGTTGACATCCATCAACGGCTCTGCATCGAACTGGGCTGGCGGGAGTACTGCCAGAGGCTGATCCGGCTGGTATACCACCATCTGCATGTCTGGAGATGGTGGGGATTGGTAAGAGAGCTGCTGTTGGTACGGCTCCGCCTGTACAAGGTGAACCTGTCTAGGCTGCTGAAAGGAGCTGGAGCGCTGGGACGAGCTGCTGCTGCCGCCGGTATCGCCTCGCGGCTGAAGACGGGGCTGTGAAGCCGTCTGTGCCTCCTGGAGACACATGAGCTGGGTCTTCATGTCGCTCAGAGTCTGTTCCATCTGCTCCATCTGCGTGATGCCCTGGCACTGCTTCTTCTCAATCAGCTCCATGCGGTCCAACTTCTCGCTGATAATACCCATATCCGCAGCGGATGACTCTGCCTGTGCTGCTGCTAATATGGATGAACTGGATGGACCGACATCAACCCGTGCTATCCTCTGGTACTGCACGGGTCCTGGCTGCTGCTGGGGTCTGCCCTGAGTGTATAACCGGGTCTGGGACATCACCATATAGTTCTCGGCCATCTCCTCGTAGATGGCCCAGACCTGGTCGTGATCCTTGACAAAATAGGACCCGCCACAAGAAGCATTCACCAAGCCCTGGAGCTCTGGTGTCAGCCTGCTGAAGAAGCTCTGCACAAGGTTCGGCTTCGAGATATCATGGTGCGGGCATCGGTCAGTAAGCTCACGAAACCTCTCCCATGCCTCATGGAATTGCTCGTTGGGGAGCTTGGAGAAGTTGCTGATCAGGGCCCTCGCTGCATTGGTCCGCCCGAGTGGATAGTACTTGTTCAAGTACTCGGTGCGGAGCTGCTCCCAGGTGTAAACAAACTTCCCCAAATGCTTCACCCAGGTGGTTGCTCTGTCTGCTAGGGAGAAGGGGAAGGCGATCATCCTGATCGTATCCTGGTCCACCTGACGGTCGTGGACAGTGCTGCAAATCATCAGAAACTCCTGGAGGTGGAGATGGGGCTCCTCAGTCGCGAGCCCGTGGAAGCGGGGGAGTAGCTGCAAGGTGTTCGGGGGGAACTTGAAATCCCCCACGATGGCTGGAAGTACGACCCAGTGGTGCGTCAGCGTCGATCCGGGGTTGTGCAACTCCCGCATCGGTCTCGGTGGTCCTCCGGCCGCGGCTGCGGCGGCTGCTGCGGCTGCTGCATCTGCATCCTCTGGAATCCTCGGTCCCTCTCTGCGCTCCTCGCGCTCTGCTCGCATCTGCTCCATCTCTCTCCTCATGTCGAGCATGAAAGCTCCCTGATCTCTCAACTGCTGCTGGACGGTCTCTAAAGAGGCGATCAGGGTGGAGTTGATCGCTCCGTGATCCAATACGAAGTGCTCAGGCTGACGGGAGCGATCCTCAGAACTGCCGGCCATGGCGTCTGCAAAATCAAACGAGCCAAACTCAGGTGCTATCAAATTTGCGAGTCTCTCCTCTGGCTCATATCTCTCAGAACCGAAAGAAAGGGGGTCGAGGGGGAACATGGCGGAATCATACTCGGGCTCGGAGAACTGGTCTCGGCTCTCACGATCCAACCTAGATGACTGGGTAGACGTGCCCGAAAGCGGTGCAGCCAGAGGCTGCCTAAGAGAGCGTCTACCCATCATCGTGATCTGGTCGAGTAGTGCGGATGGGATCTGGAGAAACTATGATCAAAATGCAAACCCTTCTGTTCACCAACGCAACACGAGCTGAAGACCGTGAAGGTTCGGTCAAATTATCTTGTCAGTTTTTATTAGGTGAACAAACAGTCTCTCAGAGCGCTTACGTGACCTGTTGGGATACCCGATGCTACTCCAACCGACTGGCCCGCACGGAAGAGTCGGTAGTCAGCTAGAAATAGCACCGGAGGGCTCTACCTAGGGTGCGGGTCACTCTCTCGCGCAAGCAAACCAAACAATGAGGGGGTTGCTCTTCCCAAGACAAATTTTAAGGTGAGTGTCTTTTAGGGTCAATAGTCTTAGTCAGTCCCAATTTTATGGTTTTTCTTTTTAATATTTTTCAATGAAAACAAAGGCCTAACGAATTTTTTAGTTCTCCTGGTTATTTAGTCCAAAACAGGGGGGAGAAGACGAAAAAGCCGATGCGCGAGAAATCAATGATGCATGCAGAGATAGAAATGCGTACCTGGCTCCAGCAGTCTACATGCAAGATGATCCGTGCAGAATTGAAAGACAGGAAATAAACTCCCTAAATGGTGCAGCGGTAAAAACCGAGTCCTAAACAGGCAATTTCTACTCGATAGAACCGTCTAGCCTAGTCACTCGCCCTCGATCCAAAGAGTCCGGTCTAGACCCACCCCTCCTCTTCTCGACAGGTCGAGTTCAGGAGTAGCGCTTGACGGGGTGGGCTCGCGGCACGTAGGCTCTCAGGAAAGCGACTAAACTATTTTTATTGATTTATTAGTAGGTCCAATTATCGCTCTATAGGAACAGGCAATCAGTTAAGTGTTGGGATCCTACTAATTACGGCACAATCAAGCAGAAAATCCTAAATCTAGGGGCTCGAGAAAAACCACGAAAAACCGTAAAAGGCAGCTAAAAAGCTAAAAGCCGCGAAAAATCGCGAAAAATCTAAATGGGTCCCTCGAGCACACCGATGCTCGGTGAAACAGACCCGAGAGTCCAAGTGTCTGTCCGAATGTACCTGTATTATTACAACAGTTCAAATATACGGGAAATAAATCCTAATCTAAATTATGCTAATCCGCGGCTATTCCGCGGCTCCCGCACTCCTGCTCGCTCTCCTGCGCTCTCCTGCGGCTCTGTAAAGAAGAGAGCCGCCTCCGACTCTCGCAATTGCGTCGGCTTCCGAAGAAGCCGTCTCGATCCTCGGGCCCTCGCAAGAAAACAAGCAAGAATGTCAGACCAAATGAATATATAAACAGATCAAATGTGTATACAAGAATATGTACAGAAAACCGCGTAAAAGAAAACCGCGGAAAAACAACTACTAAGCCGTGCTCCCCGGCAACGGCGCCATTCTGATATCCCACAAAACCAAGGCGACTCAGGTAAAGGTATCTACAATGGTCGTTGCGACCCAAGTCACCAGATGCGGTCAATCAAGAAAAATAGACCACCAAGAGAGATAAAAGTCAATCAAACACAAAATAGCGGTCTTGCTATTTATTTAACCTGGTATAGCGACCAGGGTCGAAACAAGGAGCACGGGTTGGCCTTGCGGCCTACGGAGTAGTCAAACAGAGAAGAGAAGATATTTTTGGTGGTTTTTAAGGGTTTTTATATTTTTTTTGGATTTTTAATATGTTAAGAAAATGATAAAAGCAAAGAAACGTCACACTTCAACAATTTATTAAATGCACTCAAAATCAACCAAAAATTCTAACAAAAATATTTTTATGTGTTTTATAATTTTTAGTGTTTTTGGTGAATTTTTGAGATTTTCCTGATGTTTATTTAATTTTCTAAAAATGAAACAGTGATTGAAATGAAAGGTACTGTCCAGCCGAGCTAAAAAGGCCTAAATAAAATATCTAAAGGCCCCAAATTAGCTGGGAGGTAATTTTCCTGTAAAGAAGATAAAACAAGGAAAATTTAGGCACCTCTATTATTATTTTTGGATTTTTGGTTTAATTATTAGATTTTTTATAATTTTTAAGTGTTTTTCAATTTTTAGTGGTTTTTAGTAATGAAAAATAGCCAAAATTGGCTTGAAAATCTAACACAACAAAACATACAGTAAACAAATTTTTTGTAATTTTTAGACACTATTTAATATTTTTTTGTGATTTTTAAAGTTAGACAGTGAAGAAAATAGATGTTTTTGGATTTTTAAAAATATCAAATGAAAACAAAAATGTCCTCAAAAATCCTCGAAAATTTTACACTATGGCAAGAGCCATGTATCCAATTGTCGTTGGATTTGGAGGTATTTTGCTATTTTATTCAAAAATAAAGAAGGGGCACAGTGCACAGGGACCAAAGTGCAAATACCCGAAAGTCTGGGGGGTCTGGTGCAATTAACCCGGCGAAACACGTGCTACGCGCGTGTCTGGGGCACTCAGGGACCCAAATGTGAGAAAAATAAGTTCCGAGGGCCTTTTGGTAACATGTACCAAAAGCCTAAGGGCTTATCTGCAAATCACCCAATATATAACGCACATGCTCAAATGAAATACGCACAGGGGTATAAATGCAAATAATTAAAAACTTTCATTCATTAAGGAACAACCAGAACTACAGGGTATATAATGTAAAAAGCCCTGAAGATCACGTGTCGATGCACGTGTCAGACCACACACAGGGGCATATCAGTAAATAAATGCAAGCACACGGGTCTCTATGCAAATATCCCAAAACTAAACAACTACGCTAGGTATTTACAAGACTAAAAGCGAAATAAAATAACAAAGGGGGCCTAAGGGTAAATTACCCTTCATTACGCGGACCGCAGGATGGACGCCACGTGTGGGATCGAACGGTGGTGGGCGACTGGGGGTCCGACGCTGCGCTCCTCGGGGTGATCCAACGGCGGGGATCGCCTCTCCAAAGATCTGCGGTGCAGGAGCCTCCTGAGATGGACAGTCTGGATCAGAACTAGAGGGCTGAGGCGATCGGACGGCGACGAAGGATGCTGGATGAACTGTTCGTCGACGAGATTCGCCGGCCTCGGGCGTGCGCTAGGATCCTCCTAGAAGCACGCTGAAGGTCGGAGAAGGAGCGTGGGGTGCTTCCATGTCTGCCGGTGGGCTCCGATGACCCAACCGGGCTCTGGAGAGCTCCGGTGAGGTCGGCGGAGGTACGCCTCCTGGCTCGATGTCGAAGGACCTCAGATGGCCCTTACTATACTTGCAAAACAGTCCAGAAGGCTCGCGGGTCGAGGGCAAACTGCCTCGACCCGGTTAGGTGGGGTGGCGGTGAACGATGGGTCGCAGCGGACGAGCTCCGGCGAAGTGGGGACGGTGGAGCTCGAATCCCAGCTCCTGTGCGAGCTGGGTTGGATGGGGATATGGAGAAGGTGCGCGGGAAGGAGGCGAGGGCGATGGTAAAACCCGATGATCGATTGGGGGTCGGTCGTGGACGGAATCGGCGAAACACGGCGAAGAAGCGATTTGGGCGTGATAGAAAATCAAAGGAAAAGAAGGGTCTAAGGGATTACCTGGATGGACGAGGAGACTGGGGATGAGCTAAGGAAGCTCTGGGTCTTCGCCTCGAGGAGCGTCTCCCTCCGAGGCTCGAGCTCCAGCTGGTGGCGGAGCAACGGCGGTGAAGCTCGCCGGATCGATGGAATCCGGTCCCTCTCCTCGCTTCAACAGCACGGGCAGTGAGCTGTCACTCTCACGCACACACCGGAGCTCACAGGGGGTGGAATCGAATAGCCAAAGATGAGAAATGAGGAGGCGAAGCTGGGCTTTATACGTGGGGATGATCCGGAAAGAGGCGCGCGGGTAGGGAAATCAAGAGCGCGGATCTCAATGCGGTAGCTTCGGCGAGGGTCTCGGGTGTGTCGTGAATGAGTCGGACCCGGGGTTTAGGCGAGAGGGAGTCGGGTCTGCCTGGGAAAAATCCGAGAAGGGGAGTCGGGCGCTGCAGACCCGCGAGAGGTGGTCCTGGGGGGGGAAGTTGACCGGGCGGTCAACATCCCCCAGAGCTAATAGGAAGCGGCCACGTGGCTGGATCTTAGAAGTGAAAATTAGGGTAGCTAGGGGCCGATTTAGCAAAAAGTGAAAACATGAAATATTTTTATTTTATTTTTTTCTATTTTTTAGTGATTTTTAATTAATTTTTCAAAGTGAAAATAGGGTATATACATAGTAGGTTCATATATATGTATATATACAATATATGGGATTTGATTTTTGATTTTTAATTTCTTATTTTTATACAATTTTATTCCTATTTTATATTTTATTTATTTATATTATAAAATGAGGAATAAAAAGACATTTTTATTTTATTTTTATTATTTATATACATATGTGAGATAAATACATATATACATTTATATACATGGTATATTTACAAAATATTTTTGTGTTTTTAATTTTGTTATTTTTATTTTGTTTTTGTTTTAATTGTTTTTATTTTATTTATTTACACTATAGAATATAGAATATTTACAAAAATTTTGGAGATTAATTATATTTATTTATAAGGATAAATAAATAGGAAAATGGAACTATGTACAAGGTGATCATGTACATGAATGAGATTTTTGGTTTCTTTTTAATTTTAAATTTTTATATTGATTTTATATTTATAAATATATACAAATATTTACAAGACTATTTTTGTGAGGAAAATACTTTTATTTATTTACATAAATATTTACACACATGAGCCCCTATCTCCCTTTACTTTGGCTTTTATGCGGTCAGGCCCATGCTGAGCCCTCCCTTGGGTTAGGTTGCTCAATATTTATTCTAAATATTTCCGTCTTTTTCTTTTTAATCTTTATTCTTTTATTTTTGCACAAAAACATGCTAATTATTAAACTTTATACAATGCATGCTTTTGATAATTATTTGTATTTACATGAATATACATGCATTTGCAAAGGTTTTTGTAGCTAAAATATAAGAATAAAGAGTGATGAATGGGTATTCATCACTGGTTCTCCTCCTCGGCTTCAGATTCTTGTGTCTCATGGATCTGCTCGTGCTCCTCTGGTGCCCTTTCCTCTATTCCAGCAGGTGCTCGTGGTGATCTACCGCTCCTGAGACGAATGAAGTTAGATAAAAATTCAGGAAATGAGATCTTACCTGTAGTGTCTACCTGATCTGGATGACTCCTCTTATTGTTTGGGTTCATCTGAGGCTGGGTTGGAAGAGTGGTCTTCGACGCGGTTAACTCGTTCAGACGACGGTTAACCTGCTCCATCTCGGTTTTGTGCGCTATCTGGAGCGTACTCAGCATGTCCATGATCTGGTTGAGTGCCTGGTCTTGTGAAGACATCTCTGGTTTGGTGTGGTGGCCCTGGCTTGCTCCTCTCTCCTGCCTCGGCGTGTATTGTTGAGAAGTGGAAGGCTGGGAGTATCGCTGTGGTGTGGAGGAAGACTGCCGCGACTGCTGATAAGGATAGTTCTGTGAATAGTTAGCAGGGTGCTGATATGAATGTGGTCTCTGATGATAGACATTCAGATGAGACTGCTGCGGCGTTAAGCTCTGGCGGTGCTGGAAATTCGGATGTCCATGCTGCGGATGACTGTACGGCTGCTGCTGCTGATTCGGTATACCCGGCTGCTAAATCGGAGTATACCAAATCCCGTTGATCTCGAGAGTAGATTGCGGCTTGATGAATCTCCATTTCATCACCTTTATTCTACCATTTTAGCCTTAAAAACCCCAGCAAATGCATGTAAATAGCCTCAATTTGTACATAATATCATTCAATGTTTATTGTAATTATTGTACACAGTATAAGGTTTTTAATGCCAAAATTATAGAATAAAGAGAAGAAAAGAAAAAGGAAAAAAATATTGCAGATATTTTATGACCCTAACCCCGAGACCAAGGCCAGCATGGAATTGGTCGACAAGGAATAAAGTAGGGGGAGATAAGGGCCAATAATACAATAACACCTCATTTATTTATTCATTCATTTATGCATTTTGACACCTATTTTGTATATAATTACTTATTCATCAAATAGAGAAACTTTGTACATAAAAGTTGTAGATAATAATGTGAACAAAATTACAAAATTGAGTTTGTGTAAAAATAATACTCAGTGTACATTTTATACCCAGAATAAAAAGCCAAGATCTCAACTTCACAGACCCATATCTTGCAAATAAAACTTAAAATCACCCAAACTCACCTTTAATTGTATATAGCTTTCCAAGAACTATTTAATAAAATTGGTTTCAGAATTTTTGGAGTTCATCTGTAGAAGTTAGGTTTTTGGCCCTCCTTGTATATAGTACTGATTAAAATATTCCATTTATTCATTAGCCATCATTTTTATAAATTTACATTTTTAGAATTTTGTAAATAATGTATATAACACATGTACATATTAAAATAAAAAGAAAACAAAAAAGAAGTTGTAAAATAAAATAAGTCTATGAAATACATAGACAAAATACCTATAATATCCATATGTATATAAATAAAAAGGGATTTAATTCTTTTATTCTTTATTTATCTATATTTTTTATAATAATGTATATATTATATATAACTTATTAAAAATACAAATCCAAAATAAAAACAAATAAAATACACTAAATAAATAAAATGTATATAAAATATAGGTAAAATACCTATAAGTATACCTACATATACATAAACCTATTTATTTAAAAATGTAAATAAACTCATAAAAATTAAATAAAAATATATTTATACTCATAAAATCAAGTTATAAATTTATAAAATAAGAAAATAAAACAATAAAATAAAAATAAACAATATAAAAATAAATACATGTAAATATACTTATAAATATATTATTAAAATAAAATCGTAATAAAATACTTCAAAAAATTAAATAAAAATCATAAATAAATACTACATTAATTTATAAACATTTTTTATTTTATAAGCAAAATCTAATTAAATCATTATTACGTGTAATGAATGGGTCAAGTTCGTCCTGACGTGGACCAATCAGGGGCCAGGGAGTGTTGACCTCCGGTCAACTCCCCCCTGCGCCTTTGACTCCCGTCAGACATGTCACTTCCCCCGATTTCCTCCATTTTTCCTGCTCGACCTATCGCTCCATCACCAGCAATCCCTTCACGGATTTTTCTCCCAGATGAATCATGACCCCCGCCGCATCTCTTATTCGATTGTACATAGCCCATATTCTTCGATTTTAGCCGGTCAATAAGGGCGCCCAACCTTGTTTATAAATAACTCCATCTCCTTCGTCTGAGCTTTTTGGCCATTTCCTAAGCCCTAGAACCCTCGCCGTCGGCCAAGCGCGCATCCGGGTGACAGCAGGAGGTCCCCTGAAGGTTAGAGGAGGTTCGTGGAGGAAGGAGATGCGCCCACGGCGGTGCTCCGGCAGTCGTCCTGCTCCTTGGCCCTCCGGCCAAGTCGAGCTGCGCATTTACGTTTTTTAGGTAGGTTTTCGTTCCTGCATTTTATTCCTGTCTTTTATTTTGCATTTAGATTATTAGATTTGATTAGTTTAGGTAATTCGAAGTTCGCCGGAGCTCAGCTCCGGCGACTTCTCCACCGTACCCTCGTTGTTTTCCGACCACCCTTCCACCATCATTACGTTCCCCACCATCTTCTCCACCTCCAGAACATCCTGTCCAACCGGATTTCCACCTGGATCCGCGAATCGAAGCTTCAGCTCCATAGCTCGCCGGAAGCTTCGCCACCTCGCCCATTCCTTGTGCTAACAGCTTCAATTTCAGGTCGAGGGTGAAGCCCTCGAGCCATGTGGTCTTCCTGTGCAGGTTAGGAGCGTTGAAGAGCACCGGTTTACGATTGACCACCTGGCAGAGGTACCTGGAGCTCCGTTTCTTCTCCGAGCTCGTGGCGACGCTCCAGCGTGCCTCCGGCCAATCCAAGCCCTCCAGCAGATAGAGCAACCTCCCAGGAAGCTTTTGGGACCTTCAGGTGCGGCAAAGACCGGCGGAGGAGCGAGATCTGGTCGGAAGAAGTTTGCCCCGGCGAGCTTGCTTCCCTGTTCTTCCACGTCAGCTCCCCGCCGTTGGATGAAGACGAAGGCCCAGGTTGAATCACGGACGTCCGATCCCCCAGAGCTCAGATCGTTGGATCACGCATGTGATCTAATCTCAGACGTCAGATCGCGAAGCGTCATCGGCTCACGTGGAGGCGCCACGTGTCTAAGTCACGAAGATCAGCCGTTGGATGAAGCGCCTGTTTGGGGTAAATTTCATATGTACCCCCGCCTTTTGTTTTATTTAATGTTTAATTCTGTAAATAAAATGTCACGTTTTAAAATAATTGTAGTTTTTGCTGAAAGGACCCTGAAGTTTATATAATTGTATTTTGGTCCCTCCACGCCTCACGTGCAGTCCCACGTGAGGCGCGTGAAATTTACATGTACACCCTGGAGGTTTTTGTTAATTGTAAATTAGTTCCAGAAATTAAAATAAATGTTTATTCTAGTAGGTATTTTTGCACTGATGCCCCTGGAAATTATTTTATTTGCAAAAATGCCCCTGCCAAGCTGTTTGATTTTTGTGTCTTTTATCTATTTGTTAAAAATACCTATGGTGCTCCTAAAAATTCAGAAAAATTAGGATAGATGCTTCATGTAATGGTCTTCCACATCCATATTTTGTCTTGCATTTTTTGCATTTTTCCTAATTATTAAAAATTAAAAAAGGAGACCTTTTTGTACTGTTTAATTTACAAAATACAAAAAAATATAAACATTTTGAAAAATTCCAAAAAAACTATATATGGTATATTTATATAAATAGGGAGTCCAATAAAATGAAAAACCCTAAAAAAGAAAAAGAAAATATAAAAATGTCAAGAAGCTCCAAAATCCTAAAAAATATAAAAACCCTTTAAAAATACCAAAAATATGTTTTCCTATTTTATAATTATCTATATATTATTATTATTTATGTATTAAAATTAATTTGGGTTATTTTTGGACTTATTTCATATTTTAAAACCCAAATTATTTACGGCATACTTAATTAGTCCCTTATCAGGGACATTTTTGAATTAAAAATACATAAAAATTAGCAAAATTCCAGAAAAATAACATAAAAATTAGAAAAATACAAAAAGCCTAAAAAATATTATACTTAATATATTGAGTATATATATATATGTTTATATATCCATATACTACATTTCTCTCTCTTCTTATATATATTTCTTTATATACATATATTATATAATTAAAAATATAAAAAAGTACAAAATATAAAAACAAAATAAAAATTATAAAAACAAAAAACAAAAATATAAAAAATAAAAAACCCACAAAAACAATAAGGAATTGGACATGAATCATTGAATTGAATAATTGCACAATCATTTTCACCATACAACCTTTCGCCTCCCACTGTTTGACCACTACTTGTGCTTACAACTATGCACATTTCCATGTAGAGTTATAATAAATTTTAACTCCACATTATTGATATTCATTGCATATATTTCATTGTGGGTTAATTGTTGATCGATTTGGGAGTCTGTATGAGGTCACCTCAGCGACTGTCAATCCGCCTTGTGGAAAGACACGACCTTGGCAAATCCCCATTCATCAAATGGCGCCATTGCCGGGGAGGCGACGGATTTTGTATGATTTTGTGTGGTTTTTATTTATTTAATTCTTTGCTCATGTTCATCATATGTTTATTTGTTTGTTTGGCTTCTATTTCTATTTGACATCATTTGATTGACTGTTCTGACCATTTCCTTTCTTTGTCTTTGACGCGAGGGACCGCCAAGCGAAGGAGGACCTCCTAGGAGGACCAATGCACCCAAGCAAGGCGGAGTTGGCTCTTCTACACCCGCCAACAGGAGAGAGCATCAAAGGCAGATGAAGGGGAATTTTTGAAGACAGTCTCTATTTTTACGCATTTTATTCATTTTATTATGTATATTCATGTGAGAGAGAGACTTAGAAACTTGTAATAATACCGGACTCTCAGACACTCCGACTCCCGAGGTCCATTGCCCGAGGGATTGTTCCCTTGGGGGCCTCGACGGTTTTGACGCTTTTCTTTTTATTTTATTTTTATTATTTTGTGTGAATGAGCCCTAGCTTAGGAATTTCTTGTCGATAGATTAAGGTCCAAACACCCTAATATATTTGCATGTACCTATAGTGAATTTTGGATCTAGTCAAATCTAAACAGTTGGTTCATTTATCTCTTAACCCTTGTGCCGTGAGCAAGCCCCATTAAGCGCTACTCCTGAACTCGAGTGTGTCGAGAAGAGGAGGGGTGAGCCAAGACCGGACTCTTAGGTTAAGGATAAGTGACCGACTGGTGGTGCTTCACGATAATAGCAGTTACTATCCTAGGGCGATTTCTTCGGCTTGCATTTGCATATAGCATAGGTTTCAAATTCTGTTATGCATCCCGCATAGAGAGAGCTGGGAAGTACTGTAAGTCTTCTTACTTGGCATGCATCATCATTTTCCGACTTGCATGGATTTTCTGACCTCCTCCCTCTGTTTTTGACCACTTAGGATGCTTAATGGAAATTGGAACCTCGATAGGCACGTGCATTAAAAATACCCAAAAAAAGTGATAACCTAAATAAAATTGGGACCGCTAACTCTATTGGACCTAAAAATAAAATATAATAGACTTCCTTGTCTTGGGGAGAGCAACCCCCTCATTGTATGGGTTTTAAGTGCTCATGTACACGCTAAGGAGTAGAGCCCAAATCCTATCAAGCCTCCTAAGTGTTTGTACAACTTTGTGATTCTCACCTAACTCTAAAATCAAAAAGATAAATGACCGTCATCTGACGATCTTCACTGTGTCGAGTAGGTGAATTGAGGGTTTGCCTTGTGTATTGCTTGTGACTTGGAGTCTGTTGTGCTTTTCTTTCATTATTAGAGTAGTAGGTCCCGTCTGTGTGAGTCATGCATTTTTTATCTTTGAGTCTCTATACCTCTCTTATACATATACCTCTTCATTTGCATTGAGTCGTGATCTTGGCGCTTGAGCTCAATCATTTCTTCGCCAAGTCCTTCGTTTCCCTCTTCTTCACCATCTTCTTCGTATCCACTGTACCATTCCCATCTTTTCCGGTTCGAGGAGAGCCTGCTCTTCGGACCACCATTTTTGACGATGTTCCCGCCTTGTGTGGAATACCCAATTTTGTCTATGTCCCGATCTTCTCGCCCGTCCTCCTCGTTCCCTCTATATCACCCTTCTACCTCCCATGATATTGGCACACACGCTCAATCAACTTCTCCACTTCACTGTGTTACCCTTCTTATCCATCCTTCTTGTGTACCCCGTATCACCACTCCCTTTACCCGGGAATGCTGTGTATATTGAGGAGGCCCGCATCGAAGAATATTTATACAGATTATTTAAGTCAGGCATGCTGTTGAGGTTGCTGAGATCGATTTGGTGGATTTGACTTTGGATACATGCATATAAGCGTATTGAGGATTTTTGATGATGCATAGAGCATAGGTGTGATGCATTATTGAGAAATTTTTGGTCTCGCACACCGTATTGAGGATGTGATATGATGCGATGATTTGGTGATGATTTCATGAGTATTGATTGATCTATCTATCTTGAGGTTCCACCCATCTTCATTTTAAGGATTGACTGATTATTCTAATTTGGAATGCCTGATAAAGGTGTACGGATCCTGCATGATCTCTCATCTTCCTGATTGAACCACCCTTGATCTCCTGACTCTTTGATCCACCCTGGCACTTAGAGGAGTCCTGATGATATGTGTGCCATCTCAGCCAGATTTGATTGACTCGAGGGATGTTTTGTGATTGGCCTGTTTTCTCCCTCACTTGATCTTATGCCCTCCTGTTGATTGATGGATTCACACTATTTTGAGGACCTGAGATTTTATGCCAGCATTCCCGCGATTTTCATTGATCTAGCTCGCATTCCTCCCCGAGGACTATCTGCGAAAGGATGCGACAATTTCTAGGACTGCGGTTTCATACACTATTTGGGTCGCCATTTTGATGGGACCCGGAACCGAGTCAGATGATATGCTTGATTGGCCTCCCCCTGTGATTGTGTACCCGACTTGTCGGTACATGAGGCCCACTGTCTGATCGCTCTCCTCGACGGTCCTCGCAAGGACGAGCCTTGATATCCCACTTGCTCACTGCCTAGCTCTTAGCTCTCCGAGGGTTATCTGCGAGAGGCTATGACACATTTTAGCTCTCTTGGTCTCTTCTGCGGGTAGACGGATTGCCGTCTACTGAGGCCACATTTTCTGTGGGTCCGTCTGATGGATCCGGCTCCTTTGAGCCCTACTCTCTCCTTGACGACCCTCGCAAGGATGAGATATACTCTGATTGTTCACTATATATCTCACATCACTTCCCGAGGACTATCTGTGGAAGGATGTGACACTTTGTTTACGATCGGCTTCACTCATTGCTGGTGTCTCCGGTCTGTTGGAGCACGAAGCCGAGTCTTTTGAGTTGTGTACTTGGTCCCCTCTCTGATTGTGTATCCGATCTGCGGATCACGGGACCAAGTCTTCTGATTATGGTCTGATTCCCGGCTCCTTCGCGTCTGCTCACCTTGACGACCCTCGCAGGGTTGAGCCATGTCTTACGGCATTAGGCGTGTCTCCTATGATCTTTCGACCTCATGACCACCGAATGCCACGATGTATCCTATTCTCTATCTTCCATATCTTATCGAGACTCTGATTGACCGGAGGACTCTGTACTGTTCTTTCTTCCTCCCGGTCTTACGGTATCGGCTCTGTTTCCTCATGCTGACCCTGTGTGCCGATTATCTGCTTCATGCTACCGCACCCGATATCTTTACTTCCCATCTCTTTAACCCTGGTAGCCGACACCCACCTGACTGCATATTCGGGTGTCTTTTCACTGTCTGAGTGCGCCGCTGTTCTCACAGGGAGACAATGATGCCAGTACGGTATTCACTAGTCAGATACCGTCCTGAACTTCACCAGTTCTTCACCACTTCTATATACGTGTTGTATATTCCGTTCCTTTTTCTCCCGCATGTTTTGTGTGCCTCAGATCTATCGCCATATCTTTGTGTCTACACTTAGGACGTACCTCATCCTAAGTATAGGGGTACACACCGCGTTGTTCTTTCCTTGTTCAGTTTCGTCACTCCTGTCGTTGCTTATATTTAGGTATATCTCACCCTATGTATAGGGGGAGTGATATGTCTATTCTCCATGATCTTCTCATATATCTGCATTTATCTGTATTTTCTTCTTTTCTTCTTTTCCTGTTCATATTCCTTTATCTACAAAAAAGGTGTCGCCCCTTTGTGTCAGTTTTCTGTACTTAGGACGTACTTTGTCCTATGTATAGGGGGGTTGCACCCCTGATTTGTTTATTCCCACCCATGGCCCTCCCTGCCTTGTGTACAGTCTGTTATACTTAGGATTATTTCATCCTAAGTATAGGGGGGATGGTCATTTTCTTATTCATTTATCTCCTTATTCTTTCATTTATTGTTCTTTTAGTCGTTGTAGTATAGACTTTTCTATACTCAATACGAGTTATGTCTTCTCTTTCTCTTTTCCGATCTATGAGGACATAGCTCAAGCTAAGTATAGGGGGGTCGTATATACGCTGTATATACTTTAGCCATAACTCGTACTTTCGTATAGTTACTAATAAATATGGCTAAAACTATGATATAATTCATTAAGTAATAATGCTTCTTATTCCTCGGATTCTTTTTGTATATACTGATTAATAAATCAGGTTAAAAATACTTTTCAAAATGATTTGAAAAATGGTGTGAACTGTTTGGAAGACTTTTTGTGAAATATTTTCAACCTTTGTAAAAATCTTTTGATTGCAAAATTTTTCTATTTGTGTGAAATAAAGGATTTGAAAACCTATTTGCAAATGATTTTGAAAACATTTTGTAAAAATATTGTGAAAATATATATAGTGTTTGCAAAAATCTTTGCAAAATGGCTTTCAAATGTTTGTAAATATTTGAAAAAATTATCTTGTACTATAGTTTTCAAAAGGATTTTTAAATAAATTTGAGGAATAAAAGCATCATAATAATAATAAATAAAATGAATAAAAATAAATCATAAATAAAATACATAAAATTCTTTATCAATTGTATATTCTCCTAAATAAATCATTTTGTTAAAACTTGTAAAGTCGTGTAAAATAAAGCAGCACGCCCGTGTAAATAGTTGTATATATTTTATTCTTTGAGTGCCAAAATTCTTTGTAAAATTCTTGGTGTAAAAATTTTTCTCGTTGTTTCAAATTCTTTGAAAAATTACATATTTGTAAATAGCATCTGCATAGCATTCATATTTTTTCATTGAGCTTGATGATTGAACTAGTCCAATAAAGTCGAAGATTGGAGCTTGGTTGGGCCTTACTGCACTGGAACCTTATGGGAACTAGGTTTAAGGTACTTCAGGTCTATTCAGACTTAATTCTTTGAGAAATCAGGGCTAGGTTCAAGTCACCTCAGTGGACTAACTAGAACTTTTCGAGACACACGCATGACTCTTGTCGACCGTGACCTAACTTGGACACTTGCACCTTTCACTTGGCTCAACTCAGTTGGAGTGGTGAGGGGGTTGGATTTGCCAGTCTGAGATGCACACGGGTGGAAACATTCGTCCTCGTCTAGGGAGGGAAGTGCACCCCAACCTGGTCCAGTTTCAATGAAGTCGAATGACAGGAGAGTGTGGGTTGCAATAAAGCTTCAAAAGAGGGATAGTCTTCTAGCTCAAGAGGAAAAAGTCCTTATGTAAATGCTGCTGTAAATAGTATGTTGAAAAAAAAAGAAAACTCCAAAAAAGTGGATAGGCTTGTAAATAAATAAAAATAAAAAGTGCCTGCTGGAGTATGTACATATGTTGTATAGAAAATAAGCAAGCTTGAGCATCAAAGTTATACCATGTGAGCCTGCAGCTGGATGACTTGACTACACTGGTCTTGCATCCTAGGATAGGTAGCTACACTGGCTACCATCCATTCTTTTCTTCCCCTCCTCCTCTTGAGTCGGATGCTACTTGAACTTAGAAGGGAATAATACCCCGCTCCTCGACGGTAGAGGGCTGGATTGGGGAATCATTGGGTTGTCATTCTGGAGAAGCTAGTCTCTTTTTCATTTCAGTTGGGGAGAGCCACCATCACTTATACTGTACAAGTCAGCTTCATAGTCATAAGGGTTTGCGTATGATGTAGGCTAGTTCTGACCTGGCTATTGAGGTAGTTTGAACCGAGTTCTGTGACTCTCGAAGGCTGTTGTGCTTTAAATTTGGTTCCCTACCAGGTTCCACACACATTCTCACACCAAGGTCTAACCTGGGCTCCAAACTTTGATTTTGTACAGATGAGTTTAATAATCATGATCTATTCGATTTATTCTTAAATCTTTATTTTTGCCTTTTCTTTTCTTCTTATTCTTTGTTCTTTGGTACTTATTGCATAAGTGTTTGCTAGGGACTAGCAAAGGCAAGTATAAGGGGTGATGAATCTCCATTTCATCACCTTTATTCTATCATTTTGGCCTTAAAAACCCCAGCAAATGCATGTAAATAGCCTCAATTTGTACATAATAGCATTCAATGTTTATTGTAATTATTGTACATAGAATAAGGTTTTTAATGCCAAAATTATAGAATAAAGAGAAGAAAAGAAAAAGGAATAAAATATTGTAGATATTTTATGACCCTAACCCCGAGACCAAGGCCAGCATGGAATTGGTCGACAAGGAATAAAGTAGGGGGAGATAAGGGCCAATAATACAATAAATACGTCATTTATTTATTCATTCATTTATGCATTTTTGACACCTATTTTTATATAATTATTTATTCATCAAATAGAGAAACTTTGTACATAAAAGTTGTAGGTAATAATATGAACAAAATTATAAAATTGAGTTTGTGTAAAAATAATACTCAGTGTACATTTATACCCAGAATAAAAAACCAAGATCTCAACTTCACAGACCCATATCTTGCAAATAAAAACTCAAAATCACCCAAACTCACCTTTAATTGTATATAGCTTTCCAAGAACTATTTAATAAAATTGGTTTCAGAATTTTTGGAGTTCATATGTAGAAGTTAGGTTTTTGGCGCTCCTTGTATATAGTACTGATTAAAATATTCCATTTATTCATTAGCCATCATTTTTATAAATTTATATTTTTAGAATTTTGTAAATAATGTATATAACACATGTACATATTGAAATAAAAAGAAAACCAAAAAGAATTTGTGAAATAAAATAAGTCTAAGAAATAGATAGACAAATACCTATGCTATCCATATGTATATAAATAAAAAGGGATTTATCTATTTTATTCTTTATTTATCTATATTTTTTATAATAATGTATATATTATATATAACTTATTTAAAATACAAATCCAAAATAAAAACAAATAAAATACATTAAATAAATAAAATGTATATAAAATATTGGTAAAATACCTATAAGTATACCTACATATACCTAAACCTATTTATTTAAAAATGTAAATAAACTCATAAAAATTAAATAAAAATATATTTATACTCATAAAAATAAGTTATAAATTTATAAAATAAGAAAATAAAATAATAAAATAAAAATAAACAAAATAAAAATAAATACATATAAATATACTTATAAATACATTATTAAAATAAACCCATAATAAAATACTTCAAAAAATTAAATAAAAATCATAAATAAATACTACATTAATTTATAAACATTTTTTATTTCATAAGCAAAATCTAATTAAATCATTTATTACGTGTAATGAATGGGTGCCAGGGAGTGTTGACCTCCGGTCAACTCCCCCCTGCGCCTCTGACTCCCGTCAGACATGTCGCTTCCCCCGATTTCCTCCATTTTTCCCGCTCGACCTATCGCTCCATCACCAGCAATCCCTTCACGGATTTTTCTCCCAGATGAATCATGACCCTCTCCGCATCTCTTATTCGATTGTACATAGCCCAGATTCTTCGATTTTAGCCGGTTAATAAGGGCACCCAACCTTGTTTATAAATAACTCCATCTCCTTCGTCCGAGCTTTTTGGCCATTTCCTAATCCCTAGAACCCTCGCCTTCGGCCAAGCGCGCATCCTGGTGACAGCAGGAGGTCCCCTGAAGGTTTGAGGAGGTTCGTGGAGGAAGGAGATGCGCCCACGGCGGCGCTCCGGCAGTCGTCCTGCTCCTTGGCCCTCCGACCAAGTCGAGCTGCGCATTTACGTTTTTTAGGTAGGTTTTCGTTCCTGCATTTTATTCCTGTCTTTTATTTTGCATTTAGATTATTAGATTAGATTAGTTTAGGTAATTCGAAGTTCGCCGGAGCTTAGCTCCGGCGACTTCTCCACCGTACCCTCGTTGTTTTCCGACCACCCTTCCACCGTCATTTCGTTCCCCACCGTCTTCTCCACCTCCAGAACATCCTGTCCAACCGGATTTCCACCGGGATCCGCGAATCGAAGCTTCAGCTCCACCGCTCGCCGGAAGCTTCGCCACCTCGCCCATTCCTTGTGCTAACAGCTTCAATTTCAGGTCGAGGGTGAAGCCCTCGAGCCATGTGGTCTTCCCGTGCAGGTTAGGAGCGTTGAAGAGCACCAGGAGACGATTGACCAGCTGGCAGAGGTAACTGGAGCTCCGTTTCTTCTCCGAGCTCGTGGCGGCGCTCCAGCGTGCCTCCGGCCAATCCAAGCCCTCCAGGAGATAGAGCAACGTCCCAAGAAGCTTTTGGGACCTTCGGGTGCGGCAAAGACCGGCGGAGGAGCGAGATCTGGTCGGAAGAAGTTCGCCCCGACGAGCTTGCTTCCCTGTTCTTCCACGTCAGCTCCCCGCCGTTGGATGAAGACGAAGGCCCAGGTTGAATCACGGACGTCCGATCCCCCAGAGCTCAGACCGTTGGATCACGCATGTGATCTAATCTCAGACGTCAGATTGCGAAGCGTCATCGGCTCACGTGGAGGCGCCACATGTCTAAGTCACGAAGATCAGCCGTTGGATGAAGCGCCTGTTTGGGGTAAATTTCATATGTACCCCTGCCTTTTGTTTTATTTAATGTTTAATTCTATAAATAAAATGTCACGTTTTAAAATAATTGTAGTTTTTGCTGAAAGGACCCTGAAGTTTATATAATTGCATTTTGGTCCCTCCGCGCCTCACGTGCAGTCCCACGTGAGGTGCGTGAAATTTACATGTACACCCTGGCGGTTTTTGTTAATTGTAAATTAGTTCTAGAAATTAAAATAAATGTTTATTCTAGTAGGTATTTTTGCATTGATGCCCCTAGAAATTATTTTATTTGCAAAAATGCCCCTGCCAAGCTGTTTGATTTTTGTGTCTTTTATCTATTTGTTAAAAATACCTGTGGTGCTCCTAAAAATTCAAAAAAATTAGGATAGATGCTTCATGTAATGATCTTTCACGCCCATATTTTGTTTTGCATTTTTTGCATTTTTCCTAATTATTAAAAAAAATAAAAAAGGAGCCCTTTTTGTACTGTTTAATTTACAAAATATAAAAAAATATAAAAACATTTTGAAAAATTCCAAAAAATCTATATATGGTATATTTATATAAATAGGGAGTCCAAAAAATGAAAAACCCTAAAAAAGAAAATATAAAAATTTCAAGAAGCTCCAAACTCCTAAAATAAAAATATAAAAACCCTTTAAAAATACCAAAAATATGTTTTCCTATTTTATAATTATCTATATATTATTATTTATGTATTAAAATTAATTTGGATTATTTTTGGACTTGTTTCATATTTTAAAACCCAAATTATTTGCGGCCTACTTAATTAGTCCCTTATTAGGGACATTTTTTAATTAAAAATACATAAAAATTAGCAAAACTCCAGAAAAATAACATAAAATTTAGAAAAATACAAAAATCCTAAAAAAATATTATGCTTAATATATTGAGTATATATATATGTCTATATATCCATATACTACATTTCTCTCTCTTCTTATATATATTTCTTTATATACATATATTATATAATTAAAAATATAAAAAAAGTACAAAATATAAAAACAAAATAAAAATTATAAAAACAAAAATAAAAAAATATATAAAATCAAAAACCCAGAAAAACAATAAGGAATTGGACATGAATCATTGAATTGAATAATTGCACAATCATTTTCACCATACAACCTTTCGCCTCCCAGTGTTTGACCACTACTTGTGCTTACACCTATGCACATTTCCATGTAGAGTTATAATAAATTTTAACTCCACATTATTGATATTCATTGCATATATTTCATTGTGGGTTAATTGTTGATCGATTTGGGAGTCTGTATGAGGTCACCTCAGCGACTGTCGATCCGCCTTGTGGAAAGTCACGACCTTGGCAAATCCCCATTCATCAAATGGCGCCATTGCCGGGGAGGCAACGGATTTTGTATGATTTTGTGTGGTTTTTATTTATTTAATTCTTTGCTCATGTTCATCATATGTTTATTTATTTGTTTGGCTTCTATTTCTATTTGACATCATTTGATTGACTGTTCTGACCATCTATTTGACATCATTTGATTGACTGTTCTGTCTGGGATTGGCATGAAACCGATCCTCATGCCAATCGATCTGCGGAATCTCGGACTCGCTCTGAACGTAGTAGATCCGACGGGTGGGTGGAGCGGGTACGATCCTCCGTGCTGGTTGTGTGGTCGAAGAAGACTGGCTCTGATGATACTGATGCTGGAGCTCAGACACCTTCTTCCAAAGATCACTCAGCTGCTGAGGTAGAGCTGAGGGTTTCTCCAATTCTCGCAGCGGCTGTAAGTCCAGAACTTGCTTGTGAATCACGTCCACCAACGTTAGTTTCTCGCTAATGAATCCCATATTGGTGTTTGATTCAGAATCTGCTATATTTGCCACCTTGTGATGCTCTCGGTGATGTGGTGGCTGCGGGGCTTTCTAAAATGCCCGAGTAGAGTCCACGACTCTCGAGTTCTTGGCCTTCCCTTCGAAGATGGCCCAGACTGACTCGGCATCCTTATTCAAATAACTGCCGCCACATGTGGCACTCACGAGCCCCTGGATGTCCGGCTGGAGTCCTCCAAAATAGTTCTGAACTAGCACCTTCGTCGGGATCTCATGATGCGAGCATCTCTCCGTAAGGTCCTTGAATCTATCCCATGCCTCATGGAAAGATTCGTGTGGAAGTTGCGTGAAATTGGAGATATGGCTCCTCATCATGTTCGTCATTCCCAGAGGAAAATATTTGCACAGGAAAGTGGACTTCAGGTCGTCCCATGTAGAAATTTCCCGTCCCAAGTGACTCAGCCAGTAAAGAGCCTTATCGGCTAAGGCAAAGGGAAAGGCCTTGAGGCGTACGGCTTCCTGCGTCACTCTTGGATAACAAGCCATATCACAGATCAAATCAAATTGTTGCAGAAAGGTAAACGGCTCCTCTGTAGCATTCCCGTAGAACTTGGGAAGCAATGAGATGAAGGACGGCTTTAGTTCATATGGCCCTTGATTCGACGGTATCCGAATCCAATGATGGAGCGTCCTCGCGCCCGGGTCATACTCCTCCCGTAAAGTCGCGGGAACCGCGGGCGGTAAATGGTTCCCGGCCCCTAATCGCAGCGCGGTTATTTCGGCCCGTAGTTCATTCTGAACTCTAAACTGTTCTCGAATATGTAGATTCATCTGTTGAAGCGTCTCGAGAATTTCTGTAGTAACATCTGCGGCATCTGTTCTTCCTTCCTCTTTCTCCTCAGTTGCTGCCCTCTCGTTTGCTGCTGGTGCTTTACCACGAGCCATCGGCTTCGAGTCGTCTGGAAAAGAGAAGCTCTCGTAAGTACTCAGTGAAAATTCGACTGGAGAAAATTTATTGAGACGAGGGTCTGTCTCAATTTTCTGGCCAGGAGGCGAGGGAGTCTGGGTCTGACTCTCCTTGAGATCAGATGGGACCATCTTGGGAAGAGAGTCATCCCAAGCTTGTGAAGATGTACGGTCGACGGTGGACGGTCGAAAACTCACGGAGTCTAAGCAGAAAAGCCGTCGAGACGTCATCCTCGATGTCAAAAGATTAATCAGGAGCACGATTCACGATCCAAAAAGAGAGGAAAAATGCGAAAGCCACGGAAACTCACACCCCGCAAGAAAATACAAAGCAAATCTCGTTTTTCACCAACTCAACCCGATGATGACCGTAAGAGTTCGGTCTCTTTATCTTGTCGGTTTTTAGGGTTGTAATTAGCAAACAAATAGTACGGTTATCGTGCGTTGTGCGAGCTGATAGGTGTCTGATTTATCTCCCGCGATATTGTCCCGAGTCCTTACAAAGAACCACTTGCTCTCAGCCAGTATGGTGGCAAGTACATAGACCGATTCCGGCCCGCGTTACTTGAGGACGGAGCCTTACGTGGTGTCCTCTAAATCCCCCACTCTTCTAAGTAAACTCAGACCGTTTCCGACTACCCGAGCATACCCACTGAAAAGCAGTGATTAAATGTATGAACTAAGTAGTATGTTGAAAGATATCGGGTTTTTAGATTTAGTGTTGGCTCTCGCTCGCACACTCTGAGAAATGGCAGGGATTACTCTCCCAAATCAAATGAATCGTTACGATTTTTAAGTCTGATATGTTTAGCAGTCCCGGTTTTATTTTGTGGTTTTATAATTTTTTTGAGTATTTTCAAACAAACGTCTAATTTTTTATTTTCTGAATCCTAAAATCATGCACCTAGGTTGCAAGTCCTAAAATTAGCTACGTAAGCACAATCAGATAGAATAAAAACACCTAAACATGCATCTATCGAAAAAGCCGCGGAAAAACCGATAAGGCGAGAAAACCAGGGTGGGTGCTCTTATCCCCCGAATACACGGTATCCGGCGAATCAGACCCCGAAGAAAATGAGGGGTTGTTTATTCTCTTTACAGTTTCTCTCCCTTTCTCTCTCTTTTACAAAATTAAACTAACTAAATCTACCCTCTACAACCGACTCGTGAAGAAGAAGCCGGCCTTTACGCTTTCAACTGATTCGGTTTCCTAAGAAGCCGGTTGATCCTGCAGGCCCTGCAAAAAATAGTTAGCGGAGAAAACCGAGAGATGAGTCAAGAAAACCATAAGAAAAACTGAAAGAAAACTACGAGAAATCAAACAAAAGAAGAGAGAAAATAAAATCACAAAAATTCGAAAAAGATCAAAATATTCTAACGCCTCCCCAGCAACGGCGCCTTTTTGATGAGCGTAAAATTCAGATCACGGCTTTTTTTAGAGAGTAAAAATATCGGTGTAGAAAAAAACCCGCGAAAACCAGATCTTCAGTCTATCAAGCAAATTCGATTTTCGGAAGAAAACCTACACTAATTATTTATCCAGATGAGTGTGCCTGAGTCGAACTCAAGGAGGCAGAATAGAAGACTTTGATTTTTTAGGGAAATATTTTTGTAATTTTATTTTATCTCTTCTTCAAGTGATCAGATGAAAGAAACACTTTATATTTGATTTTTTGATTTTTAGTTTTATTTGGTTTTAATCTTTTCAATTTTTTATTTAATTTTCAAAAGGGATATTTTTCATAAAATTTATTTATTATATAATAGATGGAATAGAGGTAAAATATATGTGATACGATATAGTAGATAAAACACCGAGCAACGGGCTCGAACGACACACGAAAACAAAACAAAATGAACGCGGTTTTCAACGAATTAAAACACGAGAAAAACACATAGAAAAATACACGAAAAATACTAAAAGCCTCGCGGGGGTAGTTGTGTAACTACCTCAAGAAAATCTCTGAAAAATAAGGTCAAAAAGAGGTCCAAATATCCCCTACAGCCTAGGGGCATAAGCGTAAAGAAAACTATTAAAATGTTCTACAAAAAGGTCCTCAAAGGACTATTCTGTAAGAAAAATAAAAGAGTTTTACATTTAGGTCCCTACGGAGGGACCTAAATGTAATTTCCGGAAACCTTTAGAGCTGAAATAAATTTCTGAAAGCTTCTGGATTGATGATGCAAAATTCACACCCCTTCAGAACTGACGGCTGCGATTAGAACAGAGGAGCGCTGATCGAACGGCTCTACTCGTGACACGTGGAGCGAGCCTGTGCTTCGCCCTGTTCTTGGCTGTTCTTGAATCTGTTGAGCAGCTGACGACGTAGGTGTCTTCTCCGCTTTTTCTCCGACGAACGGCGGCATCGTGGGCTATCCGGCGGGGCCAGAGGGGTGGCTCCTCCACCCCTCGAGCTTGCCCGCGGTAGGTGGCTGGCAGAGGCGGCTCCGAGCGGTGGTGGAGGCGCTACGAAGTAGGCGATCTCGATGAACCTGGAGGTTGTTGAAGATTGTTGCGCCCTTTTCGAGGTTGAATTCCGTGAAGATAAGCGCTTCCAGATCTGTGGAAATGACTCTTGATAGAAGATAGACCTGCGAATAAAAGAGGGATATGCTCGATTCGAAGAATCGACCTAAGGATTTAAGATTTCGCAAGATCAAAAAGGGATGAAAAATATGGTTTCCAGAAGAATTGAAAATTTGCGTGAGAATGGTGATGAAAGAAGGTGTGATTCGAAATAGATTTGAAACGTTTGGAAGGAGTTTTTGGATTACGCGCCTAAGAAGGATGATTAAGCTTCCTAATGACGGCTTAATCTCGCTAATATCTACATGAAGATCGAGGAGAAAATAAGATGAAAATGAAGGAGTAGGTTTGTGGGTTCAAGGTGTATTACCTGGAATGAAACGCTCGACGGTCGACCTTGGCCGGAGCTTCACGCAGCGATGTGCGGCGATATAAGGCTGAGCACGGCCTTGGAACCTCCTCCAATGATCCTTCTCCCACGCGGGCACCTTCGAGCGGAGCTGTCACCTCCTGAGCGAGCGGAGAAAGGCTGGGAAGAGAAGGGTCGGGCAACTGGAGCTTGAGAGCTTAGGTTGTTGGAGAGTTGGTTCGCGAATGGCGAACTTTAGGAGTTTTTATAGGGCGATTTTGTGGGCTCCAAGCTTAATCTAATGGCTGGAGAGGTAGAGGTTAGTTAGGAGAATAGATCCAATGGATGAGATCACATGGAGGGGTTAAAGGATGCGCGGGAAAAATAGGTGAAGTCGGCCGGTTGGAACAGTCCGACTAATAGACCTTCTTGGAGAAGAGAACCCAGGTGCTGACAAGTGTCAGCACCTGGTTGGCCAGAAGCTAAAAATTCAGTATAAATTCAATATTAAACAATAAATTAGTTTATTTTAAATAGGTATAAATATAAGAAATGTAAATAAATAATTTTCTAATTTATGAAATAAATACTTTTTATAAATAATAAATATTATTCAAAATATAAATATTATATTAATAAATATGTATTTATAAATAGATTTTAGATTTTTAATTCAATAAATAAATAATTAAAAATCAATTTTATATTTTCTTAATTATCAGAATAATAAATAAGGCTTGTGGATATTTTTATGGATTTTAATAAATTAATTTACATGCATTAATAAATAAGGATATAAGTTATACAGTTCATTTTTACCTATTATTTAAGGTTTTTGATTTTATTAAAATAATAAATAAATTCCAAAAATTATGAAATAAATTAGGGTGAAAATACAAGATCATGAAAATATTTAGAAATTATAAAATTGAGAAAACTATAAATATTGTGTGTTATATAAAATAAGTATCCCAGAAACCCCGTTGTATTTTGGTCCCAAAACCGACTTTTTGCAAACACGAATTTGATGAAACCACCTTTATTAATTAGAGAATATTATTTTATGAACTTTAAAGGTGAGTAGAGTGAAATTGGAGTTCATATGAGGAAGTTATGATGCTCGGAAGTTGAGATTTTGACAATTTATAGGCTGGGTTTCTTGGCAAATATACAGGGTAATATTTTTAACTTATTTTTATATTTTTATATACATTTTTAGGAATAATTAGGAAAAGAGTTTGATGAAAAATGTTATATATGAATTAATTAAAAATCTTTGAAGTTTTATATTTATTTTATAAATAGTGAAAGGTGTATACAATATGGCTTAATTTATTTTTACGGTTTTCTTTCCTTATCTCCCCCTACTTTTCGGTTTGTCAACCAATTCATGCTGACTTGGTCTCGGGGGTTAGGTTATAAATATACCTTGCAGTTATATTTATATTTTAAGTCATATTGTACATATATACATATATCCAATCTGCCTTTGTTCTTTTTCTGTTTCTTTATTTATTTACATGATTTTGGTAGTTAAAAGGGAATATTTATACATGAATGGGAATTTGTTAAAAGATGGGAATTAATGAATATTTACATGCATTTGTTAAGGGTTTTAAGATAAAATACGACAGAAAAGTTAATGAATCATGGATTCATCAAGGGGCATGGAGGATGATTATGATTGTCCCCTTCGCACTTCTACATGCATCCCCGTTGTTCTAGAGATAGGAGATGACTTGTAAGGGACGGTTATGACCATTGCCTATATGAAATAGAAGGGACAGTCATAACCATCCCCTCCGCATCGGAGATGGCTATTAGTGGTTCTTTGGACTTGGGGGAGAGGGGGACAGTTATGATCATCCCCTCTGCATTTATGTGTGCATCCTCGTTGTGTTGGAGACATGACATGGCTTATATGGGACGGTGACGACCATTGACTATATGAACCAGAAGGGACAAAATCGTCCCCTCCGTACCAGGTATGTCTACTGACAGTTTTTTTGGAGTTGAGGGCAGGGGGACGATTATGACCCTCCCCTCCACGCTTCTGCATATGTCCCTATTATGCTGGAGACATGACATGAGTTATAACGGACGGTTACGACCGTCACCTATAAGAACCAGGAGGGATGATCGTAACCATCCCATTTGCACCAGGGATGCTACTAGTTTCTTTTGGAGTGGGGGGGGGGGGTAGGGGACGGTTATGATCGTCCCCTCTGCTCTTCTGTGCATGTCAATGCTGTATCAGAGATAGCACATGACTTATAGGGGATGGTTAAGACCGTTGCCTATATGACCTAGAAGGGATGGTCATGAGCGTCCTCGATTGTCACACTACATGGGGCGGTCGCAACCATCCCTCATATAATGAAGTCGGGAATGGTTGCGACCGTCCCTTCCGATTTTCAATAAGGGACGGTCCTTAGCTATCACTTACGGTTAGAGAAATAGAGACACTTGCAATCGTCCTTTCTGGTATTCAAGAGGGGACGTAATGGACACACATCCCCTCTTGTCAAATGAAACACATGTATATGGGACACTTAGGAAATTGTCCCCTTTGATTAGAGTCGACGATTTTTTTAATATACAAGGTGGTTAGTGACCTCCCATAAAGTCCACTAGTAGGTACCCGTGCGCTGCACGAGTGAAACAATTTGACATCATCATGTCGAGTTGGCCACAAAATAAGATGTTTTGTTGCCTACATTATCAAGCTTTGAGTATACACATTCCAGTTTGATTTTATTTGAAATTTATAAGACTTTTATGATATTTATTGTGTATTTTTAATTTATCTTTAAATATTTATTAGTATGCTATAATATATATATATCCAATGTAATTTTCAGAATTTAGCAAAGGGTAGGGTACTCTTATATTTTTTATTTATTGAGAAGCTTTACATATAGACATCCAAGCTCGAATTTGGTAATCAATGTATATAACTCATATTTGTCATATTAAAATAAGACAAAACAGATTAAAAGAACACAAAAATCTCAAAAAAGCAAACAATTTGAAGCTGAAGTCAAACCATTTTTTTCATAATTTCTCAGAAAATATTTCTAATTAGACAGACCACTTACCTGATATAATTGGTATAAATAAAAAACGATGAGTTGAAAATTGAAATATTGAGATCATCATATTATGAAACAGGAAGGCAAACCTTAGTTCATCAATCCACAAAATCCAACATGGCAATAGAGATGATTGATTATATAGATTTTATTTATGTCTATGTTCAGATATGATCTAGGCTAGCTTCCCTTCCGTTGTCGCCGCTGCAGTCCCGGTGGCGGCTGCGTAGAGCGACCAGAGCTGTCGGTCGATGAGCTCATTGTTGTAGAGCGCCAGCTGTAGCTCCATATCATCGGCCCACCACTTCCGCAGCCCGTGCGCCTCGAGGAACCTCTTCGGCCCCTTAGACACGAACACCTTCCCCGGCACCGCGCTCGCCCTGGCCGTTGCCACCTCCTCCTTCCCTCCCTCCCCGGCGTTGGTGTAGCGGCATCATATGTAGTTATTCTTGTTGACGTAGAGGTGCGTCACCCACTTCTTGGCGGCGTCCACTCTCACGGCCTTTGTCGCGAGTGCGGTGCATGCATCGTTGGGAGGCGACTCGGGGGCAATGCGGTTGGCAGTGGAGCGGATCTTGGTCCAGGCGAAGGAGGCCTTATTGGCGAGGGAGCGGAGGGTCATGGCGAGGGAGACTGATGGAGGTTGAAGAGGTGGCACTCGACGTCAACGGGTAAGTAGGATCCGAAGAGGAGCGTCGAGGAGGGGAAGGGGGTTGGAGGGATAGCCCTAGACAGGAGCTGCACGGGGGAAGAGGCAAGGATTCTGACAAAAGTTAAGGACAAAAGTGGAAACATGGTTGGTACATGAGGGCTAAAATTGAAAGGTGCAACGGAGGATATGGGTTAAATTGGGATTTTATGGTCAGAAATTAATTGATTGAACATTGTGATATAACTTTTGGTGTTATAAATGTAAACCAAGACTACCTGTCATTAAAATTTTTATTTTAAAAATCAGCAAAGAATGTTGTCTATCCATATATCTGCGAAATAGTGTCTGTTGTACTACTATAGTTGTAACTGAACTAATAGGTGATATTATACTTAGATATTCCATTAAATATAGTATAAGATATAGTTGCATTAGTAAGGATCCATGTTACTCAAGATGTAAATTCAACACATAAATCATGTTACTTACTACGATTTCAGAATCTAAAAGGAAGTTTTTAGTTAATCATCATTCATTGTTGTCCTTATTATTCACCTTAATTTCTAGCATGTCCCTAGTTCCATTGACAAATCTCCCATTTGAAAATCTATCTACAACAATGATTAGGAACCTGTAGGGACATCTGGAACTCACAATTTTTATTCAAGATATATCCTGAATAAACTCGGAAAATGTTATGTGCTGGCAGTACAACTGTTATGTGCAAGTAGTATGAATGATTCAGAACCTGCGGTCCGACAGCAATGCATTGCAGAATCACCGGGCAACTATAGTTTTGAAAAGATTTCAATTCCTTTAATATCTACTAAAAATTGTACAAAAAAAGGGAAAGAAATATACTTAATTAGATGCGAAAACATATTGTCAAGCATCAACCGGCATTGCTAATGCCAAACAACAAACCAACTGCATCATCTATCCTGCAAACTTGATCTGTAATTTCGATCTGCACCACAGGCATCACCTACGCGGTCCTCCTCTCAGCTTCGTATATGCGCCACCGGAGCTATAAATTTAGGGGCTTCCCGCAGGAGTAGTATCATGGAGTTTGGAGATGATGGCGCACTTACAGGATCGGAGGATGACGTAGGCAAACCGGAGGCAGGGGAAGCGAAGGGTAAGATGTGTTAGTGAATCTCGTGTAAGGACAAGTGTAGGAGGCGAAGGATGTGCAACCCGACACCCTTCACGATCTCCGAGAAGGTGTTACTCTAGGATGAAGCATCGCGATTAACAATGATGTCATTGAACACAAGCCTACGTCGCGCATCTTCTAGAGGAGGCGACTCTAGCGGACGAAGATGCGGAAGAGCTAAAGCACGGCAGGCTTTATGGTATCAAAGAAGGCAGCCGGCGGCGATGCTGCTAAACATGAGGCCGATGCATGTGTCTTCTGGAGGAGACCCTCCAGACCGAAGAGGAGGAGGAGCTGCAATCAGCGGTAGAGTGGGAGATGTGTCGATCGCAGGCGTTGAAGAGGGCGGAGGTGGAGTTGGTGCAGTGGTGGGTGGCATCGAGTTGGGGAGGGACGGAGGCGAGGGCTATCAGTGGACACCCTTGAGTGATGGTGTCGAAAAGGCAGGGGCGGAGTTGGTGCGGCGGTGGGCGAAATCAAGTTGGGGAGGGGCGGAGGCGAGGGCTATCCTTGGACACCCTTGAGTGATGGGTAATTCCTTGGTTTCTTTAGGGTAAAGCTGTAACGATAGCTAGAGTTGGAAGGGTAAGGACCGAATTTTCTGCAGAAAAATTAATGGTGTCACGCGAGTTGACGGGCTTGTTGCAGGGTTGGGCAGGGTTGGCTTGGCCCAACCCGGGTTGGCCCTGCAACCAAACAGGGTTCTCCTCCTCACAGTTTACTATTCACAGGGGTACCCCTGCCCAACTCAATCCTGTCCAACCCTGCAACCAAACAGACCCTAATAGATGTATAGATTTGTTTGCAGTGATTGCCGGTATAACAAGAGGAGTACTCATTACCTTAATTGGATTGCATCAAGTTTTGGCCTTACCATCTAAGTAAAGCTTGGTGCACAATACAAGTGTTCATCATAGGTTGAAAAAATTCAAAGAGTACTGCGGATGTCAAGACAATCTTGTTAGACATGGGAGTCTAATTCCAAGCAAAAATTTCAGAATCAGGAGAATAAAGCCGTAGACCTAATGTATTCGAATTCTCATACTTAAGAATCTATAAATAGATTAAGTGGATTAAGTTCAAGATCAGGCTCAATTATCTGAATTTTGTTTCAAAACTTGACCCAAACTTTCATTAAGATGTCTGCATATAAAGGGTATTTTTGGAAACTCTCACTTTTTCGGTTTTCTATGTTCTTTTTCTATTTTTTTGTATTTTTAGATATAGTAAGTTTTACAGATTTTGGATATATGAAATTTTAGGGGATTTTCTGTTTTGCTATTTTTTTTGTATATTCCTTTGTTTTTGCATTTTTTTATGCATACATTTTGTAGTTTCGAAAATACATTTTTATATTTTTTTACAATTTTATACTTTTTAAAGGTTTTGAAAATTTTTGGGTGTATTTATTAGGTATCTTATTGTTGTGTACTTGTGTGTGTGACTTGATATGTGATGTTTGTTTCTTGTCGTTGCTTGATTTTATTCTTGTACATTTGGTCATCGGTGCAGGCCATGTTTATTCCAATTCATTAAGTTCAAGTAGTCTCTTTGTTCCTGCATTTTGTTGGTCTAAGTTGCATTTTCTAATTGCCCATTATGATTTGTGGCATACTTCTATTGGCACATGACATGGTTTTCCATAGATGAGTCGAAATGGGCACATTCCTAAAGGTGTAAGGTATGCAGTTCTGTATGCCCATACCATAAGGTGTATGGGGATGTTGTGATCAATCCTCTATATATGATCTAACCACTTTTTGTAGGATGGTTTCTTATTTCCCTATTTGTAAGTCTGGCCATCCCATTAGCTTGAGGATCTTTAGGAGTCGAAACTCTATGTTCCACCGCATTTTTTCAAAAGATGTTTAAATGTGAACCTCCATAATTGTAGAGTATCTTCGGACATATGTATCTTGAAAATAGTTTGGTTAGGAATTTTATTACATTGCTGATGTTTGACAGTTTGGATCGATGTAGCCTTGATACACAATCTGCTACTAAGAGGATATACATGTTTCCATGAGATGGTTTAAATGATACCATGAAATCTATCCTCGATGTGTTAAGAATTTCAACTATGTGGATTGCTTGGAGTGGTATCATATCTCTTTTTACCTTATTTACAGTAGTTTGTCATTTTGAGCATGTTTTCACAAAGGTGTATGCATCCCTAAAGAGAGTAAGCTAATAAAAACCAGATTGCCAGACCTTAGATACAATGCGCTTTCCTCGAATGACGTCTGTTGCAGTCTGAGTTGTGACAGTATGTCAAAATGCTTTGTGTTTCTGATTCCGACGTACATATTCACCATACCATGTCTTTTCCTTCCTTGAACAGAACCAAATCTTCCTAGTGAAATGTTTTGGCATCCCAGTTAACTTCTCTTTCTTGTCTTTGATCAATGATCAGGTAATTGTGATGTCACTGTAATATGACCATGTAGTTAATCTATGTTAAAAAAAATTCATCTAGGAATTGCTTGGTTATGACTTCAAGCGGTTGACTTGGAAGGGTTGTTGGCAGTATCTATGATGGTCTAATACAACTTTATGACTCGTGGTTGATCCTTTATTTACAAATCATATTCTTGTAACATGATTATCCGTCTATTCAGTCAAGGTTTCTCATCCTTTTTTACAAGTGGATACCAATAGCCATGTGATCTAAGTAAATGGTTACATGACTTCCTGACAAATAAGATCCTTTAAAATTTTCTGATGCAAATACCACTGCCAATAATTCTTTCTCAACCACCATATAATTTTTTTGAGGCTCATCCAATATTTGACTAGCATAGTAGATTACAATTGGTTTTTCATCTCTTCTTTGTCGTAAGAGTTGCTCCGACTGATTGAACTGATGCATCACACGTAATTTCAAAGTCCAAGTGCTAATATGGGGGTTGCAATATCTGAGCTTTTGTGGATGCTTGTTTCAATATTTCAAATTCTTGTATGACATGTAGGGTCATTCTAAATTCTTGATCCTTTCTCAAGAGTATGCTTAGGGGTCTGGTGATTTACGAAAAGTCAGACAAATATCCTATAAAATCCTACCCATCCAAGAAATTCACTGGCTCCTTTCATATTTATAAGGAAAGGAAATTGTGTTATGTTTTCAATTTTGAGGGATCTACTTCCATTCCCTTTTCTCATACATTGGGTCCTAGTACAACTCCTTTATTAACCATAAGATGAGATTTTTCTCAAGATAACGTTAAATTAGTCTCAATACACTTTTCAATGCTCTTTTAAGAAATCCAATGGTTTTATCGAAATAATCACCAAACAAAGAGGAATCATCCACAAAAATTCCATAAAATCTTTTATCATATCGAAAATTTATTAACATGCCCTTTTGAAAAGTGGTTGGGGCATTGCAAAGTTCAAATGGTATTCTTCTAAAAGCAAAAGTGCCAAAAGGGCGTGCAAATGTAGTTTTTTTATTGATCTTCCTAATCTATAGCTACTTTATTATATATGAATATCCATCAAGAAAACACACACACACACATACATACATACATACATACATACATACATACATACATACATACATACATACATACATACATACAAACATATATATATATATGATTTCTTTCAAATAGGACGCAGTCCTTCCTAAGTTAAGGAAGGCCAGCCCCTTTTTGTATAAAATAGGATGACTTTAGTAGAATACATATATAGTTTTGTATTATAATGTGCAGTTTTTATGTTTGTATTATAATGCGCAGTTTTGTATACAACTTTGTATTTATAACGTGCACCTATAATACAAACTATATGCGTATTCTACTAAAGTACTCGTGTTTTATACAAAAAAGGGCTGGCCTTCCTGAACTCTGGAAGGACTGCGTCCTATTTGAAAGGCCATATATATATATATATATAGGGCCCTTCCAATGAGGTGCACCTTTCCTGGGTGTATGGAAAGCCCATCACGAGATCCGTCGATCTAGCGGTTCTTCATCCAAAAGGGCATTTTAGTCCATACATTTTCGTTTTAAATTTGAATTTAATTTCGAATTTGAAATTTATTTCATCTTTATATTTTTCCATTTTTAGCGTGTCTGATTTAGTATTTTTTTGTTGCCTTTTAGTTGTTGAATTTTCGCCAACATGGTAGCATTTTCCCGAAATGTAGAATAGCAGTTTTTTTTGTAATATTCCCCTTGATATTGTAAAACTGCATCCTGCATTGTAACATAAAATCACAATAAGTAATAAATATATTATAATAATTGTAATTTTGATAACACTGTTGTAAAAGATCATGGACGTTTTGTAAAACCTGTATGAAGATTGTAAATCCATCAGATCCTATTATGTGCGTTTTTCACAAATGCCAAGCATCTTTGTAAAATCCGAGTCCCTGTTATAATTTTGCATCCTGCATTATATAATAAGATCACAATTAGTAAAAAAATGATATGCAATTGTAAAATACGATCTGAGATTGTAAAAAAACTCGAGGTTGCAAAACAGTCTGAAATTGTAAAATATGTCATTTATATTGTAAAATACGATCTGGGATTGTAAAAAAACACTCGAGATTGCAAAATAGGTCATTATATTGTAAAAACCTGGGCACACCCTCCATCTCCAGCATCCTCTCTACCCGCACCTCCTCCACCCTTCTCCTCCACGTCCCACCTCCTCCATGCACGTCCTCCTCCGCCCACACACCTCCATTCACGCACTCCTTCAACCGTCTCCTCCATGATCCACCTCCTCCATGCATATAAATGTAAAAAGACAGTCTAAAATTTGTAAAAAGATGATATGCTATTGTAAAATACGATCTGGGATTGTAAAAAAAAACTCGAGTTTGCAAAATAGTTCATTATATTGTAAAAACCTGGGCACGCCCTCCATCTCCAGCATCCTCTCTACCCGCACCTTTGTCGCCCTTCTCCTCCACGACGCACCTCCTCCATGCACCTCCTCCGCCCACACACCTCCATTCACGTGAAACATGATCGCGAATCTCCCATGGCCGCGAATCTCCAGGGCGGGCGTGACGTGGTGGTCGAAACTGGAAGATGGGTCGCGAGGATCGACACCGGAGGCTCGTGCTGCGAATCGAAGCGAATCTGCCATTGCTGTGAATCAAATCTCCAGGAAAGGCATGTGGTGCTCGTCGAATAGGGAGACGGGTAGCAGAGAGAGAGGGAGAGAGAGAGGGAGAGGGAGAGAGAGGAGAAATTTGTGGAGATATTTGGTGCATTCTAAATATGGATATGCTAAAATGATCATAATGGGTTTTTCAACATTAAAAATATATAGACAACGAGCTGTTAATAGTAACCATCGGATTATTTGCGGATGGTCAAGATCGCGGGCTTTCCTTGCACCCAGGAAAGGTGCACCTCATCTGAAATATTCTCTCTCTCTCTCTCTCTCTCTCTATATATATATATATATATATATATATATATTCTGACCAACGTTCTATAATCTAGTTAACAAATGGTAATAGAAAATGATCTTTCCTTGTGGCCTTATTTAATTTTCTATATTCAACACATATTCCACAAGAGTTTGACATCCTTGCCAATATCTCCTTTTTCGTTTAGTAATTGCAGTAATTCCTACCTTTTTTGGTACAACATGGAGAGGGCTAGCCCATTTGATATCAAATATGACTTCTGCATCCAACCATTTCCAATTTTTTCCCTTAACAACCTCTCATAATTTCACATTTAATTTTCTTTGCATTTATCGAGAAGTTTTTGCATTGACATTTGAGAAAATTCGGTGGGTGCATTAAAATGAGCTAATTCCTTTCAAATCTGAAATTGACCATCATGTAGCCTTTGCATTTTCTTGTAGTAGTTCCAAAAGTTTTCTTCTCGTTGTTTATCCAGATTAGGCGTATGATTTTCTCCAAAGAATGCATATGTTACTTTAGGGGTGTCTATCGAGTTCAACGAGCCGAGTTGGCCTCAACTTGGACTCGAACTCGATAAGAAACCTAAGGCTCGAACTCGGGATTGATAAGGGTCGAGCCCTGGATCACCAACTAGAACTCAAACTCGTCGAGTTCGAGCTGACTCACGAGCCTCTTATCGAGCCACTAGTTTCTGAGCTGGCTCATGAGAATCAAAATAAGCTGGCTCACGAGCCTCTTATCGAGTCATGGGTTTCTGAGCTAGCTCACGAGCCTCAAAATGAGCAGGTCCATGAACCTCTTAACGAGTCATTGTTCCACTTTATACATTAAATTATGCAAATGTCATTTGTAACTTTGGTTTTTTATACTCTTTTCTGTAGCTTTTTGGGCAAGCAAAATGTTAACTTTTATTTTATATCAAACTTAATGTAGAAGTTTCGGTATGTTTTGAACTTTTTATTAAGAGCGGAAACGAGTTATCGAGTCGAGTTTCTGAGTTGAACAACGCCCAACTCAGACTTGACTCGGTAAGATAACGAGCCAAAAAACCCAACTCGGGCTCGAGCTCATTAAGATTTCGAGTCCGGCTCGTGAGCCCTTAACGAGCCGAGCTCGAGTTGAGCTCATTGAGCTCGAGCTTTCCTGACATCCCTACGTTACTTCCTTTGGTTGGAGTTTGAGGAGGTATCACCTGAAGGATATTGTAAATCCTTAAGCGCATCACGGAAGCGTGTCGATCGCATCGTATGCAATCGGAGAAACTAGTCGCACTAGATGCTAGATGCGGCGGAAATTAAAAATTTTTAAACTAAAGATGAAACCACATGATCACGAGAACACTTCTCGGATCGTTTCATCAAACCACAAAGTATTAGGAATACCTCTTGAAGCGTGGTTGTGATCGCGAGATCCCAAAGTAGAGATCCTCCTGTCTCAAGTCCGACCCACGGAGAATGCACTTGCGGGCACGATGATGAGTCGCGTCCTTCCCACAATCCTTTGACGAAGATCCAAGCGTCGGGGCGTAGCAAAATGATCTCCTTCCTAATATACAAAGTGGACGGCCACTTGAATATTAGGGAGACCCCACGAGAATGAGAGAGAGAGAGAGAAAAAGTAGAGTTCTTCAACTCAAGAATGTTGTCACTTGGAAAGGCTACCCTAGCCTTCCTTTTATACTAGTTTAGGATCCAATGGATCACAATCCATGGGACACATGGATCCAAGGGCTATGCTTGGTCCATGCTAAATCAATGGCTATGATTGTTGTTGGTTAAAACCAACAACATTAATTTAAATTAAAAAATGTTGCAACATTATCAACATAATTTAATTTAACATTAACTAATTAAGAGATAATGTGATAAATAAAAATGGAGTCAACCAACCTCCCTAAAATTGGGGGGTGACGCCACCTATGGAGGGTGGTTTATTTTGCTCCATTTTATTTATCTTATTATTCCTTAATTAATCACAATAAATATTCACCAAATTAATTCCAAATTAATTTGTGAATATTTCAATCTTGCCATTGAATATTATGTGAATCATATTCACAACCCAAACTAATTAGTAAACTGCATTTCCAATTAATTAATAAATGTGAATCCAATCCACATTATTAATTAACAAATGCTATTTACATAAATTCTCTCTCTTATATATGTATATTATAAATCATATTTATAACACACATATATCATGGGTAGTGTTATCCACATTCTCTTAATCCTTGATAATTAAATCCCATTTAATTATCTTAGATAATCATTTTCACAATATGAATCATATTCATATTTAAGCTTGATAATTAAATCTCATTTAATCATCAAGTCCTTGCTTGGATATTTCATCAAAAGAATTATTCTTGAACCCTTTCAAGAATAATGTGCTTTCTTCGCAGATACTTGGAGATAAGGACAGGGCGATTGTATTATTCCACGTATAGTGACTTGGATATTGAGATCTTATCTCAAATCCAGATCTTACGAACCTCCCACAGATACTTGATTAAATCAAGACCGCAAATCCAATCTTCTCATTGAATCTGAATCTCATTCAGACCAATGTCCAACACTTGGACTAAGATCGGATCGCTTCTCTACTGAAAGGAGTCACTAAAATCCAGACCTGTTTCATCACTCCCTCGGAATAGAAGCGTCATGGATATACAATCGTTTATGATCACATCACCCTTCAGGTATTCCCAATACCTGTACATCCTGATACTGGAAGACCCATGGTCAACCCGAAGATCAAGATCTATTTTACACTGTCTTCTTCAGGGTTTGATCACCAAGTTTCTCATTTGATCATTGGGATTTGGTATTGATCATATACTTTCCAAAAGCATATATCATACCTAGGTCTTGATCATATACTTTCCAAAAGTATATATCAAACCTACAAATTCAGTCAAGCTTCCAAAGCGAGACGACCGCGCACGGAATTTGATTCTTCCCAATATCTCATGAGTGAGCTCATGACTTCCGGTTCAGTAGTGAACCTGTATGATCCCTTTGAGAGATCGTATTACTCATATGCCCTTACATGCACACCAGCGCGCCGGTGTATAGACCTTGGTTAGGTCATCAACCTATTGGTCTGCCAAATGTACATACTCAGACATATGGCAATACATCTGTCTTCGGGCAGAGGATGCGTGCCTATACTGTGACAGCATTCAACATAGGACTTTGGTTATCTCGATCTCGTTAAGTCAACTCTTTGACCTAACTAATCTGACACCTCCGAATCGCTATTCCTATGCAGAGGACCTGCATCAAGAGGTCGGTCAGATATCCGCCTATGTGAGAAAAGGATTGCCATCTCCTACTCAGGCTGGAGATCACATCTTAACAATCATTTGACGGTGCTTGATGAGTCCTCAATCTAACCCTTTAGATATTCATCCAAGCACCAACCTCTATGATTCAATAATTGAATCAACAGATGTATGATCATTAAGATAGCCATGGTACATAACCCTAATTGTACTAAGGGACCTATTATGCAAATTATTTATTCTTCATTTCAGATCAGGGAATGATATGTGCAATAACATTTATTGCATAATGGCTCGCCGTATTTTCACATGTCCAACAATCTCCCACTAGCCCAAAGAGCCATTAATGGGCTAATCATTTAAACCCACACTCATGTGACAATCATAAGCTATTTAGAAATAGCTAGGTAAGCTGATCAGTCACTCTGTTCCCGCGAGACTACGCCAAGTCCTTTTACGGCACTTGCATATCCCTAGGTAACAGTGCTCGCATCCAATACGAATGTTGCATCTAATGCAACCAATACTCAATCTTGACAAAGAAATTATAGTGTCCTTGACACTATTGCTCAGTAATTGTTATAACCAGTATATCCATAATCCTTATCAGAATACCCTTATTCCGGGAGATCACTATATCTCATGGTATCCACAGTCAATACCTTTTAGATCTCTATCTATAAAGTCTTAACTTCTTAAAAATAAGACATAGAGATCACCATCTCTAAAGCCTTATCATCTTTGAAGATATTGTTATTACTGCAATCAAGTATTTTATCTTCATAATAGGATTAGTAACAGTTTACTACTCCCACTGCATGGCAGATATCTGGCTTTTATACACATTTAGTATACATTTAGCTTCTCGTAACTGATGCAAAGGTGCAAGCAGTTCTAGCATTCACTTCCTCAACTCTTTGAGGTGCTATACCTTTAGATAGGTCAGTACCAAATCTCAAGGGAAGGAAGCCTTTCTTGGAATTTCCAAGAATGGAATATGTCCAAGGTGTACTACAAATGTGACAGTCCCAATACCCTCTCTTCTTTGCTTCTGAACAACTTCAGAACTAAGATCTAAGAGGTATTCTTGAGATCATATCTCAAGATATGGAATAGCCAGTCTATAAAACACTTATTCTCATCCTTATATCATTCCAAATAATTAGGATATTATCTACATTTAGCACGATGACCACAATGGCACTCCCACTGAGCTTCACATGGTACATCAAGATTCTATTTGAAATCATAACATTTATAATTTCATCAAATCTTATGTTCCAACTTCAAGAAGCTTATTTGAGTCCACAAATGGATTTCTTTAGCTTTCACACCTTACTTTCCTCAACCATGAAGCCCTGTGGCTACTTCATGTGAATATCCTCAGAGAGGTATTTTTAGAGGAATGCAATCTTGAATTACATCCTGAAGATGCAATAGTCAAGTTGTGTAGCTAAGGTTAGCAATATTCTGATGATTTTAAGAATGGTTACCGAAGAGAAAGTCTCATTGCAAGCAATGTCTTCTCTTCCGGTGTGTAGCTTATGGCTACGAACCGAGCTTTGAAGGTCTCTACCTTCTCATCAGGTTCCCTCTTCTCTTGAAGATCCATTTACACCTTAATGGGTCTAACCCTTATAGGTGGATCCTCGAGGGTCCATATACAACACTTGTATATGAAGTCTACTTAAACTTTATTGCTAATATCCATCATTTCATGTCATGATCCTTAGGAGCTTCATCACATGAAGTCCGATCATTGTCAGACTTGGCTGATACATGGAATACATCCTCAAACTCATTTGAAGAGGTATTAATGTTTCATCTTTAATTGTCCTTTTAGTTTCCGATTTCAGGAGCCTCATTATCTTCTCAAGATTAAATGAGTTCCTTTACTTCATTTTCATCTTGATTCTCAAGATTCTCAATCCTCCAAGAATCACATTCTCAGAGATGAGATCTTTTAAGAATCTCAAGGTCATAAAGTAGGTATCCTATACCATACTTTATTTTCCTAATGAAGTAGCACTCTCAAGTGCTAGATTCCAGCTTACATCCATGGAACCTTATTAAGGATATATATTGTAGTCTCTACTACACATATATACCAGGAAACTAAGAGGATAATTATGCTAAAATTCATCATTGATCAAATCATGTCACACATGATCCAATTGTATCTCCCTACAACTCTATTGAGTTCAGGTTTATCAGGAGGAGTGAGATAGAAATGATATTCATATCTCCATAAGGTATTCTTTGAATTTTATCTAATAGGTACAAGCTACCTAGGTTAGATCTAATTCATTTCATCTTTCTTCAAACTTTGGTTCTAAACCAAAATTGTGAAATCTTTGAACATTTCAAAGGTTTCTCAGGTGAAGAGAAGAAATCTCATATCATACATAATCATCAATAGATATCACATATCCATAATGTTTACTATGATATAGATGATCTACATACATCAATATGTATGAGATCTTGAATACCTCGACATCTAACACCATTCCCAGAGAAGGGTGTATTGGACATTTTACTTTGAATACAATATTCACAAGTATGTAAGATTTGAAATTTTAGACATTCTAAAGTTTCATATCTTACTAGTCTATTGATCAAATCAATAGACAAATGTCCAAGGCTTGATGCCAGATCATTGTCAAATGATCTTCATCCTCCTATTGATCTTATAAGGTTTGATTTTCAGCATTAGAAATCTTAATGAACCATTCATTAATATTCTAATTTTGTGGAGTCCACTAGATGCTAGATTACTATCTGAAATATTTCCATCATAACTCTTTATGATAGTTCTATCTCAGAATTCATTTTATTTCCAACATTTAGAAACAAACAATGAGGGTACTCTAATATCTAGGTCATAGAGACATTCTCTAAGACTAAGGGCTCTCCCACTGAGAATATAAAGTCTATCTATCCAACAGAGATTGCTACAACAATTACACCAATATCCATGTAGATGACTATTAAACCTTAAGATCAAATTTATAATCTTCTAATATATATATGCAACCAATTGCAAATGTCATTAGAAGATTGGGATACAATTGTCAGACTTTATCTTATGAAATAATAAAGTCAGAGTCAATGATTATATGTAGATTATTCTGATGCTTTATCTGAGTCCTTCACTAAGGATTTTAGACAGACTTGATAGTCATACTATCAACACATCAACATATTGCAGTATTGGCATTCATCCAACTCTTTGGATGTCATATGGAAGTCACAGAAGTAGGTCAACTCTTTGACTTTCCTTCTTACTCGGGTCTGACCCATGCTTCCACTGTGCTCTCTTAATCTATAAACAATCATTGCTTAAGACTAAGGATCTCTTATGTTAAATTCAAAAGAATTCAATGTAAGAGCATTTCAACATTTATACATGCTTCATTAAATTCATACAATATGAATATCATAAAGCTTCATGAATGACTTGAGTATAGATAGTAGAATGATGACACTCATCATATCTACATTCATCTTAACTCTTGGAGACTTAGGTTCAGGTAGGTATTCAAAACATTTTGAATACATCATCTCTTTCGAGCCACCATTCTGCATAATGCAGAGAACCATGTCATTCATGATTAAATGTTTAGAGCACATATGTATGCCAAAATATCTTCTTTTATTTTATAAGGATTATTCAACAATTACGATCACCATCGACATGTCACTTCCAAAGTACACTCGATGAAAGATCAAGACTATAGAGACATACAAACCCTAAGGTGATGTCTTATTGTCTTATTTAATTGCCCTTCCTCATTATGTCGAGGGAACTTGCACACTGCAACCACATACATTATGTGTCCAATTGCAAGTACAATATCTGGATCATGAGTCCAATCCAAGATATTTTTACTGGTTATCATTGAGTATAACATTGAGTGGGTTTAATGAAGGATTATCTGAAATAAGAAATTTGCATAAGGGTATATATATTATATATATATATACATATTTTACTTTGATTTAGGAATTTTTTATATCAAAGTTGTCTTGCCTTGTCAACATTGAAAGTTCATTCCCTTAATCACTTTCAACGTAAGAGATATTCTTACCATTATATCTCTAACAAGATCTGGGATCTCCTTTCCTATCTTTGTCGCATCCCAATAATATGAGAACTTACGACTCCAATAAAAAGAAGCGGGAACTCATTCTGCCTTGCAAGTCCAACTTGCATTCCCAATTCGGTCTTTAACACTCGAGCCCACCACCCCTAAGATGATGTTGACCCATTGCTAATTGAACCAACTGTCAACAGGATTAGAACTCGCTATGCGCAATCCAATATCGCCCCAATAATATGAGGACTCGATATTGGGGTCACTACGCATACGGCCTTACTCTTTCGAGAAGCAAAGAGCCCAATCCAGATGCGCTTGCATATAGGATCTGTCACTTCGGACAGGCGTCTCCTACATACAATCCCTGGCGACGGAACCCTTCGCCTTGACGGGAGACCATGGATGTCACTTATGTGATCCTCCACCTCATATTTAAATTGTAATTAATTATCGTGAATCATATTCACATAATTAATTCTTCCAAGGGAAATACACATCTATTCATGATAGAGTGTTTATTGGATATAATTAATTTAATCATATTAAATTAATCATTAATCCAATCATCAATCAACAAACATGTCTTTTACTTGAATAGTAGGTATATACTCAAAGTACGTATTATTCGAATTTTAATAATTAGAAAAATACACATTGTCTGTCTCCGGTATTATACAGTCCCTACCCGCTGTCATGGCCAGTACCGACGAGAGTGGGATGGACCACATACGTTGCAACCCGCTACCCCAATGCTCTCCGACTAGGCACCACATCTGCCTCGGGAAAGGATAATACCAGATAGACCATCATGTACTTTGAGATGTTCATTGGTTTTTCAACCGAAATTATACCATATAATATAAATCAAAACATTTTTGATTATATTATAAGGAGATTTGCTAAACAAATCCCCAATCCTATTCAAGCAAGAGGGTTTTTCATGTAAATGTTGTCCTACAACTATTGTAGGATAAACTATAGTTTTCATGAAAGCAATGTTTGTTGATGAACCAATGATCAAGATCTAATATCTCATCATTGAGGTTTAGGCAAGTGTCATTCAATGAAATAATTATCTCTTTAAATATTTCACAAATATTTATCACTAATTATTGCAGAAAATTAACAATTAATTTTCATCATGATTATTGAATGACTTATCACAAGGTTCATGATCCAAGATGTCAATTTCCAGCAGTGACTCCCAATCACTAAAATTAACTTATCTTGATTAATTTAAATCCAAAAAATGCAAACTCAGTTTCCTAAGATTGCCTATTTGATTTATTAAATAACCCATGTGATAATTCACGCATTTCGAGGCGGATTAAAACCGTAATTATCTCATTAATCACGTTTAAATCTGCAGTTCCCGCAACAGTGAATATAGGCATATTCAAAAAGCCATATCTTGAGCAAATGAAGTCCAAATTTAGTAAACTCAATTCCTATGATTTCCTTAACTAATGGGGAACAAAATCCAATTGAACATTTCATGTTTAAACATTTTAAACAGTGCCGAAAAATTCAATTTTACAGGGGTGCGAAAAATTGAAATGCAGTAAAATTTCGCAACCCTTTCAAGAACCAAATCGTCTAAGGTCTATGGATCATATCCAAAACCTTATTCAACCTGGCTCTGATACCACTTGAAGGATATTGTGAATCCTTAAGCGCATCACGGAAGCGTGCCGATCGCATCGTATGCAATCGGAGCAACTAGTCGCACTAGATGCTAGATGCGGCGGAAATTAAAAATTTTTAAACTAAAGATGAAACCACATGATCACGAGAACACTTCTCGGATCGTTTCATCAAACGACAAAGTATTAGGAATACCTCTTGAAGCGTGGTTGTGATCGCGAGATCCCAAAGTAGAGATCCTCCTGTCTCAAGTCCGACCCACGGAGAATGCACTTGCGGGCACGATGATGAGTCGCGTCCTTCCCGCAATCCTTTGACGAAGATCCAAGCGTCGGGGCGTAGCAAAATGATCTCCTTCCTAATATACAGAGTGGACGGCCACTTGAATATTAGGGAGACCCCACGAGAATGAAAGAGAGAGAGAGAAAGAGTAGAGTTCTTCAACTCAAGAATGTTGTCACTTGGAAAGGCTACCCTAACCCTCCTTTTATACTAGTTTAGGATCCAATGGATCTCAATCCATGGGACACATGGATCCAAGGGCTATGCTTGGTCCATGCTAAATCAATGGCTATGATTGTTGTTGGTTAAAACCAACAACATTAATTTAAATTAAAAAATGTTGCAACATTATCAATATAATTTAATTTAACATTAACTAATTAAGAGATAATGTGATAAATAAAAATGGAGTCAACCAACCTCCCTAAAATTGGGGGCGTCACCCATGAACAATTCATGGGTGACGCCACCTATGGAGGGTGGTTTATTTTGCTCCATTTTATTTATCTTATTATTCCTTAATTAATCACAATAAATATTCACCAAATTAATTCCAAATTAATTTGTGAATATTTCAATCTTGCCATTGAATATTATGTGAATCATATTCACAACCCAAACTAATTAGTAAACTGCATTTCCAATTAATTAATAAATGTGAATCCAATCCACATTATTAATTAACAAATGCTATTTACATAAATTCTCTCTCTTATATATGTATATTATAAATCATATTTATAACACACATATATCATGGATAGTGTTATCCACATTCTCTTAATCCTTGATAATTAAATCCCATTTAATTATCTTAGATAATCATTTTCACAATATGAATCATATTCATATTGAAGCTTTATAATTAAATCTCATTTAATCATCAAGTCCTTGCTTGGATATTTCATCAAAAGAATTATTCTTGAACCCTTTCAAGAATAATGTGCTTTCTCCGCAGATACTTGGAGATAAGGACAGGGCGATTGTATTATTCCACGTATAGTGACTTGGATATTGAGATCTTATCTCAAATCCAGATCTTACGAACCTCCCACAGATACTTGATTAAATCAAGACCGCAAATCCAATCTTCTCATTGAATCTGAATCTCATTCAGACCAATGTCCAACACTTGGACTAAGATCGGATCGCTTCTCTACTGAAGGGAGTCACTAAAATCCAGACCTGTTTCATCACTCCCTCGAAATGGAAGCGTCATGGATATACAATCGTTTATGATCACATCACCCTTCAGGTATTCCCAATACCTGTACATCCTGCATACTGGAAGACCCATGGTCAACCCGAAGATCAAGATCTATTTTACATTGTCTTCTTCAGGGTTTGATCACCAAGTTTCTCATTTGATCATTGGGATTTGGTATTGATCATATACTTTCCAAAAGCATATATCATACCTAGGTCTTGATCATATACTTTCCAAAAGTATATATCAAACCTACAAATTCAGTCAAGCTTCCAAAGCGAGACGACCATGCACGGAATTTGATTCTTCCCAATATCTCATGAGTGAGCTCATGTCTTCCGGTTCAGTAGTGAACCTGTATGATCCCTTTGAGAGATCGTATTACTCATATGCCCTTACATGCACACCAGCGCGCCGGTGTATAGACCTTGGTTAGGTCATCAACCTATTGGTCTGCCAAATGTACATACTCAGACATATAGCAATACATCTGTCTCCGGTCAGAGGATGCGTGCCTATGCTGTGACAGCATTCAACATAGGACTTTGGTTATCTCGATCTCGTTAAGTCAACTCTTTGACCTAACTAATCTGACACCTCCGAATCTCTATTCCTATGCAGAGGACCTGCATCAAGAGGTCGGTCAGATATCAGCCTATGTGAGAAAAGGATTGCCATCTCCTACTCAGGCTGGAGATCACATCTTAACAATCATTTGACGGTGCTTGATGTGTCCTCAATCTAACCCTTTAGATATTCATCCAAGCACCAACCTCTATGATTCAATAATTGAATCAACAGCTGTATGATCATTAAGATAGGCATGGTACATAACCCTAATTGTACTAAGGGACCTATTATGCAAATTATTTATTCTTCATTTCAGATCAGAGAATGATATGTGCAATAACATTTATTGCATAATGGCTCGCCGTGGGCTCACATGTCCAACATCACCATGGTACTGCATGTGATTTGCTCAGTTGTGGGGTTGTTTATTTCGATTGGTGGGTTGAGCATTGACATTGTCATCGGCAAATATGCATCCATTTCAGTCTCCAAATTTTCCCAAGTTTCATCCATGTATTCATACATGTCACCAATTTCTTTCGAGACAACAGATCTCATGGAGATCAATGTGGTGTTTAATGGGTCTTTGGTCGGAAATAACTCTTGATAGATCTATAAGCTTAATCTAGAATGATAGATCTAAGATACTAAAGAAATAAAATACTAACCGGAAGCCATCACAACGGAAATAAAGTGATGAAGATGGAGTTTTCCTTCTTCTTCTCAACTTTGCTCAGTATGCTAGAGTAATGGATCCTCTAACAATACACGTTGAGGGAGAGGATACATACATACATACATACATAAATACATACATACATACTTACTTACATACATATTACATGATTGTTACCTATCCACTAAGGTAACACTTGAAAGCAACTACCCAATGATGCGTCCTTTCATAATTAAACATGAATCACAAAAAAAAATAATGTTGACAACTACCATATATGGCAATTTACATACATGGAAGTTATTGCATTCTCCTACTTGGCTCATGTGTTGCTTTTCAATGGTTATGTTAAGTTCTATTAATATGAATCTTGGCGGTAAATACCTTTAAAGCAGATATATCCTTGCAAGTATTACAATACTAATAGTTTATTTAACACGACGAATCTTTATTTTCTGATATCCAAATATTAACATGGATCCTTGCTTTATTTACGTTCACTAAATGAATGCTTGATGAATCTCAGATTCAACATGCTAAAATTGGTCAATTAGGCTATGTTCTCAAAAATCCATATGCATTTAATCATCAATATAGAATCATTAGCATTCACACATGAGTAAATAGGATTCATATTTCATCATGCATAATTGCATAAAATAAGGAACCGAAATCCAAGTGTAAATTGACGTAAAAGGCAGCCAATTTCCTAATTTTTAATTAATTCATCCTAACTCCAACTGACCGAAAGCCACCTCTATTATGTAGATATTACTAACAAGAATAAATAAAAAAATACAAAAATTTGCTAATTTAAATAAGTGATAAATAAACCCAAAACTTAATTTCACACCAGATGGACTAAAACACACATATCTTCCTCATATAATGTCCGATTTTGGTCTACTCACTTTAAAGTACTCCATTTTCAAATACCTTTAAAATAAGATCAATTTTGACCTGAGTTTTTATGTATGTAATTAACTCATTTTATTTTATTTTATTATTCATTTGTGTTCTTTGATAAAAGTTTTATCAAGTGACATAAAATTCCAAATCTAGATCAAGACTGAAATCAAAGAAACTGACTGAGTCCGAGTAACCTTTATGAGTCTATACAAAATTTGCTTGTTTCATACTCTTATTTTATTTTCCTATTTTCTTATTTATTAAAAAATATAAAAAATTAGATTAATGTGTAATTAATTATCTTTTATTTTATTGTGTTTGTTTCTAGATTTTTATCCTTTTTTAATCACAAAACATTACAAACCCCTAAAAAACAGGTTTTCTATACACATGGAGACCACCAAAAATACCACTTTGTATAGATGACCTCTTTTGCCCCGGGTTCCTTCATGAAAGTTGTAGATCTCGTCGAGACGAACAAGTTAAGAAAGAATTACTTTTTTTGAGGTCTCCTTCTATTTATTTTCTATTTTTCTTTCTCTTTACTTTTTTAAATTTTTTGGGGTGTCATGTGGCAGCCCCTCGGCATGCCACGTGGTGCCCCCATCTCACCCCACTCCCTCTCTCCTCCCCTGGGTCACGTGCCAAGCACATGGCCCCTTTCTTCTCCCCTTCTAGTTGTTCTTCCCTCTCCTCCCTTGCAACGCCTCCGCCCGTTACGACCATTCTACCTGCCACCATCACCCCTCTGCTCCGGCCATTACAGTCACCATTGTGCCCCCTCCATGTAATGCCCTTCCCCTACCTCCTTCTATATAATCATGCCTCCACCTTCAGAACACCTATCTGCCATTTGAGTAAGGTACATGTCCAACTTCTGATCTCATTCAAGGTGACAACTTGAACCCCCACTGTTGACGGTGAGGACGAGTAACACCTCCCCAAGGTGGGATCCAAGGTGTGGATCCTAGCCCCCTTGCAGCAGCTTCTTTCCCAGGAGGTGCTCCAGCTTCGAAGGCTCACCTCCACTGGCCTTCTCAAGGTAACAATAACCAAGGTCCCTCAACCTTCAACACCCAGGCGAGAACCCATATCTAGGTGTCATCTTGATTGGGCGAGCGGAGGCTTGGTTCTCCGCTCTAACCTCGTTCCTCATCCAGGTTCCCTTTATAACATCAACATTAGAGAAGAAGTAGTGTTTTCTAGACGAACAACCACCATCAAGTCTAGATTTGCATCCGATCCCTGAAGGGAGTAGCGTGAAGGCTTGGTTGCGCAACTGCCGACCAAGCTATAGAGTGCGCACGTGGTACACTGGAAAAATTGCACTGGCACCCCATGGATTTCTGAAATTCTCGAGCACATCCCCGTCAGCAAAGGCTTGTGCAATGCACATGCATTTTGGGCAAATTGCACTTCATACCATGTGGTTTCAGGAGATTACAAATATAACCCCGCTACGGGTAAATTATAGAGAAGATCGGACAACTTTTCATAATCACAGATAAGCCCTCTAGGGACTTAATTGAAAAGAAGAAATTCATTTTGAACTCAGATTTTTATGCATAATATGTCATTTGAAAGCTTATTATGTGCTCTTCCATTTCAAATAATTTGTGAATAGATCAGAGGTGATTTAGTGGTCATTATTATTTGAGGATCTTGATCTATTGTGCAAGCTTCTATTTGATGACTCTTTAACTGTATTTGGTGATATTCGAGCTACTTTTGCAAAGGCTAAATTGAGGAGATCGATGAGATTTTTTTCCTTGAATGTATTGATCATTTCTGAAGATTGAATCTTGGGGGCATATATTCTTTATGAAAATTATCCATGATTGATTTTGCAGGAGTTGATTAATTGATTCTACAACATGGGTTTTATCTTGATGAATATTTCTCAAATTTATTCTCTTTTGATTTGTGATTAACTTTAGGGTTTATCGATCATACTAATTGAGGATTAAAATCATATAAAATCACAGATCTTGAGCTTAATTATTTTCTTTATTTATTCTCTTCGCACTACATCATCATATTTTTCTCTTTAATTTCTAATACAGAAATTAATCGATCATTTCATTAACTATTTAATTTAATTTATAATCACACAACTAAAATTATCATTCCCTGTGTTCTACCTTGGTAAACTTGCCAAGTATAAATTCTCCACAATATTCAAAACTTTTGGTTTTTGTCGACCGAATTTGTCTCCTATACTACAATTTTAGTTTATTAAAGAGGCGATCTTCCATCACTTTTCTGTATATTCATCACCCCGTTCATCTCCTCGGTCCCCCACCTGTGATTATTTCCTATGATTAGACTGACCTAAGCCGAAGTATAGGGGGTCGGTACCATTGTGTATATATCACTTCTATTCTTTCTGCTCACCCTCGACTGCTCATTTCATGCTTTTATGTTATACTTAGTCCCTCAAAAGTCTAAGTATAGGGTGCATGTCGACTTCTTTTTCGCTCATATATACTTAGTACGAGCTATGTCTGCATTTCACTTCGTGCCGTGAGGACATAACACAAGCTAAGTATAGGTAGTTGTTTGTATATATTTTACATACTTTATCCATAGCTCATACTCTAATCATCTTCGTCTAAAATCGAGGATGGGTACAAGTTGTGTATATTACGTGTATTATACTAAATTCTTTATGTAAATAATACCTGGTTTTCAAAAAATTAAAAAAATCTGTTTGCAATAAAAATTCACTCATGGTCGTGTATTTCAAGCATCCCTGCATCCTTTAGTTGGTATATTCCTAACACATTCACTATCACTCAAGGCTTGAGGATTTGAAGACACTGGATTTATGGGATCTTGAGAGTCGGAGTTAACCAGCCTTAGTCATTAGAGTTTTTGAAACTTAATAATCCACACTTCCCTAGTTTGAAAGATTTGAGCATTATATTGCACTCTTCATCTCCACCTTCTAAAAGAATATTATCGGTGCAACACTTTCACAACTGCATGATTAATGAGATGAGTTGAGTTATCACTTGAGGAACTAGGATTGGAGACTTGAGTTTAGACCCGATTTAATGATACTCAAGGATGGGATAAAGTTAATGAAGGCTTCAAGAAACTTGAGTGTCAGCAAAACCCTAACCAGTATGTAAACAAGTTCGCATGCTATCTTTGATATTTACCTATGTTCCAGGGTGTGACGAAATCTAATTTAATTATTGATAACCCAACTCTTGTTAAAAGCAGTAGAGCTAGCCAAAAATAAAAGAAAAAGAAAGAAATATTGAAAGAAAAGAGACCTCAAAGACAAAGTCAAATTACAAAGAACTTCCACCAAAGGCGAGCGCTCCCAACCTTTTCAAAGTGTCCCCTTGGATCAAATGCTATTAGGACCAAGGAGACATGCTAACATAAAAAAAGAGCTCTGCATTGTATAGTGATACAAGTCTGGGTGTCGAAGGTATCTTACATACCCAAAAGAGGCACACCTCGGTGTACTCCCAGAAAAACAAGTGCAGACGACTCCAAATTCTCTTGACGGGCACATTGATCAATAATAAAAATATACATGTGTTGTGTAATAAGGAACTCGAGAGGCCCCTTGTTCCAATGTGAGGGAGAGAAAAATATACACAATCCTATGCCCTCCATCATTTGGCTGTCCATCTACACTTTAAAGTCTGAAAAACTAACGATATAGTTGATTGAAGCAAAAACCGATTTATTCCATAGTGTTGAGGATTAGGTCTAGAGGAGAGTCTCTTGGATTGGAACCTTGGGTGACATCTTGACTCGACACTCATGAATGCAGTACTCTAAAAGTCATATCCTAATATTATATGTATAAACAGAGAGTCTGATAATCAGAGCAGTTGAATTCCTTTTGATTAGAGCATGGTTGGGCCCAGAATTTTAGGATCACTGAAATTAAGGGTCTTCGATGAATTGAGCCTTGAAATTCACATGCACAGTTAGGGATTTGTCCAACTAAGTCATTCATTCATTGATGCTCGGGGACGAGCATGGTTTAAGTATAGAGGTATGATGAATCTTAGTCAACAAGCTAAAATTGATCAATTAGGTTTTGTTTCCCAAAATCCATATGCATTTAATAATCAATATAGCATCATCGGCATTCATACATGAGTAAATAACATCCGCATTTCATCATGCATAATTGCATAAAATAATGAACCTAAATCCAAGTGTAAATTGACATGAAAGGCAGCTAACTTTTCTAATTTTTATCTAATTCATCCTAACTCCAATGGACCTAAACCCATCTCCATTGTGTAAATATTGATAACAAGAATAAATAAAAAAATACAAAAAATTGCTAACTTAAATAAGTGACAAATAAACCCAAAACCTATATTTCACATCAAACAGACTAAAAAGTGCATATCTTCCTCATACAGTATCTGATTTTGGCCTCACTTTAAAGTACTCCATTTTAAAATCTTCAAAACAAAACCAATTTCATAAAAATCAGAGCTCATATGTGGAAGTTGGATTTTGGGCCTCTTTTGCGCATTTTATCTTTTTGCGATTTTTGACCTGAATTTTTATGTATGTAATTAACACATTTTATTTTTTCTTCATTTGTGTCTTTGATAAAAGTTTTATCAAGTGGCATAAAAATCCAAATATAGATCAAGACTGAAATCAAAGAAACTGACTGAGTCTGAGCCTTTGTGAGTCTGTACAAAATTCACTTGTTTCGTACTCTTATTTTATTTTCCTATTATCTTATTTATTTAAAATACAAAAAAGTTAGATTAATGTGTAATTAAGTATCTTTTATTTTATCGTATTTTTCTAGATTTTTATCCTATTTAAAAATCACAAAAAATTACAAAACCCCCGAAAGCCGGTTTTCTATACACATGGAGACCAAAAAAATACCACATTGTACAGATGACCTCTTTTGCTCCCAGTTCCTTCATGAAAAGTTATAGATCTCGTTGAGATGAATAATTTTTGTAAACAAAATTTTTCGATCCGAGTTTCCTTCTATTTCTTTTCCATTTTCTTTCTCTTTATTTTTTTTGATTTTTTTGGGGTAACACGTGGCAACCCCTGGGCGTGTCAGGTGGAACCCCCATCTCACCCCACCTCCTATATCCTCTCTCTTCCCCCGGGTCACGTGATCAGCACGTGAACCCTTTCTTCTTCCCTTCTAGACATTCTTCCCACTCCTCTCCTGCAATGCCTCTGCCCGTTACGACCATTCTACCCGCCGGCATCACCCTATGCTCCGCCCGTTACGGTCACCGCCGTGCCCCCTCCATCTAATGCCCTTCCAACTACCTCCTCCTATATAATCACGCCTTCACCTCCAGAACACCTATCTGCCATTTGAGCAAGGCACAACTCCAACTTTTGGTCTCGTTCAAGGTGACAGCTTGAACCCGACTATTGACGGCAAGGACGAGTAACACCTTCCCAAGGCGTGATCCAAGGTGTGGATCCTACCCCCCCCCCTTACAACAACTTCTTTCTCAAGAGATTTTACAGTTTTGAAGTCTTACCTCCGCCGACCTTCTCAAGGCAACAACAACCGAGGTCCCTCAACCTTCAACACCCAAGAGAGAACCCATATCCATGTGTTATCTTAATTCGGTAAGCAGAGGCTTGGTGCTCCGCTCTAACTTCGATCCTCATCTAGGTTCCCTTTACTACATCAACATTAGAGAAGAAGCAATTTTTTTCTAGACGAGCAACAACCATCAAGCTTAGATTTGTGTCCGATCCCGTGGAGGAAGCCGTATGAAGGCTTAGTTGTGCAGCTGCCGACCAAGCTACAAAGCGCGGACGTGATGCATTAGAAAAATTACACTGGCACCCCCTGGATTTTTGAAATTCTTGAGAACATCCTCGCTAACAAAGGCTCATGTAGCACACGTGCCTTTTGGGCCAATTGTACTTCACACCCTTTGGTTTTAAGAGTTTACAATATAACCCTGCCACGAGTACATTACAGAGAAGACGGTGCAACTTTGCATAATTACATATAATCCCTCCAGGGATATAATTGAAAAAAAAAATTATTTTTATTAGATTCCAGTCCTTGCCATTTCAATTTATCATATCTTTCTCATTTGAACTCATATTTTCATGAATAATATGTCGTTTTGAAGCTTATTTTGTGCTCTTCCATTTCACACAATTTATGAACATGTTAGAGGTGCTTTAGTGGTTATTATTATTTGAGGATCTTGATCTATTGTGCAAGCCTCTGTTTGATGACTCTTTAACTGTATTTGGTGACATTTGAGCTACTTTTGCATAGGATAAATTGAGGAGATTTATTTCCGTGAAAGTATTGATCATTCTTTGAAGATTGAATCTTGGGGAAATATATTCTTTATGAAACTTATCCACGATCTATTTTGCATGAGTTGATTGATTTATCTTCTATCCTATAGCCTGGGTTTTATCTTGATGAATATTTCTCAAATTTATTCTCTTTGATATGTGATTAACTTGAGGGTTTATTGATTATATTAATTGAGGATTCAAATTATATAAAACAACATATCGTAGGCTTAATTATTTTCTCTGTTTATTCTCTTCACATTGCATCATCATATTTTCTCTTTAATTTCTGATAGAGAAATTAATCGATGATTTCATTAATTATTTAATTTAATTTAAAATCATGCAACTAAAAATCATCGTTTTCTGTGTTTGACCTTGGTAGACTTGCCAACTATAAATTCTCCAAAATATTCAAAATTTTTGATTTTTTATCAACTGAATTTCGTCTCCTATACTACAATTTCAGTTTATTAAAGAGGCGATCTTCACGTTCAACAATACTACCAAAATATAACAGACAATAAACAAATAGATCATCATGTCAAAACTTAAGGTGTACACTCATAGATGTATTGATATTATTACAAGGTACTTGTTAAACCCTTATCAGTTACGTCATTGATGAATACGCTTGGTAGCAATCCCTTTGTCATAGGATCAATAGTTATGTACTTAGTACCTTTATGTTCAATCAATATTAAACGATCTCTAACTTTCTCTTTAACAACAAGATGTTTAATGTCAATTCTCATTCTAACACGTGTATACTTATTGTTGTTAGTGATACGTACGACAACATAATTATCACAATGAATCTTTAATGACCTTGAGATTGAATCCACTATCTTGAGACCTGCAATGAAACTCTTTAGCCAAAGTGCTTGTCTTGTGACATGCCACGAATTCGGATTCCATGATAGTTGATGTGATAAGTGATTACTTCACACTTCTTTATGAAATAGCACCTCCAATAAGTAGAAAAATGTATCCAGAGGTAAATTTTCTATCCTCCTTACTACCTGCATAATCCGAACAACTAATGACTTCTGAGGAATCTCAATGCCGGTAGATTAGTATAAGATCTTTAGTTCCTTGCAAATATCACATGACCTTCTTTATCGCTATCCAATGGTACATGCCTGGATTGATTTGATGTCTACCAAACATTCCAATTGTAAAACATATATGTGGTCTAATGCATGTTTGGATATACATTGAACTCCCAATGATAGATGTATATGGAATTCCCATCATCTTCATCTATTCTTTTTCCAAATTATTTTGTGGATATTTGAATAAAAAAATCTCTCTTTTTACCACAGTACTAGGGTAGGAGAGCACTATTTCATGCTCGATCTCTCTAGTAATTTTTCAATATAAACTTTTTGAAACAATCCTATGAGATCCGTCTCTATGAATTTCAATGCCAATGACATATTTAGCATCACCCATATCTTTCATTTCAAAATTATTAGAAAGAAACACATTTGTGTCTCACAATATCCCAAGGCCATTACAAGCAATTAAAATGGTATCTACATATAAGATTAAAAAAACATATTTACTTCTACTCATCTCAAGATATATACAATTATCAACAATATTCTCAACAAAATCAAATGAAGTTATTGCATTGTTGAACTTAATATACCATTGAAGAGATGCTTGTTTTAGTCCATATACAGACCTCCTTAATTTACAAACCAAATGCTTTCTATTATCTAAAATAAAACCCTCAAGTTGTTGCATGTAAATATGATCATCCAAATCTCCATTAAGAAAGATCGTTTTCACGCCTTTTTGGTGTAACTCTAAATCACAACGAGCTACTAATGCCATGATAATCCTCAATGAGTCCTTTCGTGATACACGAGCGAAAGTCTCATGATAGTTTATGCTTTCTTTTTGAGTAAAACCTTTAGCCACAGGTTTGACCTTATATCTCTTATTATTGCCTAACGAATCTTTCTTAGTTTTAAAAATTCATTTGCAACCAAAAGATTTCTCTCCTTTGGGTAGCTCTACCAAGTCCCATACTTGGTATGCACTCATAGAATCCATCTTCTCCGTCATGGCATTATACCATTTAGTAGAATTAATTCTACTCATGGCTTGTAAAAATGATATTGGATCCTCTGAAATTCCCGTGTCGTAGTCACATTCTTTTAGGTATGCTATAATATTTGATGAGATTGTAGATTTTACTACCTGACCAGATCTAGTTGTAACAAAACCTTCTTGTACACTTGTTGTTATTTCTACTTGATTCTCAAGTAGTGGGGCATTCACCATTGGTTCAACCAAAGGGATATCTTGAGCTTGAGAAACATCGATGTCTTGATGTTGCGGCTCATCCAAAATATCATGTTGAATATTTTGCTCCTCTTTCTAGTAATATAACAAGATACGGTAGTTCATCAAGTATGATTTCTTTAAATACCATCCCACTCCCACAATTCTCACCATTTTCCAAAAATATGGCATTCTTTGATATTACATACTCGATTTCCTATCTGGACAATAAAATTTGTAACCTTCAGAGCCTTCTGGATAACCATTGAAGTATTCACTGATAGTCTTCATATCCAGTTTTTTCTCATGTGGGTTATCGATTCTAATCTCAACTTGACAAAACTAAACATGTATGTGTTCCAAACTTGGTTTCTGTCCCTTCCAAATCTCAAATTTAGTGGATGGAACTGCTTTTGTTGGAACTCTATTCAATATATACACAATTGTCTTGAGAGCTTCACTCCAAAAAGGTAAGGGCAACGAGGAGTTATTCATCATACTTTGAATCATATCTATTAATGTGTGATTTCGTCTTTCGGCGTCACCATTTTGATTTGGCTCACCTGGCATTGAAAATTGATGTTCAATGCCTTCATCCTTAAGGAATAACGTAAATGATCCAAGTTTTTGTTCTCCTCCAACATACTTATCATAATACTCACCACCTCTATCTTATCTCACAATTTTGATTTTCATTCTAATTGTTTCTCTACCTTTATTTGATAATCCTCAAAAGCATCTAAAGTCTCCAATTTTTCAAATAAACAATAAAGATATATATATATATATAACGCGAGAAATCGTCAATAAATGTAATGAAGTAATTTTGACCACGAAAACACCCTATAGGAAATGGACCGCATATGTCAGTATGTATAATTTCTAAAATACTAGTACTTCTCCTCGATCCTTTATCATGTTTGTTAGTATGTTCACCTTTAATACATCACACACAAACACTTGAATCGATAATCAAGAGTATTAATTACTCCGTCATTCACTAATTTTTATTCCTTTTAAGAAGATGCGTCCTAATCTTTTATGCCCTAACATTGGTGAACGATCACGATTGTGCTTTCACTTTTTACCAACAACATTACATACAAGGAGATTGCTTTTAAAATTTGAATTTAAATGCATTTTGTACAAATTATCGACTAATTCATCAGTGCCAATCAACTATCATTCTTGAATATTTAGAAAAGCATTTTATCAAATAAAAATTTGTATACGAGTTTGCAAAGTCTAGATATAGAAACCAAATGTCTAGAGAACTTGGGTACATAAAAAATATTTTTCAAATTAAGAACATAACCATATTCTAAAATAAGTCTTTGCATTTCAATTACTTCTACATTTGAAGACATGTGATTTCCCATAAACATTCTTTGCTCATTTTTCATTGGTCTCCTTGTGCTTAGAAAACCCTACATGATGTTGGAAATATGGATCAAAGTTCCAGAGTCAATCCACCAAGTATTAGGAGTAACACTAATGAAATTAGATTCATGACATACATGACATCGATGCATATCTTTCTTGGCGAGCCATTCCTTAAACTTGATGCATTCTTTTTTAGCATGCATAGGTTTCTTGCAAAGAAGCACTTTGCTTTCTTAAATTCATTCCACTTATTTTATGGACGTTTCATCTCTCTTTTCCGTTCGTTCCCTTTCCTACAGGTGATCAAATGGACACTCTCAACCTTTTCTTGCTTGAAGATATTTTCCTCTTGTACACACATCAATAATAACTCATTTAGAGTCCAATGATCCTTATCTGTGTTGCAGGAAATCTTAAATGACTCATACTGTGAAGGTCAGATATTGAGAATTAAATGAATAAGCAAGGGCCCGAGATATCAAATTTAAGTACTTTAAGTTGAGAAACAATGTTACTCATTTTCATTATATGTTCTCTTATCCCAGTGCAATCATTATGCTTCATAGAAAATAAATTTGTTAGGAGTATGTTTACCATAGCCTTTTCTAGAAGTTTTAAACTATTTTTCAACAGCTTCTAAAATCTCCTTATAGTCTTCAAGAATTGGACCCCTAATATTCTTGATTATGTTAGTTTGCATGATTATTAAAGTTAATCAGCTGGATTTCTCCCATTGTTTATACAAATCCTTGATGTCTTGACTACTTTCCTATGTAGGCTTTGTTGATTTATCAATGCGAAGTCCATTGTCAAGATCCATACATCATAAAGTAAGAAGAATCTTCTCTTTCCATTCAGAAAAAAATAGTCCCATGTAGAATTAGAACAGAATTCAAGCCGTTGAATTGAGTAGGTATGAAAGCTGAAATATCTACAATAAATTCATAATATGAGTGCTACAATAAGTAATAACTCAAGCATAAAATAAATTCAAAACATTAACTTATTTAATATTTTGAGAAAATAATGTACTATAATTACAAGACTTGTCGTGGCTAAAGAATTATAATATACATTTGATTTTTCTTAATAAATGAGACAAATGAATTCTTGAAAAGATCACTAGATATTCTTTACCTATGTGCATTTAAAATAACTAACGAACAATTTATTTTGTCACTCCATCAAATAAAAGCAATTTGACGCCATTAGTTCAAATTATTGAACTCTACTACTTAACACAAATATTGACATTATTATCTTAAATGTTGTGGCTGCTCTAAGATAACTAGACAATAATTATCCATTATCAAAGTTAACTATGTATAGGCATTGGTAGGATGTTGTGACTATTCCTCCCAATCCAGTTATACAAATCATACCAAATGACATCAAACAAAGTTAATAAAGTAATTTTCACCGGTTAGTTAATTACATTATAAGATCATGCTCTAGTGGAATAAAAAAACTATTTCAATATTAAACCTAACATTTATAACAATTGATATGAAGAACTTTTCTAGACTTTTCCTAATAATTAACAAAAGTTGCAACAACGAGTTTTGAACTTGTACCAATTTACTTTACGAACACTCAATCCAACAAATTAAGACAAACATAGGTTGTTGGATGTTGGGCTTCAGCTCTCTGAGGACTGTAGTGATTGCAGATTAATCCTTAGGTCGTTGGTTCAAATTTGACAAGTCGGACCATAACAAATTAGGATTATTAAAAAGATACACCACACGACCATCAGACATCAATATTTGCATCAACTGTATGCAACAAATAAAAAAATAATGAAGTTTGGATTCACTAGATCTGACAAAAAAAACTATAATATCTATCGATCAACCAATTACAGATCTTCAATTAAACTTTATCAAGATCACAAAAAAATTGTTTTGTGTCTGAACGTGCTTTATAGAACTAACGAGCATAGACAATGGTAATAAAATAATAAAACTTAATTAGTCTTCAAGATTTTCAACCAAAAGGTTATGGCTTTGAACAAAAATGCCACCAAAAAAATCAAATCAATGAATGCTAATATATACGTTCGAAATGCCATCACAAATTATGTAAAACAGATTCGCAAAACTTCGCTTGTCCAATCCGATTCAATGCTATAAGAAAACAATAAAAGAAATATAAAACTAGTATTTCTAGTATCAATCTTTAAAAATAAACATCTCAATGAACCACATGCAACAATAGCGGAAGCTCGCATTAATAACAAATATATACATACTTCCTGATATAAGGTTTTATCATCGATCCGATCTATCTTGATACCAATTGATAGATCTATAATCTTAATCTAATATGATAGATCTAAGATACTAAAGAATTAAAGCACTAATCGAAAGCCATCGCAACGGAAATAAAGTGATGAAGATGGAGTTTCCCTTCTCCTTCTCAACTTTTCTCAATATGCTTGAGTAATGGATCTTCTAGCAGAACACATTGAGGAAGAGGGGACCACACACACATATAATACATGATAATTATCTACCCATTAAGGTAACCACAAAAAGCAACCAGCTCATGATGCACGCTTTCATAATTAAACATGAGCCATAAAATAAAAATAAAAATAAAAATTAATGTTGACAACTACCATATATGTAGTTTGCACACATGGAATTTTATCCTCTTACAATGACAATTACGTCTTTAAAAGGTCCTTTTGGTTTCGGGCAGATATGTCTGTATGATCATGTATATGGGATCTATTTTTCCAAAATCAAAAATTTCCAAAACAGTGGTTGAGAGCAGGTTGTTTGAGCATCCATTACCTAGGAGAGCGTGTTCAAAGATCAATTTCCATTTATTGTGCATTTTAGCAATGGTGCTCCTGGATCTTTCATTTTGTGGGGGAAGAGATGAGATTGCATTTGAGGTGGCTCGTGGTAGAACGTGTTTTTAGATGTCTTGATTTTTCGTTTTTCTTTTCTTGATCTTCTTCTCGGTGTGCGTTTATCCTTTAGAAACCTAGAGTAGGCCAAAATTTGCTCCAAGGCCTTAAGCATACGAATTTGGATTACAATATTTGAGAACATTTGTTCCAAGTCTAAATTCCAGACATTCCTTGCAGGTTGTTTTTTTGGTTCTCAATGCTTCTGGAAATGATATTGTGCTGGTTTCTGTGTTGTTGGAGGTAAATCCTTCAAGCTTTCTTCTTCTTTTAACGGGCGTATTCCATCATCACTTCTTTCTAGGTCCATGTTGTCATTAGGTGTCGTCTGTGAATCCAATGGTCCTCGAATGAGTTTTCGACTTCTAGTCGTGATCGAGCTTGTCGATGCATTATTTGGATTTTGGGGGCTCTTCATTGTCACTTTCCCTTTCTAATGTTGTTCTAATATCCCTTGGTGATTGTATCCTTATGAATTAAGGTTTTGAATGGGTGGTAAGGATGACATATTGATCTAATGTCTACAATGACATGGGCATTATCTACAGCTTATCTGGCATTTTCCTGCCTCCTTTTTTGAATCACTTTCATCAGAGTTGCCAGTTGTTGGTGGATACCTTGGTCATCAATTTGCCCTACTGGTTTATTGTGTCTACTGTATTGATCTATGGACAAATTCTTTATTGAATTCCATATCCGAGGGGGGTCTGGGGAAGCGAAGGTGTGGGGATCTACTCTGGCGAACTACGAATTTCGATTTCTACGCTAAAAGGCTACACTACTGATTAATCTAATTGCAAAATTAAAATGCTATAATTAAAATCTACCTAAAAATCATAAAGAGCGCAGTTCATACATGGCTGGAGGCCATGGAGCAGACGGTCGTCAGAGCGCCAACGTGGGTGCACCTCCTTCATCCTTCAACGCCTCTAAGCTCCAGGCGACCTCTCCTGTCATGAGGATGCACACTAGGCAAGAGTAGAGGGGTTTTAGGACTTAGAAAAGTGACCAAATTTGAGAAGGAAGAAGGAGGTTTTTATTTATAGACAATAGCAGGAACTCTTATTGACCGACCCGCTAGGAAAGAAATCAAGCTATGTACAGTGGATCAAAGGACATGGCGTGGATATATGATGATCTGGGAACATTTCGTATGAGGAACACATTCGCAATTGATCGGTGGAATAACCAGGAAAAATGGCAGAAAATCGGGAAAAACACATTTTGACGTGCAGAGGCTTGGATGGGACAGTTGACTAGAGGTCAACAGTCCAAGCCCTGCCATTGGTCCATGTAGGTGCACTAAAGGATAAAATAATAGCTTTATTCGAAAATAATTATTTTAAAATAATAAATGATTTTATTATTTTTCGAGTACAAAATAATTTTTTTATTATTTTATGTAGTATTCTATAATGATTTTTATTTATTTTGATGCATTTTATTAGTAGTTAATTTTTAATAATGTATTTATAGGTATAATTGCCTATATTTTATATATTTTTTTATTTTTATTTTGTATATTTTATTTTATTATTTTATTATTTTTTATATATTTATAAATTATTTTTCTAAGTATAAATATATTTTTATTTTATTTTTATGATGTTATTTGTACACTTAAATAAATAGATATGTATATTGTATAGGTATATTTATAGGTATTTTACCTATGCTTTATACTCATCTTTTTATTTTAATATATTTTATTAATTTTTATTTTGGTTTTGTATTTTTAATAGAATATGAATAATATTTAGAATACTACAAAAATAAAAGAATGAATAATATACTTCCCCTTTTATTTATATACATGTATGATTATAGGTATTTTATCTATGTTTTCACATAGATTTATTTTATTTTTCATTTCCTTTTGGTTTTATTCTAGTTTTAATATACACATATGTTATGAATAGTATTTTAAAAATTTAAAAATAGGAATTTGTGAAAATAATAAGAAATGAATAAAATGAATATTTTAATATGTAGACTGTATAATAGGGGTCAAAACCTAACTTTCACACAGTAACTTCAAAAAATATAAAACCACCACCATTAAATAGCTTGTGAAAAGTTATATACAATGATACGATTTTGGTATATTTTGAGTTTTATTTGAAAGATACGGGTTTGTGAAGTTTGGTTTTTGGCTTTTTATTGTGTATAAAATGCATATTCTGTATGATTTTTGTACAAGCTTGATTTTGTATTTTTATTTACATTATTATCTACAACTTTCATTTACAAAGTTTCTTTATTTGATGAATAAATAATAAAGAATAAAATAGGTGTAAAAAATACATAAATAATGAATAAAAGAATTGGATTTTTATTCTATTTCTGGCCCTTATCTCCCCCTACTTTATGACCAACTCAATTCTTGACTTGGTCTCGGGATTTGGGTCATAAAATATTTTCAATATTTTATTGTCTTTTCTTTTTTCTCTTTATTCTATAATTTTAGCATTAAAAACCTTATTTTATGTATAAATAATAAATGCTATTATGAACAAATTAATGCTATTTACATGAATTAGGTAGGGTTTTCAAGACCAAAATGATAGAATAAAGGTGATGGAATATATATTCATCACCCCCTATACTTGCCTTTGCTTGTCCCTAGCAAACACTTATGCAATAAGTAAAAAAGAATAAAGAAGAAGAAGAAAAGAAAAAGAAAGAATAAAGAATAAATGGAATTGATTTTGATAATTAAACTTGTCTATACAAAATCAACGTTTGGAGCTCAGGTTAGACCTTTGTGTGAGAATATTTGTGGAACCTGGTTGGGAACCAACTTTAAAGCAAAACAACCTTCGAGAGTCACATAACTCGATTCAAACCACCTCAATTTCCAAGTCAGAATTAGCCTACATCATATGCAAACCCTTATGACTATGAAGCTGACTTGTACAGTGTAAGTGATAGTGGCTCTCCCCAATTGAAATGACAAAGGAACTGACTTCTCCAGAATGACAACACAATGATTCACCAATCCATCACTCTATCCTCGAGGAGCGGGGTATTCCCTTCTAAGTTCAAGTGGCATCCAACTCAAGAGGAGGAGGTGGAGAAAAGAATGGACGGTAGCCAGTGTAGCTATCTATCCTGGGATGCATGACCAGTTTAGTCAAGTCATCCAGCTGTAGGCTCACATGGTATAAATTTGATGCTAAAGCTTGCTTATTTTATATACAACATATACACATACTCTGGTAGGCATTTTATTTTTATTTGCAGGTATGTCCAACTCAAGAGGAGGAGGTGGAGAAAAGAATGGACAGTAACCAGTGTAGCTATCTATCCTGGGATGCATGACCAGTGTAGTCAAGTCATCCAGCTGCAGGCTCACATGGTATAACTTTGATGCTCAAGCTTGCTTATTTTCTATACAAAATATACACATATTCTGGTAGGCATTTTATTTTTATTTGCAGGTTTGTCCACTTTTTTGGAGTTTTTTTGAAATACTATTTACAATAGCATTTACATTAGGAGTTTTTCTTCTTGAGCCAAAAGACTATCCCTCTTTTGAAGCTTTATTGCAACCCACACTCTCATGTCATTCGACTTCATTGTAACTGGACCAAGTTGGGGTGCACTTCCCTCCCTAGACGAGGATGAATGTTTCCACCCGTGTGCGTCTCATACCGGCAAATCCAACCCCCCTCACCACTCCAACTGAGTTGAGCCAAGTGAAAGGTGCAAGTGCCCAATTTACGTCATGACCGATAAGAGTCATGTGCGTGTCTCGAAAAGTTCTAGTTAGTCAGTTGAGGTGACTTGAACCCAGCCCTGAGTCTTAAAGAATTAAGTCTGATAGACCTGAAGTACCTTAAACCTAGTTCCCATAAGGTTCCCATGCAATTAGGTGCAGTAAGGTCTAACCAAGCTCCAATCTTCGACTTTATTGGACTAGTTCAATCATCACATCAAAAGAATATGAATGCTATGCAAATGCTATTTACAATGATGCAAAAAATGCAATTTTTCAAAAAGAATTTAAATAAAAAGAGTTTTTACACAAAGAATTTTGCAAATAAAAAGAATTTTGACACAAAGTATAAAATATATACAACTATTTATACGGGCGTGCTTCTTCTTATTTATTTACAAGATGTAAGAATTAAAGAATTTACCAATTTTAAAAGTTGTTTATTTTATATGTATTTATACAATTGGTAATGAATTTTATGTACATATGTTATTTTGAATCATGTTTTTATTCATCAAATTTATTTGAAAATAATTTTCAAAACTATAGTACAAAATAATTTTTTACAAATATTGACGATCATTTGAAAGTCATTTTGCAAAGATTTTTCAAACAATATATATACATTTTTCAAAATATTTTTACAATCATTTGCAAATAAGTTTTCAAATATTTTATTTCACACAAATAAAAGAATTTTTACAATCAAACATTTTTACAAAGGTTGTAAATATTTCACAAAAGTTTTCCAAACGGTTCTCACCATTTTTCAAATCATTTTGCAAAAATATTTTTAACCTGATCTATTAATCAGTATGTATAAAATTAATTTGAGGAATGACTGTTATTAATTGGTTTTTAATGAATTATATATATTTATTAATATTAATACGAAAGTACAAGTTATGGCTAAAGTATATAGAGAGTATATGCAACCCCCTATACTTAGCATGAGCTATGTCCTCATAGATCGAAAAGAGAAAGAGAAGACATAACTCGTATTGAGTATAAAAAAGCCTATACTACAACGACTGAAAGAATAAGAAATGAAAGAATGAAGAGATAAATGAAAAAGAAATTGACTGTCCCCCTATACTTATGATCAAATAATCCCATGTATAGCAGATTGTACACAACGCAGGGAGGGTCAAGGGTGGGAATAAACAGATCACAGCTCGGGTTGTCTTCCACTATACTTATGGAGAGATATCCCTATGTATAGCAGAGCAAATAAAAAAGAGAGCAGACAGTGGAGGAGATCAAAGAATGAATGAATCAGGGCTACACCCCCCTATACTTAGGACAAAGTATGTCATAAGTATAAAAAATTGACACATAGGGGCGACACCTTTTATGTAGAAAAAGGATGGCGAAAAGGAAAAGAAGAAAACAAAGAAAGAAGGAAAGATAGATATATACAGATAGATGAACAGATCGTGGAGAATGTACGCATCACTCCCCCTATACTTAAGGTGAGTTATCCCTAAGTATAAGCAATGACAGGAGTGATGAAATAGAAAAACATGATGTGTACCCCCTATACTTAGGATAAAGTACGTCCTAAGTATAGACATACAGATATGGCACAAGATCTGGTGCACAACAGACATACAGAAGAAAGAAATAGTAGAATACACAACACATATATACAACAAAAAGAAAGTGAAGTATAGGATGGTATCTGGTAAGAGAATACCGTGCTCTCGTCATCATCTCCCTGTGAGAACGAGGACGTAGTCAGACAATGAAAAGACACTTGGATATGCAATCAAGTGGGTGTCAGCTGACGGGGACAAGAGATCCAAAACTAAACTAGGGACCGGTAGCGAAAGCAAAATATCGGCTCATAAGGAGGGAATGAGTGAGCGGAGCCGATATCGTAAGGCATGGAGGAAGAAGGAACAATATAGAATCCTCCTAGTCAATCATAGTCTCCGAAAGGTATAGAAAGTAAAAAGCAGGAGACTGCAGCGTGATATTCGGTGATCCTAGATTCAGAAAGTCACAAGAATACACCGAACGACACAATACATAGCTCAACTCTACAAGGGTCCTCAAGGTGAGCAGGATCAAAGAATTATCAGAAGACTAGGCTACGTACTCTAACAGAGAGGAGACACAAACAGGGAGGAGATCGAGCACACATATCAGAAGACTCAGCTTCGTGCTCCAACAGAACGAAGACACCAACAGTGAAGCCGAGTACCAAGAAAATGATGTACTCTCCCGCAGATAACCCTCAGAGAGTAATATATACCAGTCGATGAATAATCCACCCCTGTGAGGGTCATCAAGGTGAGAGGACTCAAAGGAGTCGGATCCATCAGACATATCATCAGAAGTGATCTCGGTAGGCGACAATTCGTCTACTAATAGAAGAGACTGACAGATCAAGAAAATGTGGCAGCGTCCTGCAGACAATCCTCGGGGAGCATACTATCAACTAAGCATCGACTAATCAGAGAAAGATGGCTCATCCTTGTGAGGACATCAAGGAGAGCAAACTCAAAGGAGTCTAGGCAGATGAGTCCCAAGATTCGACAAATCAGATACAACAAAAAGGTAGTGGGGACCAGGAATACCCTAGACAACTCGGTTCCGTGCTCCAATAGAAAGGAGACACCATCAGCAAGAGGAACTGAGCGTAAAGAAAGTGTTGTATTTTCCCGCAGATAGTCCTCGGGGAACAATGCAAGCTAGGCATGGAATAATCAGATCAGATCTCATCCTTGCGAGGGTCGTCAAGGAGAGAGGACTCAAAGGAGTCAGTCAGTCTGTAGATGACAGATCGTCTACCAACAGAAGAGGCTGCAGATCTAGTAAGGTGTCAAAGTCTCTCGCAGATAGCCCTCGGAGAGCACTATGAACTTAGGCAATGAATAATCAGAAATGTGGGCTCATCCTTGCGAGGACTGTCAAGGAGAGAAGACTTGAAGGAGTCAGTGAAACTAGCCTCGTGCACCTACAGATCTGGTGCACAATCAACAGGGAGGCCAATTAGTCTAATCAGGCGACTCAGTTCCATGCTCCAACAGAGAGCAGCACATACAACAAGTGGAACCGAGCGTAGAGAATGTGTCGTATCCACCCACAGATAGTCCTTGGGGAGGTATACAAACTAAGTCAATCTAGTCATGGGATTGCTGGCATCATATCTCAAGTCCTCAGAAGTAATCAATCAATCAATAATCAGGAGGGCATAAAATCATGTGAGGGATGAGAAATAATCAGGTCAATTACAATATGTCCCTCAAGTCAATCAATCTAGCTGAGATGGCACAAAAGATAATCAGTAATCCTCTAGGTGTCACAGATGGATGATAAAATCAGGAGATCGGGGATGGGTCAATCAAGAAGATGAGAGAAATCATGTGGGTTCTGCACACCATCTCTCTGAAGTACAAATCAAGATCAATAAATCAAATCTCTGAATCAATATGGTGGGAACCTCAAAATAGATCGATCAATCATACTCATGATATCATCATCAAATCATCAAAATACGTCACATCCTCAATTTTGTGTGCGAGACCAAAATTCATCAAATAATAATCACAACTAATAATCGTGCATCATCAAAGTCCTCAATAAAGCTCTTATGCATATATCGGGATTCAAATCCGCCAAAAGAAGGATATAAACCTCAACATCCTCAAAAACATGCCCAACTTACTCCAATAATCAATGTAAGTTAAAAATCCTCAATGCGGGCTATATCTACAAACACAACAATCCCGGGTAGAAGAAGAATGATATGGGGGACATAAGGAGGGGGCGAGATGAAGGTGGACACAATCAAAATCGTGGTTCGAGGATAGGGTCTCCTTGAACCGGACTAGATGTGGGTGATATGGGCAAGGGGATAAAAGCCACAAGATCTGACAATGACGATGAAACTCAAGGCCCAATATCACGACTCGATGCAAATGAGGAGGTGTATGTATAAGAGAGGAACAGAGACTAAAAGATGAAAAATGATGACTCACACAGGTGGGACCACAAACTCAAAGAGGTATGAAAATGCAAATGGACTTCAAGTCACAATCAATACACAAAGCAAACCCCTGACTCACCTACTCAACGCAGTGAAGATCGAGATGTGGTCTATTTATCTTGTCCATTTTAGAGTTAGATGATCATCAAAAAACTGTACATGCCGAAGATAGGCTTGGGATTTGGGCACTAATCCTTAGTGTGTGCGTAGGAATAAAATGCGCATATAAGGAGGGGGTTGCTCTCCCCAATACAAGGGATCCCTTACATTTTTAGAGATCAAGTATAGTTAGCAGTCCCGAATTTGTTTTGGTTATCACTTTTTTGGTTGTTTTTCAATTCACGTGCCTAACGGGGATTTCAATTCCATTATTATACTAAGTGGTCAAAATCAGTGGGAGAAGATCGGAAAAGCCATGCAAGTCAGAAAGCGATGATGCATGCACAGTCAAAAGACTTAAAATGCTTCCCAGCTCTCTCCATGCGGGATGCATAACAGAATTGAAACCTAAACTATATGCAAATGCAAGCTGATGAAATTGCACTAGGATAGTAACTACTATTATTGTGAAGCACCAAATGTCAATTATTCGGAATCAAACCCTAAGGCCCTCTCTTGGAGATGTCTCGGTGCCCGCCACAATGGGTCCTGCCAGCATTGTACGACATCTCTCACAGCATGCGAGTTCGAATCTAAATAACCAACAATTTTTATTTGACTAAGTCCAAAAGTGCATCTACAGGTACATGCAAATATATTAGGGGCTTTGGACCTTAATCTATCGGGAAACAATTCCTAAGCTATGACTCATTCACACAAAATAGTACAAATAAAATAAAAAACGAAAAAGCGTCAAAACCGTCAAAGCCCCCAAGGGAACAATCCCCCAAGCACTGGACCTCAGGAAGTCGAAGAGTCTATGAGAGTCCTGGATTATTACAATTATAGAGTCACACTCTCACATAAATTTTAAAAAAATTAAGAATGCATAATGAAATGAAGCTCAGCATCTATCTCAAAAATTCCTCCAAGACTGAATTGGCCGCTCTCTCCTGTTGGCTTAGTCAGAATGCCGGCTCTGCTTTACTTGGGTGCATAGGTCCTCCCAGGAGATCCTCTATCGCATCGCGGTCCCTCGCAACGAATTCGAACAAGAAAGAGTGTCAAACAGTTCATAATAATATCAAATAATAGTGAAAAATAAATGAATAAATAAATAATGTAGGAGATAAATAAATGAATGAACAAGAGATATAAGACAAAAATCAAATGATCTCCTACTACGCGACGTTTCTCACTGGCAACAATGCCATTTGATAACAAGGATCTTCCATCGGTCATACGTTCCACACAGGGCGGGAGCGCAGTCGCTGAGGTGACCGACAAAAATCCCGAGCAATCAACAATTAACCCACAATAATCAATAAAGCAATTAAATCTAAAAAATGTGGAGTTAAAATTTATTATAACTCTACAACAAAGATGTATAGGTGTAGGCATGTGTAGAGATCGAACACTAGGAGCAAACGAGAGAAGGAGGCATGATAAATGCACAAAAATTTTGTCTTTTATCTCTTGTCCAATTTATTGTTTTTATGGGGTTTTAATTTTATTCTTTTTTTTTCTATTTTTGGTTTTATAATTTTGTATTTTCTTTTATATTTCTTAATTTTTACATTTCTTTTTTATTTTAA